>CABFOW010000686.1:189873-212053 GCA_902141385.1 Timema californicum
GGGGGGGGGGGTATTGTTAAATACGTCAAGAAGATCCCAGAGCGCAAGGAGACAATTATCAATGAAACAAAATAACCAAATTAACTACTGTATAAGAGTGAGACTCAAATAGAATCTAAGAGATTCGCGTGGCGTATAAAACGGAGTAAACAAATGACTACATCCGCACAGTAGCGTGATATAAAACGTAGGTCACCATTACACTTAAGAGCCAGGTGGATAGGGGCATATTTACGACACTCCACCAGAATGTGGTACACACTAAGGGGAGCATCATAAAACCCACACACTGGAGGTGGATCCCCTCTCAATAAAAACCCATGAGTCAATGATGTATGTCCGACGCGGAGCCTCGTCACGATGACCTCTCTTCTAGACTTTCGTACAGAAGAGGGCCACCGCGACACACCGTCCCTGATGGACCGCAGCTTGTTCTGAGCAGGGGTCTAAACCCACTGCTCGTGCCAGGTGCGTAAGACCCCACGCTGAACATAACCCTTTAGAACAAAAAACATGACACCCAGACTCGCCTCAGGAGGCAGATGGACTACTTCCTTGGTTGCCTGGTCCACCAGTTCATTACCTAATAGCAAAGCGTGTAAAATGGACCTACACCAATCAATCTAAAAATAGAACGCATAAGGTGAGCCTTTTCACAAACAATACTGTATAGAAAAACTGTTTAGAGCCTAGGATTGTGCATGAACGACACGGGACTGCACTCATTGAGGTGTGAGAGATCCGTTTTTAGATTAACAAGAGAAATAAATAAATGATTATTATTAGCACCGCGTCTTACTACCCGTTCGGGTTATACGCACTTACGCTAATGTGTAATGGTATGGTGATTGTGAGAAGGAAATGGAGGCCCTACAGTTTAACGTGGAATTCGAACCACGGTGGAGACCTGGCATTCCTCACATTCACAAGAGAAATAAATAAAGTGTTAATAAGTAAACAATTGATATTTACGTTTAAAAATATTTATAAGGGAGGTGTTTTAAGCTACCCGTAACAACCCACAACTGTTATTTTATACCTAAAGCCAGAATTTCACATGACATTTTTGGTTCAAGCCTCCCCTGACCTTAAATTTTACTTATGTTCTCCTCCTTTCCCCCCCCTCTTCCCCAAGTATCGATTTAGTAGACCTATTATCTGGGTCTAGCGAAAAGAAGTCAACCCCGGTGGTCTTGGAGTAAAGTGATTGCCTCAGGACCCAAATTTCGTGGGTTCAAACCCATTCGAGGTCAATAGACTTTTCTTGAGCAATAAAAATTTGCATCATAACTTAAATAAATCCGTTGGTCCAATATCAATTGTGGTATGTAAGATAACCTTGCAAGGTATATGAAAATAGATTTCCAGCAAAATTGGTAGGCCCTTTCACGCTCACTCATAGACATTCGGTGTAGAGGGTAACAGGGAAACACAACATTTTCTTAACTCCCCTAGTGCATGGGATTTCTAGCAGATGGTGTGGGCAGCACTAATCAGCCAAAGGGCTGAGGGAATACCCAGTTTTGGATGGATGGAAATCACAACCAACCTTCGGATTGTTGGTTTAAAATGAATATAAAATAAAACTCATAAAGGTTTAAATAACTATATTAGTTTAAAAAGGAGTTAAAGAAAAGGTTAATAGTAATTTATTTTTAAAAATTAAAATAACCGAAATGTATTTTAGTAATTCAACTAGATTTGTGTTTTGTTTAACACGACATAGTTCAAAACAAGGCAAAACTTTAGGTGCAATCACATGTATTTCCCTTACCACGCTGATTTTTGAATGATATTTAAACTTGATAACCACAGATAATGGAAAGCTGGCCTCTCATAGGCAAATGGTATTAAAATACGAAGAGAGCTTTGCACTTAAATTCATGATTATCTCTTCTAAGAGTGTCGAAACCCAGAAAATGACATTGAAAAAAAGACTGATCTTCAAGGTGAAATTGAGGTAAAATCTTATCTGTCCTTGTTTAGTGATTGTGAAATTTGTTGGTAATTCGGATCATAAATACATTCGAAAATTATAATTACTAAGATTTTTTTTTAGTTTTCAACATTTTGGCAGGAAATTCAACACATTTGTGGATAAGAAGATTATCTTGGAAAAGAAAGCTACTAGAAATGACTCAGCCCATTCCAACAACACCGACCAGGTAAGCAAGCTAGCGTCTGGTTTACCTGTGTGTGTCATTAGTTGGGAGATTATCTTACCCTCTGTCAGACATATTATGTTCTGCGGGTCAGTGTTGCCTCTATAATAGACACACTCAAAACAAGACATTTTATTAAATAAACATTTCAAATTTATATTTATAATGATCAGTTCGGACACATTAATAAAATTAACGAATAGAGCTAGTTAAAAAAAGTTGTAATAGTCACTCGCACAAACTTTCTCATATTTTTTATTATGGTTTTGAAAATGATTTTCAAAAATCTGTTTTTAGTAAACGGTCCTCAAGTATATTTTAGTGGTAAAAACAAATACGTCATCCTGTTAGTAAGATTAATAACTGTTTATATATAAATTCTAAACCAAATTGTTAAAATGTATTAATAAAAACGTATTCTTATTTATCATGAAAAATTATTCTCAGAATCCTTCTTTGAATTAAATATTTAAGGTCAATTTACAAAAAAAAATCAAATGTTCTATAATCTGTCATAAGTTAATTTAACTTTTTATCGTTTTAGAATGAAAGATTAGGTTAAGTTAGGTCAAGTTAGTTTAATATATCTTAAAATAAATTCAATCTAAGCTTAAAGTATATAGTAAAATAAGTTCCCATTCATGAAAAGGGCAAGAGTTAATTCAATTTCTTTCCAGTTCATAAAATGGTCGATAGAAGAGGCCAGTTCACGAAAATGGACAAATATTTGTCCAATTCGTGAAGTGCGCAATTTCACTATTAAGTTGTAAGATATACGTATATGGAGAGCTATTTTACTGTCAAATTAGGACTCATTAAGCACCCACATAGCCACGCCGTTTATCGTCCTATATAAGGGCATTATTGTTACAGTAACAGTCGCCTGGGTGTTGCAGGGCAGTCGACTCTTAAAGGGTTTCTGAAATCCATACGACGCCCGCCGAGCATTGGCATGCGGCCAGGTGATAGCCTGTTATACTGGTCTTCAGTGGAAGAAAGAACTAGACTCCATATATACATTTTATCAAGTTGTAATCAATATACCAGTAGTTGTATAATCGATAGACCTCACTCCCTCCAGTTTACTATCGTTACTACAGTTTTAAGATTTTTCTTTGGATTTAAAGTTGAAATATCTCCCATAACTTCTACTGGAATTTGAAGTTGATAATTTTCTTTGGTTATCAAGATAGTAAAACAAAACAAATTAATAATATATTCAATAGTACATTATATTCATAGGGAATAACCGTTGTGTATGTGGTTTAAGACGTCAGATTCACAATGTCTGTCAAAAAAACAAAACAAATTGTATTTTCGCCAACGTTCTAAGAATGTCCCTGCCAAATTTTGTTGAAATTGTTCCACGTATTTGAATGTATGAGACATCCCTTTTTTATATATATTATTCTAAGTTTTATAAACAGACTGGCAGAAGTACATCTACAGCATGGATTGCATGGTTACCCCGGGCAACGCTTTTATTTGCTTCAAACAAACAGAAAATAACTGTATTAATTTTACTTATTACGACTCAGTTTATATTAAATTAAAAAAAAATCTCATCAATAATTTAACATTTCGGCTTTGAGGTTCACATGTTCTTGCACAGGGGCTACCAATTTTAAAATTTCATCCCTCTGCTTCAGTGTATATCGAGCAATGCTCATAAACAAACAAAAACTAGCTAACTCTTCATTTTATTAACATAGTTTAACTCATTATTTCATTTAGTTGGAAAATTACACATGAGCATGGGAATCTAAACCCAAAACCCTTGAATTAGCGCACTAATGTTCCATAAACTACCCAGCGACCACCCCTTGCTCAGGGTAAATCTTCACTCATATTTTAAGGCAGAGTCTGTAATGGACGTGTGAATATCATTGATTAATAAGAGCTATCATTGAAACCACAGCCATCACCTCACAAGTATCTAATGAATTCTCTGGTGACCTGGCGGTCTAGGGGTAAGGTGTCGGACTTCTGTGCTGGCGGCCGGGGTTCAATCCTCGGTCCCGGCACAGATTTATCTGATTACCAAACCCTTCCTTCACCTCTGACAAGACATCTTGTGAATGTGGGGAATGCCAGGCCTCCACCGTGGTTCGGATTCCACGTTAAACTGTAGGTCCTTCATTTCATCTCACAATCACCCTACNAGCGTAAGTGCGTATAACCCGAACGGGTAGTAAGATGTGGTGCTAATAATAATAATAATAATAATAAATTCTACAGAATTCTAAGAAATACATGTTTTTCGCCGCATTTTAGTACCCGTTCGGGTTGTACGCATACATTAATTACTCTAATGAGAAAGATAGAATTTTAGAGCAAATTTATCCGGATTTGCGTGGTTGGGTTGTAGATTTATTAAAAACCACCCCAAACACACCCAACTGGAATTCACACCCTTATCTCCTCTCAATCAACAATCCAGTCCTACAACGGAAATCGACGCGTTAGGTCATAGGACCACTGATGTGGCTTGAAAATTACTATGTTTTAAAATAAGTCAAATCCTATGAGAGTCTATCGCGAGACATAAGACCTTTTTCCACTAGAGTTAAAAGCTCTCCTGTGCGAGATTTCTTTCGCCAGCTGAGAAGATAAAGTGCGATACCACCCACCTCTTGACGATGCATGAGGACATCCTCCAAGTTGCCTTGGGATCTCACTGACTAACACAGGCTTTTACACGCCCACCCCTCCGCGGGGGTGGTGGACTGGGGGAGTACTGAGTGACTGGACCAAAAAGAGAACACTAATCTTTAAATGTCATGCCATAAGCTGGTATATAAAGATTACTTTTTTTAGCTGTTTGATTTTAGTCTGCTTTTCCTATGAATGTGTTTGATGAACTTTTATTTGTTTATTATTTGTACAATCAACTTAATTTTACATAAAATATATAGGGCCTGCCCCATTATTAATATAAAATATTATTAATAATAATAAAAATAATAACACTATGCAAACTTAATTGAATAATAATAATAATTTGACTAAATACGATGGATGAGCTATGAATTTGACTCTAGGTTGGTTTTTAAATATTATCTCAAAAGTAATGTTATAGATTTAAGAAACTTAAACTAAGTATTAAATTTATCTAAGAATATATTAATATAATTTAATGTATTTAACATATTTTATATAAATATATCTTTTTTAGCACAACGTCTTACTACCCATTCGGGTTATACGCCTTAAGTACTAATTACACTAATGGATTAAGAATTGGGAAGGTTTAATCAGAGGAAGTGAACCCGCATTTGCTTTGAGGTAGAGTGGTAAACCATTTAGGAAAAACTACCCCAGTTCACCCGACCGAGATTCGAACCTCGATCTCCCGTCTTCAGAAGTAGAGCTCAATACGACAAGCGCGTTAGCCAACTACGCCACCGAGGCGGGTCTACTACCCGTTAAGAATATACGCATACGTAATAATTACTATAATGAGCTAGAGATCGGGAAGGTTGCAGTTTAGAGAAAGTGTATTAACATTTGCGTGGGGAATAGTGGAAAACCATTAAGGAAAAACCTCCCCCGGTGCACCCAACTGAGATTTGAACCCCGATCCCCTCGCAATTGGCAGTCCAGTCTATTGTGAGGGTGACGACTTAGACCAGTGCTCCACAAACTTTTTAAGTTCTAAAAAGCCTATTTTTTTTCATCACACTGCTTTGTTTTGGGTACACGCCACGGTAATATAAAATGGATTCCGCACCCAGTCTAATGGGTGTGCGGTAAATTATAATTAAGAAAGTATAAACTTTATTTTCCCTGAAATTACTTCAAATCTTCCAATAATAAGGAAGGAATAGGACGTTAAAAAAAGGTCAGGCTGCGATTTTGGAGTTTTTATTGCAAAGTTTTTTTTTTGTCAAAATAAATCAAATATTTCTCCAGTAGAAACGTAATGTTTAATTTTCTTCACGTGGGGATATCAAGAGTTATTGAATATCTGGAATGTAATGACAACTTTTTCTCTTCATTTAAAAAGTATTTTATCTAATGTTAATATATTCAGTCATAGGCCTACTGTTAACCGGCCTCCTGGTGTAGTGGTCAGTGCATCTTACTCCTAACTTAGGCATCCCAGGTTGGATTCCCGACTTGTACCTTGGGTATTTTTCCCTTGAGTGGTATTATCTTAACGATTTCAAAGATTTGAGTAATTAGGATAAAGTTTGGTTAATACTCACACCGGACCTATCACTTCACAATCACTATCCTCACGTCATCTCATTGAGGGTGCGACGTGTAGACAGCCTCCAAGGTGCATCCTGGGTAAAGTTCTGTGCCACCAGAACGCCTAATAGTCTACACATAAGGCGATTGATCCTAGACGTTATATCCTTCCGGTTATATATGCCATGGGAGAAAAAATAAAACACGTTCCCTTCACCATGTGAATAAATTTAAACTCTACATTTCTATTGGACCAATATTTTATTTATTTTAGCAAAAAGAATTGCTATAAAAATTGAAAATAAAACTTGCCTTTTCTCGCGTTCCTTTCAACCCCAAATTAAAGGTTAAAGTTATTTTTATATGTTCTGTTCTTTAACATCTTTAAACTTTTCATTCAAACCATTTGTAACTTGGTTAAACCATAACTCTAACTTTAGCGCGAAAGTTTTTCATTTTGTCAGATATAGAATATTAAAAATATTAAATAAGAAATTCGAACGAAGCTTGACTCCTGATCGTACCAACTTCTTTCGTGTTCTTATTGAATAGCTTTGTCTGTTCCTCTGGGTTGTGGCCGCACGGCACACCTAATTTTCCGCCACGGCACACCGTTTGTGGAACACTATCCTAAACCATTTGATGAATGAATCGAATTATGTTATTAAATCTGACCTGCCTCGGTGGCGTAGTTGGCTAACGCGCTAGTCGTGTTGATCTCAAC
This sequence comes from Timema californicum, assembly GCA_902141385.1. Taxonomy (NCBI): domain Eukaryota; kingdom Metazoa; phylum Arthropoda; class Insecta; order Phasmatodea; family Timematidae; genus Timema; species Timema californicum. The sequence goes on from CABFOW010000686.1 coordinate 196,954, forward strand.
TGCTGAGGACGGGGAGATCGAGGTTCAAATCTCGGTCGGGTGAGCTGAGGGTGGTTTTTCCTAAATGGTTTTCCCCTCTATCTCCACGCAAATGTGGGTTCACTTCCTATATTATTATTAGCACCGCGTCTTACTACCCGTTCGAGCTATACGCACTTACGCTAATGTGTAATGGTAGGGTGATTGTGAGAAGATTGTGAGATGAAATGGAGGACCTACAGTTTAACGTGGAATCCAAACCACGGTGGAGGCCTGGCATTCCCCACATTCACACTTCCTCTGATTAAACCTTCCCAATTCCTAATCTATTAGCGTAATTAGTACTTAAAAGCGTATAACCCGAACAGGTAGTAAGACGCGGCACTAAAAAACAACAACTAAAGATTAAGTTAGCCGTCTGGGAAGCCACAAAAGTCACAAGTCGGGCCACAGCGCGGAATATACATACAGAGCCAGTGACGAACGATCTATTCGAACTGCAGCTCTCTCTATCAATGGCGGCGCATAGCAGTAACATAACTTTGAAACTTGTATCAAACCTACAGCGTTGTGTTTTGTTTAGCAATAAAATCGGCTAATTAAAAATAGTTTGTTTTAAACTATTACTAAATTCACTGTGTATATTTATTCATTAATTAAATTTAAAGATTAATCTCTTTAAAGTTTGTAAATATTTATTTTGTCAGAAAATATAAATTATTTTTTATTCTCGGGTGACAATTCAAAGTGTATACATATTTTATATATAAAAAGGTCGCGTTGAAATAATAATAAATAATGAAGTTTTTATCTTGGCTTTTTCCTTGTATCTTACTACTTAAAATGCTGTTTGCCTTCAACAACTGTGATGGATTATCAGTGACCACGAGTAAATCATGTGAAAGCAACGCGGACGCTGGTGATACAATGAAAGATGTAATAGGCGACGGGGCGGTTGATGTTTTATCTGAACATATTCAAAACTACTCTGAATCCACGGGAGAAGAGAATCTAAACATCAGAAATACCACTATTGAAAAAACCTCTATTGATTATCCGAGTATGAAATATTCCGATGAAGAAACCAATCAAAGGATTAATTCGAATACTGAGGCAAGCAGAATAATTCTCTCTCTCAACTTTAGAAGTAATCAAACAAAGAAGTACTGGTATAAAAATGAAAATTCTGGATTTTTAAAACGTAGAGCTCCAATTCTGAATACATTCAAAGTAGAAGATTTGACACTTAATAAAGAAAAAACTGAAATTGAGAGAGAAAGAAAAGAGCTCTGTTTGGAAACGAAGTTACTTGAAGATGTTACACTGACATCCCCAACCACAGAATCTGCTAGCAGTGAAAGAGGTCACTCATTTCAACATTACGATAAATCCAGCACTGAGGAAGAAGTTGATATTCCTATCTCAATAACTATGGCGAGTAAAACAACACCAGCAACTCCTTTTTTGACAAATACAGATATGAAAGTAAACAATACATCAGTAGTAAATATTAAATCTGAAAAGAACACCATTATTAAAATGGATTACATTTACAAGGTGAATACATCAGTTCCAGAGAAACAAGTCAAACACGGTTTGGAAATAGATACACGTGAGAATGGTCAAGAAGTCTCAGAACATAAAAAAGAAGAAAAATTGGTTGAATATAATTTATCAATTCCAATAAAACCAATTAATTACGAAGAATTTAAATCTGTTACGGTTATAAATACAAACTCAAATGACATTTGCAAAAACATGAATTTATTTGAAGAAAACGTTAAAAGAGAGCGCAGGATTAATGAAACCTTCCCAAAAACAGTTGTAACTCAATCAGAAGAAAGCCAAAATGAAACTTTGGGGTGCTTAGACGGAGACGAGACATTTATAGTAAAGAAACACATTCCAAATGAAGAAACAAAATATAATTTAGAAATAAATATCGACCTTAATGACAAAGATAGATCAATTAACAATAGTTTGGTCGTAGGTAAGATGATGCTTAACACGAGGCTTGACAAAGTTCCTAAAAATATTTCAGGAAAATTTGTCAATGCAGTCGTTCATTTGGATTACTTGAGAGGTTCAAGAGACACGAGTGAAGAATATTCAGAAGAGAGGGAATTATTTTGGGTGAAACTGACGAAACAAGACCATGATGAGCTGTTGAAAACATTCGATATGACTGCAGATTCAAATAGGGTCTTAGTAAAATATGGTATGGATCCGTCAATCTGGGAAAAACCTCCTGTAATCGCAGCACAGCATCAAAGAAAGTCATCCATAACATCCAATCGTATGATTGACAATCCAATTCTGCAATTCCAAGAAGTTCCCAAAGGGGATCAGTTCCATATTCACGATTTGGGACTTTCTGAGGAAATATCGCCCTTCGGCTATATAGGTGGATTCCTTTCACTCATACAACCTAACGACTTTCCTGTCGGTAAGTCGTCACGTTAGTAGACATATCATACCTACCTTAATTTTGAGACTTAAGTATAACGTGCATTAAATAGTGTATGCTTAACCTCATTTTGCGTCTAAAGTGTAACGTACATTTTAAACATTTCACGCGTACCTTAATTTTGCATCTAAAGAGCAACGTACATTTTAAACATTTCACGCCTACATTAATTTTGCATCTAAATTATAACGTACATTTTAAACATTTCACGCATACTTTAGTTTTGCATCTAAAGAGCAACGTACATTTTAAACATTTCACGCATACCTCAATTTTGAATCTAAAGTATAACGTACATTTTAAACATTTCACACCTACCTTAATTTTGCATCTAAAGTATAACGTACTTTTTAAACATTTCACGCATACCTTAATTTTGCGTCTAAAGTATAACGTACATTTTAAATATTTCACGCATACCCTAGTTTTGCATCTAAAGAGCAACGTACACTCTAAACATTTCACGCCTACATTAATTTTGCATCTAAATTAAAACGTACATTTTAAACATTTCACGCATACTTTAGTTTTGCATCTAAAGAGCAACGTACGTTTTAAACATTTCACGCATACCTATATTTTGCATCTAAAGTAGAACGTACATTTTAAACATTTCACGCATACCTTAATTTTGGCATCTAAAGTATAACGTACATTTTAAACATTTCACGCATACCTTAGTTTTGCATCTAAGTAGTAACGTTCATTTAAAACATTTCACGCCTACCTTAGTTTTGCATCTAAAGTATAACGTACATTTTAAACATTTCACGCCTACCTTAATTTTGCATCCAACGTATAACGTACATTTTAAACATTTCACGCTTACCTTAATTTTGATTCTAAAGTATAACGTACATTATAAACATTTCACGCCTACCTTAATTTTGCATCTAAAGTATAACGTACATTTTAAACATTTCACGCATACCTTAATTTTGCGTCTAAATTGTAAACTGATTAAACCCGATACAGACGCAGGGCTAACTGGTCAACCATCAATTTTATCAAAGACATTTTATTTATTAAAATAGAGCCTTGTTTATAATAAATCACTTTTAAAAGTTTTAGGAGAAATCTCATCTTTAATGTGTATAAATCCAAATAAATATATATATATATATATATATATTAATTAAATTATTATAGCTATAAATATGAATCAAAACAAGTACATTGCGCCCAGATCAAAACATGTATGTCAAATGTTATTATTATTATTATTATTATTATTATTATTATTTATAATAATAATTTAGCTAAAGTTACCGATTATTTACCAGTAATAATTATAAACATATATGTTTGGCATACATAATAGTGTTTAGTTTTCTTTTTCGTTTTTAATTAAAGGCTGGTCAAATATAGTGTTTACAATACACTATATTTTCTGGTATTAACTATAGCAAGTTGTTACACTCATTTATCTGTCTCTGTATTACCTATAGTTCTGACAAATATGAACGTGGCAAAGATATTAGCGATACTAGTAATAATCTTCAATATACAGCCAGTCCTTGTGATGACTGGAGTGAAGGTGTTATTGTAGGGTCAGTTGGTGTATGAACGATACTAGTTGTAACATTCAATATATAATCAGCTCTGTGATGAATGAAGTGAAGGTGTTACTTGTATCAGGGGTTTTCATGAGCCCCTCCCCCCTACCGAGGGGCTTTGGAATTTGATATTTAACTCTAAATTTAAGAATAGTTTACTGAAGGGCAAACAGAGAACAAATTGATTTTCTCAAAATCCACTCTAACCATTTTGATAAAATTTTATATCCAAACTCTCTTTATCATTCTACAATCTTGATTATTATTTTTACATTTTATAAAATTCATAATTTTGAAATCAAAATGTGAATTTACTTTCCATGTATTAAAATGTTTAAAGAAACAATTTTGAAATGCTACTGAAGGTTGTAGTCTTTAGTATAATGTGTTTGTCCTACGATGGTAGGTAGGCCTTCCTGGCAGTAACGAAAGTTACTAAAACGACTTTCATATATGCATATGTCAAATAATATAATTTGTAGCTATGTAATTTGACACCGAGTATTGACAAATTTAAAACAATAACCAAGATATTGATAAATATTTTAAATATTAGTAGAAAAACATCTAAAACAATTTTCCTATTGTTTTCCCTGGTATTCCACTATAGTAAGATATAAACATACAATAATAGTTAATATTAATGATTAATTGAAGAACTGTGACTTTTTTTTATCATGAATTCACAACTAGTAAATAAAATTAAAATTGTTAAGTAATTATTTTTAATGAAATGTTGTGCGAATATTACACTAACGTAAACAGATAAAAATTAAGATTACTGTAATCCTATAAATCCGTTTTTGAAATTAAATTATTGTTATAAAACAAAATAAAATATAAAAATCCAAAATTATATTTTTGTTTTCCTTTTATAAATCTTGTGGGAGTATTATTTAAATACTAAAGTTTACCAATTAAAGTTTTATGGTCTTAACGGTTTGTTGGAAAAATTCTAGTTTGTTTTACAAATGAAATGCTGATTACTAAATAAAACAAAAAGTAATAATGTATTTTTACTTTAAAAATAGAATGTATTTTTTCAGAGCTGCTGCGGGACGTATTGTGGAGCCGGATGTCTGTAGTCAACTTGATCACACAGGTAACCTAACTTTTTGGGAACCGGAGCCGCCTCATTATCCCAAAATGTTACAAAGACAAAGTGAAAATAAAGGAATATGAAGGAAGAGTTCTGGGCTGGTAGATTTTTTTAAATTTGAACGGTTTAATAAGGTTAAGGAAGGTGGGGATTACTACCAAGTTGTTATTTAATCAAAAAATAAATAAGAGTATGCTCTGTTGGAAGAATCTCTTTTAACAACGTTATAAAAAACACTTAAAATAAATTTTAAATATGCTTTTGTATAAATGTATGTGATCTTCAAATTTTACTTTTGATAGAGATTATCAAAGCCTATAAAATATTGCTTGTTGTAAAGTGAAATTTGATCAATGTTGACCACAAAAAAGTTTGTATATTCTAAATGTTTCTTTATACCAAAATCCTACTTATTATGATTATTATTATTTATTAAAAGCCTTGGAGACCACGTGATAACCTCACAAGCCTCCTTCATCTAGTTCTATCTTAGGCCACTTCTTTCCCATCTTCTTCCACCCATAGTTCCTTCAGATTCTTGGTGACTTCATCTTTCCATCTGGTTCTGGGAGGCCCAAGTGGTCTTGGGCTTTCGGAAATGTCTTTGAGCACCACCTTCGGGCTTCTTTCTGGTATCGTGGCTCACATGGCCTGCCCATCTAATTCTATTCGCTCGCATTTTCTGCCCTACTGCTGTTTCACCATCTCATGTATAGCACTATTTGTCCTTCTTCGTCTTCTCTTATTGGACCCAGAATCCTAATACACACGTTAATGTTAAGAATGTTCAAAATATTTTTATCACTTTTGCAAATGCTTACCTACGGCAGTTTATGTATATCCTTGACCAAATGTTCTTAAGACGATTGATTTGAAACAAATTATATTTGTAATCATTTTTACTCGCACCATTTTAGTAGAAACAAATAAATAAATATATATATATATATATATATTAGAAACCACAAGAAAATGAAGTTAACATTTGTTACAGATGACTGCTGATTAGAAGAGGGCTAGGGTTTGAATGCCAGGCATACATTTTTTATAATCTATACATTTAACACACGGCTATTTTCTGTTTAATCAATGGAATAAGATTGAAGAAGTTAGTTTAGTAGGAAATGCATTCACACAATCTTGAATAAAAGTGGAAGGAGGAGGGAGGGGGAAACGTTAGATTAATAATTTTTATTATGATGTCAACAGATTATGGTCATTAGCATCTAATAAAATTATAAACTAATATAAAACCCTTCAAATTCCCATTCGGATAAAGTAAATATAAACATTTTACCAACTCCGAACAGAAAATTAGCTCATTTGTGAATGATAACGTTCTAATATATGTTAAAAATAAGTTTCTATACGTGATCAAAACTAATTGAAATATTTTCTAAAAGTATGATGCAGATAATATTGAAAAGATTCGCCTGTATTATAAAACGGAGTAAACAAATTACTTTTTCTACACTATCATGTAACATATAATAAAGGTCACCATTAAAATCAAGACCAGCTTCGGTGACCGCATGTTCTAGCGCACCACTCTCGTGTTGGACTGTTGGACTAGACTGCAGATACTGGTGATATGTAATTTAAAATCTAGGTCAGATTTATTGAGTGGGGTTAGTACTAGATGGTTTACACTCTCCCTTCACGAAAATGTTGGTACAATTCATATAAATATAACCTACTTTTGCAGAAGACTAGACTTCCTATGACAGGAAGATCGCGGTTCAAATCTTGGTCGGGTTTATTGAGGGAGTTAATCCTAAACGGTTTTATACTCTCCCTTCACGCAAATACACATACACTTCCTCTAAATAAAACATTCATAATCTCTAAAACCATGAGCCCAATTAGTACATAAGCGTACAACCCGAAGGGATTGTAGGACGCGGTGATAACAAAAATCAAGAGCCAGGCGAATAGGGACATACTCTTGACTCCACCAAAATGTGGAACACACTAAGGGGATCATCGAAGAGCTCATACACTAAAGGTGGATCCCCTCTTAATGAAAAAAAAATCCGTGTTTAATCTTAATAATGTATAATATACTCAACTCGAAGTCTCGTCACGATGACCCCCTCTCATTTAGACGAACGCGCAGAATAGGGATATATTGTCCCTGAGGGACTACAGCTTACATCAAACAGGGATCGAAAACCACTGTTCGCGCAAGATGTGGAAGAACCCCACGAAGAACATAGATCTAAAAACAAAACACACAAACCTGCCTCCTTGGTTGCCTGGTCCATCAGTTCATTACCTGAGAGAGCAGCGTGACCTTGAATCCAATATAAGGTGATTTAAATGATCTAGGTTTAAATTTATCTGTGAATCCATCTCCACGAAAGGATTTCAAGGGTACAAAGTAGATAATGCCATTAAAGCACTCATAGACTCTGAACAGTTAAGAACAAACAGTACTGTAACAGGATATATACTACAAAGCACAAATATTTAAAGGTGTAATATAATTCCGCTCTAAAAAAAACTGACGAGAGTTATCCCAAACTTAAACTTAAAGCCTTCCGCGACTAAAACACATCCCGAGGATGCTCCAAACCATTCATATAGATGAAACTTAATCCTTGAAAGTGAATGGAGAGCAGATCATTAAAATTCCTTTCGTCATTCGTTTAATCCGTGGTGTTGTTGCTTTAGGGGACTTTCCAAAAATTGAAATGGTAACGAGATGAGTGCATCTTACCGGTAACAACTCGTCAGGGAGAGTTGTGAATAGCCTTCGAAAGGACTATCCCACACGTGATGAATATCGAAAACCGGCCTTGCCATTGGTTTAATACAAGACATGGTAGGGTGAAATGCATCCCAAAATAGTAGGCAACATGCCATGGCTTACAATACAGATTTGATACTTTTGACTGTTATAAAAGTTACTTAAACAATTTAAATATATTTATACGTTAAGTCATACTAAATTTTAATAGATAATATCAATATTTGGGAAATAATAATACTATAACGTAAAATGTTATCAATGTTAACCGCATAAAACATTTGTTTGTATTTTCTAAAACTTACTTCTTGCCAGTATCCTAAAATAGCATCTTTAACGTGGATGAATCTGCAGACCTTTAGATAAATCCATAATTAAGATCCTATATCAATTGAGGGTCTGTATCACCACTCGCTTTCAAATATTCAAAATAGGGAATCCACGTAAGTTTAAAATCGGATAAAAGCCTCAGGAACCAAACAGTTGTTGAAAGAGATAGCAAAACATTGTCCATTAAAACACAATGGGCTGGAAGTACACCACGCAGTCTATAGAAGTAAACAAGCTTCGATTTGGTTGCAGGGAATGAAAGCCATTACGGGGCGCCCACATTCATTGACTTAACAGCAAGATGTATTCGCCGTTCAGCCCTGTGGAGACTAGACGAATTGCAATAAATTGAGTGGTCATAAAATAAAAGAGACGTAAATGGACAGAATATTGCACAGTTTTAACAATACTGTTAATCGCAACAGCAAATAAAATAACACTTAAAATACCACCTTAGATACCCCATTCTCACGAATAAAAAATCACCAGATAAGGTGTTGCTTAACATTACCTGAAAGTATCTGATGTAAAACTAAATATACAAATGTAGAGGTTCTCACGAATTATCAATCAAAAAATACTTTTCATTATCCTATATCACCAGGTTGTGTCGTAAACCTTCCCCAGATTAAAGAAAACCACCAGAAGGTGCTCTTTACGAACTGGTATCTCTAAAAGAGCAATATGGTCCACAGGTAGGTCTCTTACAGTAAAAATCACATTTAATACTCCGCAAAAGGTATCGGGATGCTAAAAACAAAATATAAAGGTAGAATTCAGACGAGATATATTCAAACTTGCGTGGAGGGATATTGGGACATCACTTAGGATAAACACCCCCAGTACACCCGACCGGGGTTTCTAGCCATCCTACCACGTCAGTGGCAAATCAGACTAAATGAGATTGGCGTTTAGTGCCTTTTTCCACCGCTGCGGGTACAAGGATAAATAATATTTTAATACAACGTACAGGTCTGAGTAAGATGTCTAATAAAATGTTAACCTACATTAGCTTTTAGAGAGGATGAAGAAACCACGGGTACAATTCCCATGAGAAAAAGAATTATTATTATTATTATTATTATTATTATTATTATTATTATTATTATTATTATTATTATTATTATTATTAGCACCGCTTCTTATCTTACTACCCGTTCGAGTTATACGCACTCACGTTAATGTGTAATGGTAGGGTGATTGTGAGATGAAATGGAGGACCTACAGCTTAACGTGAAATACGAACCACGGTGGAGGCCTGGCATTCCCCACATTCACAAGATGTATTTTCAGAGGTGAAGGAAGGGTTTGGTATGCGGAAAAGAAGCTTCTGTCACTTTGTTTGGGACTCGAATCCCAAAATACTCGTCAATGGTGATATTGGGAATTACGACTCTAGCGTCTAAAATCACGTGAACCGTGATGGAGGTGATAGTTCCAAGTATAAAATAAAAATATTATATAATTTTGAAGTAATAGTACAAACCAACTTGGAAAAGTGTTGAACTCCTGAGAGATTATTTATAATAGAATTCAATTTTCACTAAAATTGTACAAGTTGTGTTAATTTAACATGAAAGACATATATATATATATATATATATATATATATAAAATAATATAATAATATAAGCACTATAATTTGATTTATATACGAAAAATTGGCAACAACGATCACAAGTCATGAAACATTATAAAAAAATTGATTAAAAAAATATATAATTTTGTATTATAATGTTCCATGACTTGTGAACATTGTTGCAAACTTTTCGTGTATTAATCAAATAGTACTTATATTATTATCACATTACATTGAATTATATAATAAATAATCTTGAACGTTCCTTATAAAATTATTAAAAATGTCTTTCAAAAATCCTGAGAGATGTTGCAATGTTGAAGGCTCTTCAAGTGGAGGCCGGGTTCATCACGTGCCTGGCGGTTGGGGTACTGATGGCTATAGCCTTGCCTTGCTACGTCATGGCGCATGCGTGCTGCTCCTTCTTGGGTCAGAGACGCCACGCCGACAACACCAGGGCTTCCAGCTGGAGTGGCGGCGACGAGGATGAGGGTGGTGCATCGGATTGCCGCAGGAGGGCGCTGCTGTTCGTGCTGCAGCTCATACTGATTCTGTTAGGGTGAGTCTTCAGGGTAGTTTGTAGTTTGTGAACGAACAATTCAGACTGAATGAGTCTTCCTACTTAACTATATAAACTTGTTCACCTTCTTGAGAAGCTCTAATGATGTACACTCCATCTAAATTTGACCTTTCTCATCCTTTACGCATTTGCGTAGATAGCTTATATTCGTATAAACCGGATGGGTGGTAAGGCGTGTTGACAAATAAAAATAGTGCTATTTTACAGGTATTTATAACATCTAACAAACCCACTTAGTTGGCAAAATGGTCCAAGGCGTCACTCTCACGCTAGGCTGGCCTGCTGAAGACGGGTAAATCGGGGTTCAAATCCCGGTCGGGTCTATTGAGGGTGGTTTTCCCTAAATGGTTTCCTCCTCTCCTTCCACGCAAATGCGGGTATATTACCTCCAAATTAAAGATTACTTCCCCATCCCATTAGAGTAAGTATCATACATGCGTATAGCCTGAACTGGTAGTAAGACGAAACCTACAGCTGGAGATCCCATGACCTGACATATGAATACATGAAAATAGACTAGAAATTTGTCTACCCATCAAATATGACTTTTACTATGACAGTTATGTAGTGTAGCGTCTTATCCAGAATTCCCGACTTGACGTATGTTCTATCAACATTAATAAGTACTCACCTAGCATAGTAAGCAGCCCCCCACACCCCGCGAGTTAGCCCACTGTAATGAAGAAAGAGAGAATGATGGGAGCCCACCCATCTTCATTGTCATCAAAGGCAGACACTAATTCAAGAGTACTAGCAGTTTACAGATGTTTCAGTCATAGTAGAAATTTGTATCTGAAATATTTAAATAAAAAGGGAATACACTTATAAACTTTTGACTGACATTGCATTCTTATCAGTCACTATACCAGCCAGAGTTAGTTATTTAACTTTAGAGATCAGTGTGCTGTCGGGAACACGTGTTTTGCAACAACATCACACTTGATGCTCTGTTGTTGTCTTACCACCACGTCTTACTACACCGTTGTACCAGACAAGACGAGATTGAAACCTTAGTTCGAATGTTCGGGTGATACGGGTCTCTGTTTAATAGATTATATTTTAATAATATCACATTTTTGGTCATTACTATACACACAATGGATTATAAATGTGAATATAAGCTAATGTATGTCCAACCCTTTAGCTTAGTGGTAGCTCAAGGTGGGGCCGAAAAAAATTAGACAGTTAGTAGCTTGAAAATTAACATTTTAATTGAAAAGTAAGTATATTTTCTAGCCAAATAAAATCAAACTATATACTAAATTTTTCCACTTTTTGAAGATAATATCACTCAGGTGAGCTCCCACGGACAAACCTCAGTCTAATTGTTTCAGCCCATACTGTATATTGAGATAAAGATTCGGAGCTTGATTCCTTCCATGGCAAAAAAAAAATCAGTTGTACTTATTGTTATTTATTCTCTGACAGTAATGTATTTTCTACCGGTGGACTGAATGTTTATTGTTCTATTTTATGTATTTTAAATCATAATTTCTGAACCGACTTATTATATCAGCACATGACATATAAAATAATTTGAATCTAGAACACACACACCAACCAGCACTGTGAAAGGGGAATATCATATTTAATAAACGATAATTTTTTTTTCAGCTTTGCCGGGAATAAATCCCGGGATGCTTGGCTCAGAATAAAGGTGTGCTACAGACTCAACCAAGGTTGTCAGAGTATGTGTTCGTTATAGAATTGAGTTGGTTTGGAAGCCGCACGAAAAAAAAATGTATAGTGCATCATACAGACTTTATCTAGTTTTTATTATAAAATAAACATTTACTAAAAACTTGTAGGATTTATCAAACGAAATACTAGGTCTATACATTGTTGTAGAAACACTGCACCAAAGATCATAACTGAAATAATATACATTGTTACTTACTTACTCAATGGCATTAGGAACTAGGAGCGCTGTTACATAAAAAGGAGAAAAGAGAAATAGCTTTGTCCACCAAAGGGCATAAGAATTAAATTCATTTTCAAACACCTGAATTAAAAAGTATATATATTTGCTTATAGCTCATAAAATTTTTGTTTTATGAAAATATTTCAAACAAAATATTTGTATCTTTGATAGTATTTAAACTTTACAACTATAGGTCATTTCGTATCCCAAATGGTTGCGGAGAAATTATGAAAATTGGAAAATTTATATCATGCAAATTACCCTCAGTCATTTTCATGAGAAAATAAGAGTTGCCATCTTGTTTATAATAATACACAGTATCTATATATAAAATTTAAACAAAATCGTTAGAGCGAATTTCTAGAAAATCTTTTTTTCTTTTTTTCCCTTCAGTAAACTACCCTCAAATTTAGGGTCAGATATCTAATTCCAAAAACTCGTTGGGGTGTAGGGGGGCGTATGATAATACCAAATACCAAGTTTTAACCCAATCAGTAAAATATTTTTGGTTCTAACCCGAGGTACAGACATATGGCATTGCGAAAACTACTTTTTTTTTTGTTTCAGGGGGGTCATGAAACGTCGACATTTATCAAAATCTCGAGATCGATTTTTTGACGATCGCAATACTTTCTCTCCGAGGTGTCAAGAGAAAGTAAAAATAGAAGCCATTTCCTAATATAAATGTACTGACATAATCTGTTGCCCACGAATGTGACTTTTTGTTTGCTAGAGCCGGTATAGTGGCCATGTTCGTGACGAACGAGCAGATGTCCGGCGCCTTGGGACGGACGCCACAAGCTTTACACACTGCGCTTAGTGACGCCACCACTTTCCTGAGGAACTCTCACCGCCAGCTGCATTTCGTCATCACAGAGACCATGGACCGTGCCCTAGGGGCGGCCGCCCAGGATCTCGACGGTGAGGGAGTGCGAGGTTGCCTTACGAGCTGTTGCCGCTTCTGACACTATCAGACATATTGCAGATAATCTTAGAGCCCAAAGTTGTTGTGATAATAATAATAATATTTAGCACCGCATCTTACTACCCGTTCGGGTTATACGCTTTAAGTACTAACTACGCTCAGGGATTGGGAATTGGGAAGGTTGAATTTGAGGAAGTTAACCCGCATCAGCGTGGAGGGAGAGTGGAAAACAATTTAGGAAAAACCACCTCCAGTTCACCCTACCGAGATTCAAACCTCGATCTCCCCGTCCTCAGCAGTCGAGCTCAACAAGTAAAGTTGTTATGGAGTTTGATGTTATGTGAGTATGTGTGTATGTATATTTGTGTATGTGTTTGCAAGAATACTGTAGAATATACATAATACAATGTATCCATCCCGACTCAAAGGTATATGTAAGCAACCATTGATTATTTTCAATATCCGACAACTTAACTCATTCAGTAGCGTGTCTATCTATTGAGCTATGAGTCCCGGGTTCGATTCCTGGCACGATTGAAAAATGTATTGTCGGTGAAATGTGGGATTACTCTTTTTAATGATGAATTCACAGCCGGGGGATAGATGTTGTGTCTGTTCTATATTTATGTTAGTTTATAAGTCGTGTGTTAATGTAATCAGTTGGTTCAGAAAGTTCGCGTTAAATACTTTGAATGAACTAAAACAACAACTATTGTTTCAATCTAAGATTATTTGACGTAACCCGCCTCGGTGGCGTAGTTGGCTAACGCGCTAGTTGTGTTAAGCCCGACTGCTGAGGACGGGGAGATCGAGGTTCGAATCTCGGTCGGGTGAACTGGGGGTGGTTTTTCATAAATGGTTTTCCACCACTCTCCCTCCACGCAAATGCGGGTTCACTTCCTCTAATTCAACCTTCCCATTTCCTATTCCATTAGAGTAATTAGTACTCAAAGCGTATAGCCCGCACGGGTAGTAAGACGCGGTGCTAAATATTATTATTATTATTATTATTCGACGTAGGCGGATATATGTACATTTATTATTTAAATTACTAGTTTAGTAAATTTAATGTAGGGAAATTTGTTCTATGAATAAAATAGCTAAGAGAATTTAGTATTTAAATTTTGTAGAAAAAGAATAACTAAGTTTGGATATGCCAGACAAGTGCAAGCGAGTGATCTACAATGCCTATTTCTTACCAATATTGACGTACGCTGCCGAAACGAGGGTAATGAAGGAATAGGATAAGAGCAGAATGCAGGCGAGGGAAAATGACATTTTTGAGAAGCAGGATCGGTGTGACAAAATTTGACAGAATGAGAAATGAAAGAGTAAGAGGAATAGTAAAGCAAGAACCAGTCTAGGACTTAATATAAACGGCATGACTAAGGTGGTATGGCCATGTGAGAAGAATGGAGAGAGGAAAGTGGTTATGGAGGGGTAGGGGGTAGGAGGCCGAGAGGAAGATCCAGGGACAGAGGGCTGAAGGGAGTAAAGAGGAGTGTGGAGGAGAAAGGACTGAGCCAAAGTGGAGGGAGAGAGGTGGTGGGAGGAAAGAAGGCATTGGAAAGTCTTATGTGTGAACGAGCAGTATTTTATTTACACACGCAAAGACAAGGCTTTGCTAGTTATTTTTAAAAAGCAATATACTACCTCATTTGTATGTATGAGCCAAATATTGCTTAAATATAATAATAATAATATTTAGCACCACGTCTTACTACCCGTTTGGGTTATACGCTTTAAGTACTAATTACTCTAATGGATTAGGAATTGGGAAGATTGAATAGAGGAAGTGAACCCGCATTTGCGTGGAGGGAAAGTGGAAAACCATTTAGGAGAAACCACCCCCAGTTCACCCGACCGAGATTCGAACCTCGATCTCCCCGTCCTCAGCAGTCGAGCTCAACACGAC
>CABFOW010000687.1:8393-19372 GCA_902141385.1 Timema californicum
ATTTTATGGCCAGATAAATAGGGTAACTTACTTGTAAGGATTAGGCAATAAACCGTGTCAATATCGAGACACTGATGTAACTCAAAGGTAGCTTGCCAGGGAAAGAGATGGTTCAAGTTATATGGAGGCCTGGGATCTATACCTAGTTAGGTACTTTTGTCAATCCCACGCACTTGTGTTAAGTGGGTATCCTGTGGGCCGTTCATGCTTCTCAAGATTGGCCCGCGGTTTTATCTTTGTTACTAGCAGTACTACTCCCCTTTGGAGTATACAGCGTATGAGCCGTTTCTGCCCCTCTGGCGCGGCTGGAGCTGTCATTAGTTACTTATGTATGTGTTGTGATATTGACCGCCCGTCGGGTGATCAAACTGTGGGACGTGTTCCCGACCGGGCATGGCCCGTAGGTTTAAATATACCTATGTAAATTGGTTGAGCCTCTTGTAAGGGGTTTGGTCTGTATTCTAGGCGCTCGTATGTAACGGGACTTGAACTTGCCCTATGTAAGTCATAACTAAACGTTCGCAGCCAACATGCCTTGGGATTGAGGGACCAGTAACGTAACTCAATTGTCTGAGTTAGTCCTTCTGGCGCCTCACGCCCCTTGTTGGCCTAGACTTAGGCAATGCTACCTAAAATCTTACTTAGTTTGTATAGACTGTTCTTATTGAGATTACGTGCTAAATATTTATCATGTATCATGTTGTTTCATTAAATTGCATTACTTCTATTTACATCCTTTTTCTTTTTACTTCTCTATATGTATGTATGTGCACCCCTGGGGCTGCTATGGTTGATCTTGGTGAAACCACAAACAACCAATAATGAAACCCCAAAAGTAATAGGACTTGGTTCACATAAAACATGCAGTTCCCTGAGCAATGATATTGGGTATAGTGAGTGTGAAGATGAGGACGAGCTTGATGATATCTAGGACCAAGATGTTAATTTCCAACTTTGTATGAAAGACCATCCTAGATTCGAAAAATGCTTTAAATGTTAGCGTTGAACATTTTCTGTTTTACATGAAATATCAGCGCAATCCAGATTCTTCACTAACCTGAACGCAGCCGCTTTCAAATTTGTAATGACTCTGTGTGCAAGTAGCGTGTGAGAGGTTTTCTTTTCTAAGCTTTAAGTTCTCAAAAATAGAATAAATATCTCTTAAGCCATTTTGTTTTGTCTCCACTCTTGTTAATAGATGTTGAAAAATACTATTTTAACGATCTCAACCAATATTAAAAATAGATAAAATAGCAGCATACAATGAAGAACGTAAGTTATTACTTTGACAGGAAAAAGTTATTCTTTTTCTCATCAATGCTTGTTCCTGGAATTGTTGGATCCTTTTGTTTATTTACCATAAATTTTAATTTGGTACTGTTAGCTTCGGCGATTATATAAATCAACTAAAAAAAAATCCGAATATATTGTTACAGTGCAAAAGGTATAACTTTTCACGTTGTTGTAATATTCTGAAACTGCTTTAAAACATGTTTTTATCTACTCATGTGTATACTCTATAATATTATCCAGAGTTATAAACTTTTTAATGATGTATTAACAAATATATCCTTTCTATAGTTAAAGGGAAGTATTATGTATTATGTTTTCTTTTTACATTTACTAAGTTGTACATTTGTATTTGTTTTTAAACAGTGTGAACTAAAGTTATGTCGATTAGCTGAATAATTGTATTTAGTTTTAATTTTGACAGTTAAATTATGTATTGTCAAGCTTAGTTTGTTTAAGAGCAGTTAAATTTTTATTTGATACCTATATTAGTTTGGATGTTATTCGCCTGTCAAGAATCCTAATTCTGGTTTGGCGGGGATGTGTCATTATTATGGGAATTAACGCTAAAAACAAATGGTCTTTGGTAATTTATTTTTAAATGTTATAATAAAACAACATTTGATCGACATGGGTTATGGGGGGCCCTATGAAATACAAGCCGAGGGCCTAAATATGAGCCAGGTCGACGCTGTATATATACATAATGTAAATGGACAATGTAAACATATAATTATGTTCTAAAACACTTTTGAATAAAAAGTAAAACAAATCAGTATTATTCGTATATTTGAAGCAAATATGTTAGGACTTACATGATAATCAACCTCATATTCATTCTTAATTTAAAATTATTGAAGAGGAAAGAGAATGTCAGATCAATTCTGCTTAATTCAAATATTCAGTGTTGCTAATTTTGGCCATATATTATTGAAGTTATTAAAGTAATAACCCCCATGCACACAATAGTGTCACTTCTTATCCGGTAACATAAGCCTGCATACCCTTAGAGCTTAAAGATTGTCTCAGCGTGTTCTTCTCAACGTAGGAAAAGTAGATATAGTTCACCTCTCTGGTTTGCAGATTATAGTGTAAAGCTTTGTCAAGTCTTTCAAAATAAATTATTGGGGAATGTAACAGGAAGACGGGGCCCCGCTTCTGCCCCTTTTCAATTCGTAATTTTATAACATGATTTATAAAGATTTTAGTATTACTTAAAATTACCACGCTGGTAGTGACAGACTTTGTGATGGGTATTTTTATTTTTGTTGTTGTATTAAACCACTTGACATAATATTAATTTCCCACAATGGGCATGGCATGATCTAAGTTTGTTAATAAAACAATATTTTAAAATAATTCCCCACGTGCTTTTTGAATATACGTGAAAAATATTGGGAAGGTTTAATATAGTTCAAGCTCCCCAAAATATAAACAGAGGAATTGAGGTCAAACCAAACGAGCGTGACGTTAAGTCCACGTGTTTGATTTCATTCTTGTAAACTACTTTATATATATATATATATATATATATTATATGAGTGCGACTAAGATGTTTCAAACGAGAATCAACGAGTCCAGTGGGTATCTAGAAAGATATGATAGCAACGCCACTCACCTAAACACAAGACTCTCACAGCAAGCTAAGTCAGTTAACTGAGTTAGTTAGCCAAAAGGAACCTTATTAGTGACCAAACAATTTTTGTCATTTTAACCACTTACAAGTCTACTGTATTTGAGTTTTGCATTTTCATATAATAATAATAATCAATTCACAAAAATAAACATAACGCTATAACCTCAACCAGTAATGTGATCCCACCCGATATATGCCACGACCCCGAATGGGGTCATGACTCCCAGGTTATAAACCACTGGTATAATGCCTTAGTTAACTTAGCCATCAGCGCGAGAAATTATTGTATTTGAAACTCAATCAATGATAGGGCGACCTCTGTTGGTCTTACCTTATGGCGAGTGGAGTTGAAGTAGTGATGTGGACATTCGAGTAAAAATAATCGAGTAACTCGATTGTGTTGTGTAATCGGGAGTACTCGATTCTTCCGGGATTACTCGAGTAAATTTACTCGGTCCTTGTTCTTTTATTTTCTCTTTTCTTACTAGATAAGTGAGAATCGACCTTGCAAACTGGACGGTTTACAATATTTAAAATATATGTTCCCTTAGAGCTCATTTTTCACCAACAGTTTCTGCTGCTACGCAAAAATGACCCTTTATGGTTTAAATGTTTCCCATGCATTTTCAATACAAAATACTTGCAGATGTAAAGTACCCAATCGAAAAGCATGCTAACTAAGGGTATAACATTTCAGATTCTTTTTAAAAGTAATCGATGAAAGTTACTCGAGTCTTTTTACTCGCACCTCGGCAGTCTTATTTCCACAATCGAAACCAATTATTGTCTTTCTTAATTTATTGATTATAATTTCTCCTCACTAAAATATGATTCTTTATAAATAGAAATTAATTAGAGTACCTTAAGTTACAAAATAAATAAAGATAAAAACATACCTTTATATTTATGATGCGTTGATGATTCTCTAAAGTGTGTGTCTAGTTAATTTATAGAATTATTTCGTTATTTAATGTTGAAGTCTCAGGGCTGCGGTCATGAGTTTGATTCCTTTATATATAAATAATGTGTGTATTCACTTCCAATCCCTGTCTAGTTCACATGCTTTTCTACGTATGTTTATGATATATTAAAAATAATATAAAATATATTTCAAACAATGTTTTCTAATCCAATCACCAACATATTATGTTTATTTTTAAAGTCACATAAATTTAAATTGTAGTAAAATATATCATTAAGTAAATTCGCAATACCAAAAGTTTTTCAAATTAAGTCAAATAAAATGGCCACTTAAGTTTAATATGTTTCCTAGCAAAACTTATTTCGTCACCAATTATATTGGCGTAAATAAATAGTAATAAAATAAGAACAAGAGCAATACATAATAAAAAACTAAAATACTGCTTTACGGAAATATAAAACTGTTTGTGTACCAACTAAACTATTTCACAAATTTGTATTTAAAAAAACAAGCATATCTAATTTGGGTGACGTTAATCGGTTTCTTCTTTCATCTATGATCTGCCCCGCTTTCGAAAAAATAATGCATTCTGAGGGAACTGACGTAGCAGGCACACACAAATGTTTTTTAGCGAGAATGTAGAGTTCTGGACAAGCATTTTGTTGACCAGCCCAATAATTTAAGGGATTACTTTTCCTGTCTTTGTGGGGCTTTTCATAGTATTGTCTCAACATTATTGTGCTACTGCTAATGGGTGTATATTTTGTTCGTACATTTGACAATTTTTGGTCAAACAGACTCCAAATAGGATTGTTTGACCCAGTTGTTGGTTCCGTTGCACTTCCGCCACTCGCTATCACCTCCTCCTCCTCCACTTGGCTACGTCTACAAAGAGCCGCCAAATCTTCACTAACCCAATTGTGGGCTGTTGCTGCATTGTTCTCAACACCAAAAGTTGTCTTCTTAAACCTAGGTTATAATATTGTTCCCATTGCAACAATCTTCTTTGTTTCTAGTGGTGTAAGCCTTCGGAGCAGCCCATCACTCAAACCTTGTTGTAGTGCTATGGTGGTTTCACTTGTTGGTGATATATTTATTATTAAATGTTGCACACCTCGCACAATAGGTATCACTTTTGACACTGTTGGGTAGGACTCGCCTGACAATTCAGCTGCCATAAGCTCCATTGGTTTCAAAAGAGGGATACATTGTTCAAGGATATCCCATTCCACTGCACTGAGAGCTGCAGGAGCATTAGGAAGTGATATTAGGGCGGCCGAGATCTGTTCCTTCAAAGACAACAGTCTTTCCAGCATCACTAGTGTGGAGTTCCACCTAGTGGATACATCTTGTTTTAGCTTGAGTTCTAGAAGCCCCAGTTGATGTTGAATATTTCGAAGCTTATCACTTGAAACAATGCTAGTTTTGAAATGGGTCACCATTCCTCTGCATTTCTTTAAAATGTCATCTGGAGTTAAATTTGATTTGAGTGCATCTTGGACCACAAGATTAAGAGTGTGTGCTACACATGGCAAATGCGGAATTTTCAATCTGTCGATGGCATTCTTCATATTGGCCGCATTGTCAGTCACAATGGCTACCACCTTACTTTTCACACTAAACTCATTCATAATCTCAAGAATGTTGGAGGTGATGTATTCCCCTGTGTGACTGCCAACAACTTGACTAGTGGCTAGCACAAGACAATATAGCTCATCATTAAATATGCAATGCGCTGTCACGGTAATGAAACTATTGGTATTTGCAGAGGTCCAAGTGTCGGTTGACAAATCAACAAACGATGCTCCTTCAAGAATCATTTTCACCTTAGCGCAGCACTTTTATATTACGGGGGGGAAAATCGTCCTGGACGATGTTTTTCTGCTCGGAGTCTCATAGCGGCTATCTAACGCTTTAACAAAAGTTTTAAAACCTCTATTTTCAACGATTGGAAGAGGTTAAAAATCCACAGTAATCATTTCAGCAAGTCTTGTAGTTTGGATTGACGTCGATGGTAAATCTTGATCACCCTCTATCACATCCAAAAGTGTCATCGAGTCATGAAGAGTTGGGTGATTTCTTTTTAAATGGCCATGCAAATTAGTAGTATTTCCATTGTTCTTATATTCTTTTCTACACGCTGAACATTCCACTGTATTGTTTTCTTTTTTCACAAAGAATTCCCAAACTACAGACCGTTTCCGCCCTCAAACCATTATTGTTAAAAAAAAGTTGGTTGGATAGTAAAATTCAATATAATTAATGATTTGACTAAAATATAATAATACTAATAATAAAACTAGAATAAAAAATATATCTGGCAAAACAAAATTTCACGTATTCTATTTAGTCGTATAATCAATTAACGTCTTCACATCTCATCACACACGCACTAGATTACGCACGATTGTGGACTGAGGTTGACAAATTATCACTTGGACATTTTTCAGCAGAACCAACAGCTACTCGCACTGTCTTAAAATTCTAAAAAGAGTAGAAAGCAAATTTAAAGGTACAGCAGCAATTTATTTTTGACCAAAGAATAAACATTCTAAGAAACGAAGTACAGCACTCACCATAAATAGGTGATCATTATATTTTATAAATTAGTCTATTATTACAACTAAATAGAGCTAAAATATTTTTATGGTACATTGAGACACAATAATGTAGCAATGGTCGAATCAAAGAAGAACGCAATGAGAAGAGTAAGTAAGATGAAATGCACCGTCATTTGCTAAGTCAGAGGATAGAAAACCACTATTGGCCCCTCCACTCCTCCTTTCACCCAGTGCGGCAGGTCGAGATTGCTCCCAGGCAAGAAAACGTGTATGATTCAAATTTCAACACTTATTATTATATAACTAATGCGTCAAAATTTGATGGTCGTGAGTTCAAACCCATCTGAGGTCGACGGATTTTTCTTGAGATATAAAAATTTGTAACACACCCTCCTCCGGAAAGGAAGTAAATCCGTCGGTCCCATGTAAATTGTGGCATGTAAAAGAAGCCAGGAAGGTATGTGAGAATACCTTTACCTGCAAAATTAGTAGGCTCTTTCTCGCTCGCTCGTAGAAATTCATTGACGTACAACCCATACGGGTAGTAAGACGCAGTGCTAATTTTTTTTTTTTTTAAATTATAAAACTGAATATTTAATCGAAGATAACATATTTTTTTTAAATCACGTCCTACCATCTGTTCAGGTTACACGCATATTGGAATTACTATACTGGAGTGGGGATGAGGAGGGAAGCATTTTAGAGGTGATCTAACCACATTTGCGTAGAAGAAGAATGGGAAACCATTTAGGAAAACACCGTCTCAATAGACCCATCCAGGATTCGAGCCCCACTCTCCCCGTCATTAACAGACAATTTTTTTTAGACACTTCTTAAAAAGTATATTTTCATATTGACTGCATGCAACGTGAAAACTTAAAATAAGGGGGTGGAGGTCACTGTCAGTGTCGACTGACTACTACAGGAAGAGATTATTGACATGTTATTAATATCAAATCCCATTGCAAGACTCCCGAGTAATGTTGACCAACCGATTGCCAAGGGACGATTTGCGTAGATGATTAGCTAAAAATTACTCGAGTAATTTTACTCGATTATTTTTAAAGAGAATCGAGTAGTTACTCGATTGTGCCCTTCACTAGTTTGTAGCCTTCTGACACAGGTAGCCACGCTAATCTGCGAAATAGGGGAGGAGTGGTCATGGAGGGGATAAGAACTTTCAGAAGTAGCCACTGAGTTCATTCCGGAGTGTTTCAAGTTAAGATGCAACCCGTTTCACAAAAGAGCTTCAAATTCACTAAGTAGGCAACGTCTTTAGGTTTTACCATTTAAATCTCCATACAACTTTTATTCTAAAACTATTTAATTTATCATTATTTATGACCAGTAATTATATTAATCAATAGTTTCACGCATAGGTTAATCATTCTAACTATAATGAGTTTATTGTATTGATAATTAGACTCAAATGCATTCTCAATTGGAAATAACCATCTTAAACTCAATGAGATTGGGAAAAAACAACAAATTGGTCATCAGAAAAAATTGAAGTAGTAAAATAGAGTTTAAAAAAATTGATGGTAACTTACTTTCAGCAGTGACCTTCGATGAGAGTAGTAGGATGAGTAGAAAACTGCAGGCTGTAACCAGATTCATGACTCATATCTTTCTTTGAATGTACAAGCCAAGGTGGTCAAGATGAGAGTCCAGGTGGCTGAAAGGAAATATATTGATTAGCATCAACCAGTACCCCCCATATGCTATAAGTAATGCTTTATTCTCTCCACAAGGGGTACTCTATTAAAAAGAAACATGATTTATCAACCAGACGGCTCTTGTATCTGAAACAAGACACAAACAAAATTGCTAGACTGGAGGCTGAGCAACAAACATCAATGAAACGCAGCAAATATTTTACATCACTAACAAAATCTGAAAAAACTTGTATCAAGCTAGTATAAATTTTTCAAAATACCATTTAAACAATTTTGTGCACCAAATGACATATTTATGGTCCACAAGTATGTATCCTTCCTCTTCCTTTCAAGGTAGCAAGCTTACCTTGTATTATTCCACTATGGTAAAGCGTATAAGATAGGGTAATAGTGTAATACGTCGAGGTAAAACTGCTGCCTTTCAGGATACACGAACGGTACATATTTTAGATAGTGGCAAGTTTGAATTTTAAGCAGTTAAAAAACAGCTTTAAATTTATCGCATGTCCAAATTGAAAAATATGACAAGAGATTGAAATAGTATTGGCCTTAATAACATAATGTATACTCTTTTTACACTGAGAAGTAACAGTATTACCTTGATGGACTATACTACGGCTCTATCTTATAAGCTGCGCCATAGTGGAAGACTGTAAGGTAAGCTTGCTACCTTTCAAGTAGTAGGAGCATTTCGTGAGCAAAACGGCATATTAATACAAATATGTATGAACAAAATCACTGTCACGATAAATGAAACTTATTCCTAATAAGCTTCAAGGACCCTCAAATTATAATAGCCACTCCATAAATCAATTACAAAAAATATCTTACAAATCACTGATCAGTCAATATTGTCTTCAATATCAAGTAATTAAAGGATTATGGCATTTAAAAATTTACATAAATTTATTTTCGTAAGAATATTCATAATTTTTTAAAATAGTGTGCCATGAGCAGGAATTGTTCAAAAAGAAAATAGAACCACTGTAACTAAATTATGTAGACCTACTTGTGGGAATATTTTGAGAATAAAAGTCAAATTTAATAGATATAAATTAGTTATTTAAATTCCAACCCCTTAATATGTGTGTGTGTGTGTGTGTGTGTGTGTGTGTGTGTGTGTGAGAGAGAGAGAGAGAGAGAGAGAGAGAGAGAGAGGAGTCTACGAGCATAGATTTTTACTTTCCAGTCGAGTATTTAAAAAAGCTCCGAAGCTCTAGTAGAGGCCTATTCATAATTTTAAAATGTTAAGAGTATTTGATTATTTTAAAAGTAAAATAGCATAGTTAAATTGTCACTATTCAAAACAAACATAAAATGTAAATACCAAATCTTTAAATTGTGAGATTATAAAATCATATTAACACGACACATGTTATTAAAATTAAAATGACAATCATTTTTATAAATAGTAAATACTTTTAAAAAAAAGACTAAAAAATATAATGGTGGTTTTTTCAGTTAGAAATAACAAGAGATAGGCCCTAGTTTAAAATAAGAATAATACTCAAATAAAAATATAATATAAAAAAATATTAAAATGGTTTCAACACTCATGTATTCAAGATATTAAAATTACACCGACAATTAAAGAAAGTTGATAAAAAAGGCATTTTAATGTGCTAGTATTTCTCCAAAATAAGCTCCCAACAATTTAATTCCCCTAAAATAAAACATAAGAATCACAAGCCGCTAGAAATTTGAACTGCATATTTCACTTCTGTTCCAATTCCATTCCTCTATGTGCAGTTGCGTATGCGCCTTATAAGGAGTCTCACTAGAAATTTATCTTACTATGAAACTTATTTTAATTAAATTGTTAATGCTTATAAAAGTTTATGTTCAGAATTTATCATTAAAAAATACGAGGGTTAAAAAATATTTTTTGTAGACAGTATTAAATACTAACTGCTTTTTTTATTTAAATATGGTAAGTTTTATAAAAAAAATGTATTGCAATGCTGATCAATGCTGATTTTAGACGAGTTAACCAACATAGTTATATAACTTATTTATCATCGCGTCTCACTGCCCGTTCAGGTTTTACGCTTATATACTAATTACGCTAATGGTTTTAGGTATTAAGAAAGTTATATTTTAAAGGAAATGTATTCGCATTTGTGTTTAGGGAGAGTAGAAAATCATCATGAAAAAACCATCTCAGTACACCCGACCGAGATTCGAACCTCAATCTTCCTGTCATCGGCAGTCAAGTCTAGAATGATATTGACGCCTTAGACTATGTGGCCACTAAATAATAACTAATGCTAGTTCTGTAGTTTAACGTATTAATACAAATTTTAAATAATATAGGGGCGTATAGCCCGAAAGGATAGTAATGTGCGGTGCTAAAAAATACCTAAATTTGAATTCAATCAACATGTATTCTCAATGTTAAATTTATGTTTAACTGTAACTATAAATTTAGAAAGGGACCATATAAAAATAGTAAAAATAATAATATTAATAATAATATTTAATTATCTATTTAGCTATTTTTATTTTCAATGCCTTGTCATGGCAATGCAACTTCGATCGAAGATACTTTTATTCAAAATGGAGGGAAAATATTGAATTAGTTTACCTGTTGAAAGTAGTTTCAGAACTTTAATATGTTATTAATATGATATTTTATATCGATTTTTAACAATTTTTTTAAGTTGCCAAATGAATCATATGGGAAACGGCCAATATTACATAAGTTAAATAGCTTATATTTACCATTGCGTTTTAAAAATGTATTTGTACGTATATCAAAAGAAAGCTCGAAAATAATGAACATACAAAACTTTCGATCTAGAACCCGAACTTTAATGACAAGCTCAGCTCGAAGCTACAAATCCAAATTTTCGCAGAGCCCTAATACACACATACACACATATATATATATATAT
>CABFOW010000687.1:19384-32659 GCA_902141385.1 Timema californicum
ACACACAGATATATATATATATATATATATATATATATATATGTATATATATATTATGATCAAAGCCCAAAACCAGCCACTTCACGAACTGGTAGGACCCTATGAACATTGGCCAGCTGGCCCAGTCAAATCACTTAATATTGATGAGGATAAATTTGAATTAATATTATTTTCAGTCAAATTTCGAATTGATCTCGACAACCTGACTAGAGCCCGAAGCTGCACAAAAAATTAAAAGTCAAGAGGCTTTACAATGTTAAGAACATCTTGTTCATCTCTTTTGTGTGATTTGTTTAACTTCGAGAAAATGCATGAATAGAATTAGTTACTTTGTTCAGTTTCCTAAGGCTATAGCAAGAACTGGCCGGCCAAAGCCCGAAATGCTATCAAATCATTATATATTTCATGCTTTGTCTGAATTCAGTGGCCAAAGCTATAAGTGGCCGTTCATTTTGCGAAATGGCTAAGCTTCTGGCTTTAAACGTGACGTATATAAGTATATAAATGCATGTAAATACATATACTTATATATAATACAGTAGAAACACGATTATCCGATAATAAAAGTGCCTTTTGAATTTTGCGTATTATTTAATAAATTTGCATTTAATTAATTTAAAATCCCTTGCTCTGTTTACATAATTAAAATAATAGTTTTGTAATGTATTGCATAGTTTCTATTTTATAATAATAAATCATAAATATTATATACTAATAAACCTTAATTCACACCTATTCTGAACTTTAATTTTTTATCACCCAGTCTTACTACCTGTTCATGTTGGTTATATGCATACATGATCATTACTCTACTGTGGTAAGGATGAGGACGGAATTAATTTTAGAGATAATCTACCCGTATCTGCGTGGAAGGAGAGTTAGAAACCATTTATGAGAAACCACTTTCAGTAGACCCAAGTGATATTCGAACCCTGATTTCCACTTCATCACCAGGACAGTCTAACATAGGCGTACCACCTTATATCCTGTGGCAAATAAAGTGGGCCACTTCCATTTAACTTTGATTTCTTTCGTTCTATCCTGTCCCTTGTTTTCGTATTATTTGACATTTGGGCTATCCAACCACCTGTCGGGTCCCGTTTAGGTCGGATAATTGGGATTCTACTGTATACATATATACATAAAGATATACATACTAGTGGATCATTGCAGTGATGGCTGCAGGTTATTGCAATTAAACATTTTAAACGTTCTATTGGGAGAATTTCAATGTAATTATCCCTCCCTCAAATTTTCTAGTTAAAGGTTTACTTGTCAAAGGCTATCAACTTTACACATATTTTTTATCTTTAGGTGCTTAATTTGAATCAGAACGTATATTTTCCCCCTTCACACCTAGATGAGAACTTTACAACGACCCCTCTCCCAGCTCACTATCTATTTGTTGCACCAAACCACTCAAGTAATAATTGAGCTTTTATTATTTTTAACCATAGACAAATTTGTATTTACCAATATACATCTATACACAAATAATGGTTTCCATGGTGATGTCAACAAATAATAATTGTAAAGATCATCAACTCCCGATACAGATGGAAAAGATGTAAAATTCGATAGGAAAATTGGGTTTTAACTTTAGACTACTATTATTACCGACATCCTTTGTACCATGATGACCGTAGAATGTAATGATCAGTCCCCGCAACAACAAACATTCCATGAGCTTACCCCATTTCATCGTTGCTTCCCGCCATCCAGGTCACGTCAACTTGAGAAAAATCACCCGACCGAAGGAGGTGTACGCAAAAACGTTTGAACAATGATTCTACAGTCTCACAATATCCCGCCATGGCACAGTCTCCCCTGGGTTTGGACAACGCGCAAACGTGTGAGATAGGAGAAAAAAAATTAAAAATGGGGTGTGGCTGTGTCATGGACACGGCCGTGTGTTGTACGTGAATACGTTTATGTAACGGGTTATATTTTTTTTAATAAAATATTTTTATTTATGTATTTATGATAAAAGCAAGGAAACAAATAATTATTGTGTTACAATATAACTTTATTAATTATAGTTCTGTGATACGAAAAGTACGACACAAATGGCATACAAGATACATTGAGATTTCTGTTAAACGTTAAATCAATACAGGTATTACCTAACGTTGTTGGAGAAGTTTCAATATAAGACAAAAGTTATACTAATTGCAAATCTCGATACGCAGCAAAATAACCTCAAAATGGTGGCGCTTCCCCCTTCACCGCGCGCGATGCGTCACTGTTCTCGCTTTTTCGCTTATCGTAATGAATTCTTTAATCCTCTAGCTATCCAGTGGTATAACTTAATTTTGGATGTAGAGGATAGATTCGAAACTACAATGTCAAACTGTATTTTTGATAATATTTTTTTATTCTAACACCTTATTATATTCACTGTCACTACTTTAAACTAATGTTTTATATACAATCGATAGATTTTGACGAAAGCTGACGATTAAAAACTAAACGAACATCGTAGCTTCTCCGAGTCAAAAGTTATACTAATTGCAAATCTCGATACGCATCAAAATAACCTCAAAATGGCGGTGCTTCCCCCTCCACCGCGCGCGATGTGTCACTGTTCTCGTGTATCGTAATGCATTCTTTGATCCTTAAGCTATCCAGTGGTATAATTTAATTTTGAATGTAGAGGATAGATTTGAAATTACAACGCCAAACTGTATCCCCCGATTTTGTTACCATTAGGTTTTTTGGATTGCCCCCGTATGGTAGCAAATTTAAAGACATATTCACGTCAAAAGTTATCCTGACCGTCCCCTTACTGTGCATTACCAGACAAACATTGCAGTGCGCATGCGTTTGTATAATATCGCTTCATGAGTGGACATTAATGACCGAATCAAGAGTGACACCATGTGTTCGCTACCCCTACCAACTTTCCCCAGCTGAGAAGGACTGTTTAAAAGCCAGTGATTATTTTTGTAATTTACTCTTTGATGTACAGAGAGTTGTAGGGACCTACTCGTGTTCTATGTAAGTTAAAATTCATTTTATACCTGTTTATTTTTTTACCAAAATTACATTTTTGGGTATAAACTATTTAAGATTATGCGAGAGAAAGTACTTATCGAGTTTTGGCTTTTTTTTTTACATTTTTGTCTGATTTGTATGCTAAATTTATGTTTGGAGGTTAGTGAAGTATCGGACTTCTCATCCATGTGTATACTTCAGAAACCCTTGCGGTGGCCTGTGATGACGTCATCAAAATGGATGCCATCTGACACTACCTCATAAATTTAACCCAGGTATATTGCAATAACTACTTAAACAATCATCATTAAATTTTAGGTGGTACTTGATCACATTATGAAAAATATAAATCAGCCATTATACACTTTCAGAAGACCTTGCGGTGGCATTGGCTGACGTAATCAAAATGGCTACCATCTGACACGACCTCGCAACATTCACCCGGGTATATTTCAAAAACTACTTAATCAATCATCATTAAATTTTAGGTGGTACTTGTTTACGTATTGAAAAGCATAAATCAGCCAGTATACACTCCCAGAAGACTTTGCAGTGGCATGTGATGACGTCATCAAAGTTGTTGGCAACTTAGCGGTACTGTACAAACATCACTTAATTATAGTTCAATAACCACCGTATCAAAATTTGGAAGTAAATTACATTTCCTAACTAAATATATAGGAAAATTATGTAAATTTGATATTAAATGTGTTAATTGTCATTACATATAAAACTACTTAATTCAATAATATAACACAAAATCAAGAACGTTCCAATTGAATTGGTTGTTAACATTAGTTAGTTGCCATCATTTCTGTAATACTGTCCTTCACAGTCACATAAAAGTCTACGTTGAAGTCCACTTTAAACACAATGGCATACTTTAAACACAATGACATCTTAAGAAGCTGCTCTAGCACTTGCAGGTGACTAGTTCTTTGCAGTGTGTTCTAACGTCTGGTATTGTTGTCCATACAAGTTCATAAATGAAGTCATCACTTTTCTTCCATCTCCAGGCACACGGGTCCAATATCTTATAGGTTTAAACATGATTGTGTTAATCAATGTACGACGAATGGTTACAGTCAATAATACTTAGAATTTTGTTAATGCAATCTCTTCTCCACTAAGATATTATATTATAGGTTTCGCCGTTGGGGCATATTAATGCTACGTGATAAGTATGCAAGTTAGCATTCCCACTCCCCAATTTTTTTTCCAAATATGGTTGGCGAGATCACCACCAGGCGTCACGGGCATATGAATAAAGAGAGTTATGCCGTTGCCTGGTGGTAGGTCGGCCACTCGGACATGAACCACTGAGGCGTTACAAACTATCAGTGTAATATTGGGATCGAACGCTTTTTACAGAAACATTCAACATTTTTTGAAATTGATAGATAAAAGCTGTATGGATCCTTCTTGGTCTCTACCGAGCTTAATTTCCTTAACAAATAAAAAGCTCTCTCCCATCTTCCCAATACAAGTACAGGCAGGATCACTAATCCGAGGCGTTACACCGTTGGGAGAGTAATCAAGTTATGATGATGGTTCCAGTCATTGATAGTTAGAACTTATAATAACTTACAAGTGTCACTAATGAAGGAATCAACAAAGGTTGACTTTTACCTTATTAAATTACTCCAGTCATTGATACTTGGAGCTATGATAATATTCTGCATTATCTCATAGGTGTCATTATTACTGAATACGCCAAGGTATGGCTAATAGTTCCAGTCAGTCATGGTTTACCTAAAATGGTTAGTCCGTGAGCACACTAGTAAAATGTCCTATAATTTCACCATAGTGAACAAACAAGTGACGATTATTATCTGAAATGATTCCTCGTCTACATCAGGTTGATATCTTATATGTTTAACCATAACTGACTCAACAAAGGTAAGATGAGTGGTTACAGTCAATGGTAGCTTGAACCATGGGGATGCGTCCTCTTTCACACTAAGTTGATATCTTATTGGTTTCATGATAGTAAAATCAACCATCAACTTTTACGTTGAATGGTCCCTCGTTTACCGTGGGTTAATACATTATAGGTTAAACCAGACTTGTGCGAGTTAATACTTGTGATAGTCAGACTTGAGATGGACAGATTGGGAGGGTAGACTTGAGATGGTCATACGTGAGATGGCTGGACATGAGATGATCAGACTTAAATGAGATAGACTCGTGATGGATAAACTTAAGATTACCAAGCATGAGATGAATGGATTTGAGATGATCAGACTTGAGATGGTCAAGTTTCTCTATGCTCAGCTTTGATGGTGTGTAAATGAAAGGTAATAAACCAATAAGAAAAAAGTGACGCTCATTGTTTGAAAACAAGCCTTTTTTTTTTTGTTGAAACCCAAATGCCAGTTCTGACATTAAAAGGGATTAAATCGTCCCAAAATAATACCAACAATGTACAAAAGATAATGATGTAGCATTGACCTTTTCCATTTGGGGAGAAACCCATTAGTCTGTAGAAAACAATTTCTCCAACCTTGTTTCATAGAAAAGAGAGTGATGACAAACCAATGAAATGCTTAAAGTAAAGAAGGTAGTAACACTCGTTAAAGGGTATCAGATAGGATCGTGCAGTTTCACGAAAGCAACTTTCAAAGGGTTTTTCTCAGAATAGCTGGGAGAGGGATGACATAATGTGCAATGTTGTATTGGAATTAATGCCCATGAAGACGATGTCAGAGAGGACCATGCCAGTGGCTTTGTTTCTCAAAATCAACTTTTGACGGGCTTTTCTTGGGAGGGGATGTGAAGCGGTTTCAGGGGGTCCAATGGTAGACTCAAAGCCGAAAGTTAATTTTAAATATGATGTTGATAAGCTTATCCAGGTTTTTGCCCTAAGAGGATAGTGGAGCACATTTTATCTTTAATGTTTTGAAATGTTGCCCTTTTTATACAGATCTTTTACAGATCTTTTACAAATCTTTGATTTGAAGACATTTAAATCTTTTTTCATGAGGTTTTTACACTGATTGTTTCTACATAGATGTTCTTTTATCCGTATATATTATTATTAGCACCGCGTCATACTACCCGTTCGGGTTATACGCACTTACGCTGATGTGTAATGGTAGGGTGATTGTGAGATGAAATGGAGGACCTACAGTTTAACGTGGAATCTGAACCACGGTGGAGGCATGGCATTCCCCACATTCACGAGATGTCTTGTCAGAGATGAAGGAAGGGTTTGGTAATCAGATAAATCTGTGCTGGGACCGAGTATTGAACCCCGGATCATCAGCACAGAAGTCCAACACCTTACCCCTAGACCATCAGGTCACCTATCCGTATATAGATGATGGTTGATTTTTATCTTTCTTATAAAGATGATGGTTTATTTTTATCTTTCTAAAGATGGTATGATTAATTTTTTAATGTTTATTTACGCTTGATTTTTTTTTTCTGTATAAATAACATGAATACAACAAGCCAATGTTTATCCTTCTATTTTAAAACTCGGGAAATGCTTTTCATGTCTGAAACAGGAATGTTATACCTATAAAATAGCTATTGTATTTTTGTCTCCTTTATAATACGAATATGGTGATATAGTCTAATCATGAAGATTTTTTCCTTACAGCGGATTGCCCATGTCAAAAGTTAATTTTAAGAGATTGAAAACACACACACACACACATATATATATATATATATATATATATATATATATATATATAAATTTTCAAAGAGTTTATCTCCTTTAAAAAAGAAACTAAAAATCAGCCCATTAAAGGATATGACCATGCGTGCTCAAACAAGATGGCTACAGTTGCGGGGTCAATTCTAAGGTTCATCTAAAGACAAGTGTGCGGACTGTTTAGAGAGGGTAGCTGGCTGAAGGTCAACATGTACAGATTAATCTGTTTAAAAGCATAGACCTGTGGGTGGAGTGTTAACATGACTGATGGCTTCATGATGTTCTGATTTGACGATGTCCTTAAATTTATTAATTTTGCCTAGGCAAGTTGTTTTTATATAATATGAAAATTGATGGAACAAAACTAATGAAGGATTACCAAATGCTGTCTGATGATTTTATCCTTTGTATAAAAAATATGGGTTTCTTTGTTATAAATGCCATTGGCCCATGATAATTCACTCTAAAGGTTTCCCCGTATTCATATAGTCTCAGAAGATAGAAATAGATAAGGTGTATGCCACTAATGGTGATAGATGGAGGGTGGGGAGAAGGATGATGAGAACTGAAAGGTTGGGTGATGAAAGGTCATAGATGGTGATAAGTCTGGTTGTAGCGAGGAGGGGAAATGGTATTAAGGTCGTTGGTCTTTAGGTAGGGGAGGGGGCCAAGATCTATCCCAAATTACGCTTGGAACATAAGGTCTTCTTGTGTCATAGAATCTCTATTTTACTAATAATATCAGGCTCAAAATATATAGGTTTTTTAATTTGCCTACTATGATATATAGGCACATTATAAGATTTCACTAAAAGCCCATGAAAAGTTTTAGCTATATATATTTTAAAAATAAAATGCACGTATGATTACGTGGTATAAGTCGTCATGCTTGTAATAGGTATAAAAGTTAAGGTAAAAAATTAGACGAATGTACACTATTCAAGGTCATCCTATGCCAAGTTTCGCCATTTTAGGTTTCATA
This sequence comes from Timema californicum, assembly GCA_902141385.1. Classification (NCBI taxonomy): domain Eukaryota; kingdom Metazoa; phylum Arthropoda; class Insecta; order Phasmatodea; family Timematidae; genus Timema; species Timema californicum. Next base: position 27,022 of record CABFOW010000687.1, read on the forward strand.
GTTTTGTAGATACTTGCACCTGTCCTCACGTGGTCTTAGACATAAGGATCGCAATATATGTAAAAGTAAAACAATTACCCATGTGTACATTATCAAGTTTCCAAAAGTATACATGCCAATTTTCAAATTTAAATACTTCTTAGTTTAAGAGATACACATGTGAACACCTGTATTAGGCGTCACGCTCGCAATGTATGTAAAGGAAATCAAATTACGATTGAGTTGCATACCTCAAGGCTCCCTTCAATATGGTATATAGGTCCTAAGCATATGTCCAGCTTCAACTTAATGTTTTTCTTGGTTCTTGATCCTGTGGGCAAGGAGTCCGTCATAATATATTTAGAATTTAAAAAAACTATTTGAGTGCACACCCTCAGGTTTGCATGGATAAATATGAGTTTCCCAGGTCTCTCCCTTCCTTGAGTCAGAAAACAAGTTCTCGATACCTTGAGTGAGAAAACAAGAATATAGAAATTTTAATTTCATTCACAGGTGAAAATGGTACAAAGTGAGGATCTGTCAAACCATGATGAGTTAATATTATTTTGTATCCCCTTAGAAATATTTGCCAATTAAGATTGCGTATACATTTTCTCAGTAGTTCTGTGAACAGTAGGCCTCACACCCTCCATTTAAAAAAATATTCTAAGTACATCATGTAAAGGGAGCCTCGGTATGCGATGGAGTGATGCACAGACGTTTAGCTCTGACACATTATTTAATTTTATGGTGCGTTATTCCAAAATGTGGCTCATGCCAAAATAAAGTCGAAAGTTTCTGACAGGGCTCATTTTACTTAACAACCCTATAGTTTGAGTTTTATTAATAGAAAAATATGTGTGAGAATGTGACATTAGCTCATTTTCAACGACTTCTTATGTGTGGATGGGGAGCTATGAGATAAGGTTCGATTAAAATGGGCTCGGCATTTAGCCTTTCTCTAACAAATGCAGTAATTCTTGGTAGGTTCACATCAGAAAATGTTAAGATATTTAAGAACTAGTGGTGAGCTTTCCTGTTTTGAGATAAAAAGTTTCCTAGTTTTCTTTCCCCTCTTCTTTATTGACATGTTAAAGGGTGGTCGTAGGTGAAAGGAAAAAGAGAGTATAAGCTTAGACATAATATAGAAGTGGTTCCAGAAAAGATCAAATCCATTGTACTTTAATCTAAGTGGCATGATAGTGATTTATACTTTCTCGCTGAGTGAGGCAGCCGGCTTAAGAACTATGTCATGTTCTTATCGCTACCATCGTCTTGATTTATCTTTGGGTTTCAAGATGAAATTTGTCCTATAGTTTATTCTTGGCTTTCTAAGATGATATTAGCTGCACGCCTAAATAGTTAGTAAGACGTGGTACTAAAAAAAAATCTATTTCTTCATGATGATCAAGCTAGACCAAAAACAAATGAATACTATATTCAATAGTACATTAAATTCATAAATAAAAACTGTTGTTCACGTGGTTTAAGACGTCATTTTAGCAATATATATCAAAATTTTTAAAAAAACGTCAATACGTCGTTCGGTCTAGATCACAGGCAAGGTATAGGTACAAAGAATATCCCTGCCAGATTTCGTTAAAATTGGTTGACGCATTTGGCAGTAATCGCGGACAAACAGACATACAGAATGCCAAATGCTCTAGTTAAAACAGGACCTTAGTCCGTTTGGTAAAAAGTGAATGGACCGGTAAAATTTAACAAGTTTCTTTTATGACGCAGTTTCTTCTTAAATTAGAAATTTCCAAAAATAGATTTACAATACTTATTTGTATGCAGGCATTCACCAATAAGGAGAGTAGTGCATGGATAACCTTTATAAAATATTAAAAATTTACATTTTATTAAATACAAAAAGCACACAAATTTAAAAAGCACGTAAATATACAATTGATCACCTAATAGAGTTTTACATATTTCATTTAATAAATTGTTTAAAAAAGTACAGAATTATAATAATTAAAGTAATTTTAAATATAAAAGTATATAATTATATAAAGAAAATTTAGACTAGAGCTAAATATAGCTGAATAGGTATTGAAATCAAATTTTTTACAGTAAAATAGATCTACCCAAAATAAAAATTGCAACCAATAACTTAGCTGGTATTCAATGTTGTTGCATCTCTTGCGTAGAAGCCAATCTATTAAAATAAATTCTTGAAATAGTATTTCAAATAATAAATGGGAATAAATCGGTGAAATTTTTTGAAAATGAATAGGCCTATAATTAATTAATTATGTTAGATGTAAAATATTCACAGGAATGGGTACTATTGGGACTTTCATCATGTGTTAAGTATTTCCGCAACTCTTAAACACATTATCAGACACTCCTGTTCAATGAGACATTGTCATTATGATCATTAAATAGATTAGGGCTGCCCTTATCAGGCGTGTGATCCTTGGATAACTTTATTTTCGGGTCCCTAGTTAATTGCTTCTTAACCCCCAATCACAAAAAATATTAAAAACCTAATTTTTTTAAAAATGTTATTACAGTAGTTTGCACTTAAATACAATTTTTCAGCCATATCAGGAAATGTCCTAAAAGGTAAATACATGTGAAAATTAATGCTAGAAGCCGTGTTTTTATACATATAAGGGTTGATTTCTCCCCAACCCTTAGTTCGATTTTTTTTTTAATCCAACGAACTATTTCTGTACAAAGGTACAAACAACCACTGTGTCACCGCGTCTTACTTCCCGTTCGGGTTATACGCAATTACGCTAATGTGTAATGGTAGGGTGATTGAGAGATGAAATGGAGGACCTACAGTTTAACGTGGAATCCGAACCACGGTGGAGGCCTGGCATTCCCCACATACCTACAGTTTAACGTGGGATCCGAACCACGGTGGAGACCTGGCATTCCACACATTCACAAGTTGTGATTAATACACGTCTTGTCAGAGGGGAAGGAAGGGTTTGGTAATCAGATAAATCTGTGCTGGGACCAAGGATTGAACCCAACCCCCAGCACAGAAGTTTGACACCTTACCTCTAGATCGCCAGGTCACCTCAGTTAATACATTAAAAAGTTATCAGGCGACATATCCACCACAGAGAGACACATACAAATCAGTGGATCTAAAACAAAGTTGGCACAGTTGTTCTTTGAATCTTTATACAAATATGGTTTGTTGGATAAGAAAATAAAACTAAGGGTTGGAGAGAAATCAACCCTAAACAAGTACGGGGCCCTTCAAATCGTGAGGCCCTGTGCAGTCAAACCGTTTGAACACCCCTAAGAGCAACCCTGTAGCCAGAAAAGTATCTAATATAAGTTAAGTAAGCTTTATGTTTTACTGATTAGAACATTACTAGCATTGCACGTCTTATCCGTCATGGCTACACGCATTTAATTACACTAGTAAAAATGTATCTTATAAGGATAGCACAATCCTTAGGATATCTCCTTGAATTCGCGTGGAAGGAGAGTGGGAAACCATTTAAGGAAAGCCACCCTCAGTAAACCCGACCGAGATTCGAACCCTGATCTCTCCGTGATCAGCAAGTCAGTCTAACAGGAGAGTGACGCCTCAGACCAGAAGTGGCCAACCTTTTTATGAGGTGCTCCACATTTAGAACACTATCTCAAGCGTGCCACAAAAAAAACACAATGTTATATGAATAAATTATAAAATATAATTAATAAATAAGCGCGCACACACAATATATATAAATAAAATATTACACATAAAATATTTTTTAATTTTTTTTAAGTATAAAATTATTAAATAAATCAATTTTATAGGATTATAATATATATTCTTAAAATAACTCCCAATGTGGATTTTGAGTCTGCTTGTGCTTCATGATATCATCAATGTAAGGATTTATTTTTGAACAACCAAGCAAGATTAGATGTTTGAAATGAGCATCTGTTAATTTAAACCTGTATTTGTTTTTAATTATGTTCATGACTGAAAATTACTGTTCGCAAGCATATGTTGAACAAAACCGACAACAATATCTAAGTACCAGTATATGTACATTTTCAAAATTATTGCCTGGCCCCAATTTCAACAATTAAGTCAAATTTTGGTTCATTGAAGTAGCATAAATCGCCATGTGTTTGTTTTTAAGAGAAATGTGGTTCTCCAAGTCTAGTATTTATATTTAAATTTCTTATGTATAGTGAACAAGATCGTTATTGGAAATTAAAAATGGGTTAGCGAACAGCTCAACATTTTTTTAATCCCCTCGGAAGTCAGATAATCTAGTTTCAAATAAGTCTTGCAACACATATATAATTATGATGTTTGTATTTGTCGAAATTTTGTGAAACTTCAGAACTACCTGCTAACTCTTGCATTCGTGAATAGTGAGTCAATCGCATTTGTGAAAAATCAGTGTGAATATGAACAAGTTTAGATATAAAAATGATACTGCACTGATAACACTGGGAAGAGACAGTTTTTACCTTGCAGACGTAAATTAAGATTGTTCAGATGGCCCATTATGTTTGTCGGTAAAGCCAAATCCACTGTCATTCTTCCTTCTTAAGAAGTGCGCACTCATTGGGCAACTCATTGATCTCTTTCAAAAAATTTAAAACAATGTGTCGCAGATTCCAAAATCTCTCAAGTGTCTTGCCTATCGATAACCAACGTACATTGCAGGAGAGGATAGAGTTTAATTATTAATCTCCATCCTCTTCTGTTGCATCTAAAACAAATAGTGAAAAAGTCTACGATTTAGTGGTCTTGCACGCACACAACGCACCACTGGATCAATAACGGACGATAAATTCAAATCCTTAGTTAAATCTTTGATAGCGAGTTTTGTAATTTTACAGTTTTTACACTAAAATTTTTGTTCTCGTCCGCGTGCAACAAGTGGCACGCGTGCCGTGGGTTGGACACCACTGCCTTAGACCATTCGACCACTAAAGCGGGTCAAACCATATATATTGTGTTGTTGGTCAGTATACAAACCCGGTCATCTAATCCAGAGGAACCCGCCTCGGTGGCGTAGTTGGCTAACGCGCTAGTTATGTGTTGAGCCAAACTGCCGAGGATGGGGAGATCGAGATTCGAATCTAGGTCAGGTGAACTGGGGGTAGTTTTCCCCTCAAAAGATCTTCCACTCTCCCTCCAAGAGAATGCGGGCTCACTTCATCTACATTCAACCTACCGATTCCTAAACCATCAGCGTAATCAGTGCTTAGCAAACGGGTAGTAAGACGCGGTGCTAAATAAATACAAATTTTTTTAAAAATTCAGAGGATAATCACACATTATCCGTATTTATTTATTTTAGCACCGCGTCTTACTACCCGTTCGGGTTATACGCTTTAAGTACTATTTACTCTAATGGATTAGGAATTGGGAAGATTGAATTAGAGGAAGTGAACCTGCATTTGGGTGGAGGGAGGGTGTGAAACCATTTAGGAAAAGCTATCCCCAGTTCACCCGACCGAGATTCGAACCTCGATCTCCCCATCCTCAGCAATCGAGCTTAACACGACAAGCGCGTTAGCCAACTACGCCACCGAGGCGAGTCATTCATTACCCGTATTAAATGGCTATAATAGTATTTCGTAATCACGGTTGACTTGTACTGAACTCAATACTGAATTAAGTGCGGAAAAAATGTACAATTGCACATGTTCATTGAGCATAGCAGTGCATTCC
>CABFOW010000687.1:32683-46633 GCA_902141385.1 Timema californicum
TGTGAGGGGAAAACTTTGGCATATTTTCAATGCTCAGTTTAAAGTCATCAATATTGAATGTTAACATAACCTAAATGATAACTAGTCCTCAGGTAATAACTGTACGTTGATACTAAGGTACCTCTCCCCTTCCTGTGTCCAAACTCTTGATTCACAGAATTGAGCACAAAAGCACATTTTTTTGTTCACAGGTGGCATCACTGTACAAGGTAGAGTTGACAAGAAATTACTAAAAAAACATCTATATTAATATTTTACCATCGGTCGGCTGGACTTCATTTGATCAATTAATAATCGAAGCACCAATAAAATTCACAATGTGCATTTTATCACCTGTGTTATTTATGAATTCAAAGTATATCAAAATAAAGGTATTATAATTATCTTATACAGGGAAGCACCAAGAGGTCCCATATTACATTTTCATATCGTTTACTGTAAAGGTTACATACAAAGTTTCATTGATACGACATAAACAATGAACAAAATAATATTTATTGATAGATTAAACTCAAACGTTGATTAAAAATTATATATTCATGGAATAAATCGGATAAATGTACGTGATGAACGTGATTAAAAAAATAAGGATGATAAATAAAATGTTACTCAATGAAATTGTTAAATAAAATATATTACTCCTAGCAATAATAATGTCCATCTATATTTTATACACACCTCCTTAAAAATCTCTACATATACTTTGAGCCTATTGGGAAAAGTTATTTATTTTCACTTTACCGAAGCCAATGCCACGGGAATCTCTCTATGGGAATTTGTTTACATCACTTGTTTTATAGGCAAATACTAAATGAAGTCAAATTATGTATATTGCCTTGTTTAATTTACTGAGCTCTTAATTTAAAATATTATTGAATACAAACTAATTTATAAATGAGTATTGCAATACTAAATGAATACATACGCAATATCTATAGGTTTGTATATTTAACAATTTTCATACGCTTTTATGCAAGTGTTTGACAATTAAAGCAAACCACTCAGTTTCAGATATTATATTATTGCTCATGTTATCATTGCAGTCCACAGCTACGCAAACCAACTAAAATGGGACTATTATAAAATGTGTTTTTTCAGTCACCTAGGTTGATACACATAACTAACAATCATAACTAAGCTAGTCTAGTGAACGAAGCTGTAGATAGCTTATTTACACTAAAATTAAAACCGGGAAAACAGTTATGTCCTTAGCGATATTAGATTTACCTTTATATTAGCCAATCCTGGAGAATCTAAATAAAAGTTTATAAAACTAGATTTATAAAGGAAAACGACAATGGCAATTTTAACACTTACCATTTGAATTTCTTCGGAGATGGTGCTGTTTTAATGGTATTTATAAAAATAACATTAACACTATAGTGTTTTTCGATGATTTCTACTCATAATATTTCACTTCAAAAATACAAAGTCAAAGTATTGTATATAAAATATTTAGGATTCTAAATAGTTATAAAAATAAGGCTACAAAAATGGCCAAAATGTCAATATTAATTGGAGTGTATATTTATATATCTTTTAAAAATTAGGAACTGCATATAAAATGTAAACGTCCACTAAATGGCTCCCAACAATGCCACCTATTTCAGCCCATCTATTTTTTAAGCAACTCAGCTATTTCGTTAAAAGTTTGGTATCAACAAAACTGTTACCACAGACAGCTACATATTTTCTTGGTATATAAAATATCAGTATTTTCAATAAAACGGTACTATCTGATAGTTGTTTATAGTCGCTACTAATGGCGCGAAGTTTCTTTGCACTTGCTTGTATGCCTTGCAATGGCTAGTCATTTCCACCGTACGCGAGCTGCAAGCAGACTAATGGGACGAGCTGCGCTGGTTCACTTGCTAGCTCTCCACAGCTTCCAGATTAGGTTGCCACGGGCCTGCGCATTCCCCTGGAGAGGAGTAGGGTGAGAAATCCACCACAGCGAGCTTCGCCTTGGCCATTCGCCCCCACGACTCAGGGGGGTAGAGAGAGAGAGAGAGAGAAACACGAGACAAAGAGACTTGGGGTTAGTCCAGATGGTATTATCGGGTGACTATGCTCTAGTTCGGCTAGCATCACTATAGTAGGATTCTGGTTGGAGGAAACATTTCGAAATATAAACTTATTTGGCTATTATCAGTGATAGCATTTTACCGTGGTGTTAGCATGAACTGGATGTTGATATCATGTCATCTTTTTTTTATGGTACATCATAGACAATACTCGTATGCACCTAAACTTTGCTTATTATGCTCTCTTGGCTGTATAAATGTATATATTTTATTGTTAATATTTTGTTATTTTGGATCATGTAACTAAATTTTCATGCTTTGAATAACTTTTAGGGTGACCTGCTGGTCTAGGGGTAGGGTGTCAGACTTCTGTGCTGGGGTCCGGGGTTCAATCCTCGGTCCCGGCACAGATTTGTCTGATTACTAAACCCCTCCTTCACCTCTGATAAGACATTTTGTGAATGTGGGGAATGCTAGGCCTCCACCGTGGTTCGGATTCCACGTTAAACTGTAGGTCCTTCAGTTCATCTCACAATCACCCTACCATTACACATTAGCGTAAGTGCGTATAACCCGAAAGGGTAGTAAGACGCGGTGCTAATATTAATAAAAATAATAATAATAACTTTTAGTCTTTTTTTTTTTACATGTTGAATAGTAATGCTATTTTGTAGGTTGGTCAGTACTTAAAGAAAAGTTTTCCCCCCATAAAGTTGTTGGCCTGAAAAAATAATGTAGGCTTCAAATAAACTGTGTACATTCTTTACTTTTGTAGTGAGAAAAACCACATTCCTAATAAGACTAAGACGTACATATTTCTGTCGGAGGGATGTGTGTGTGTGAAGAGTCCAGGTTATGTAACTCATCATTATGTAACCTCCTCTACTTTCCAGTAGCCTCATCCCTTTTAGGGCCAACCCAAGCACTTTGTTTTCCAACACACTATTATTATTTTTTCTTCGTATAAGGTAAGATACCACGTTTCACACCCATAGAGCTCAACCGATATAGCTATTTTCTTTATATATTCTGAGTTTTACATTCCTTGACAGCAGGCGAGATGTCAACAACTTACTGACCTAGTAATAGCATGCATTTACTGACTGTATTCTTTTCCTAGTTTCCAATATAATATCGTTACTGCAAGTTAAAATGGCTCCTAAATATTTAAGCTCATTAGCCATGTCAAATGATATATTAGCAGTAATCTATAAATGATCGTCCCCACTCTGAATTCTCTGTGTGATCCTATGGACTACTTAGTACTTCAGCGTTCACTTATTAACATATTTCCCTTCTAAGCTTTAATAGTATGTCTGCATTTCTTACAACAGCTTCCTTATTATTGCCCAACAAAGCCGAATCATCTGCATATCCTAATAGCTGCATTGTACCGTTTAATGTCAACCCTTCGCTACTCTCTTGTTTTAACCGTACTCTAAGGTTACATTAAAAAGTACAGGAGGAAAGTATATCTCAGAGAAGAAATTAAAGGTTAGTAATATATTCAATTAATTTTTATAGGGTTTTTTCTACCATGTTTCAATAACTGTAATTATGTCGAGTGACCGTTTTGAACGATAATGTGTGAACTTTTGGTTTCCTCAATTATTATTATTATTAGCACCGCGTCTTACTACCCGTTCGGTCTATACGCACTTACGCTAATGTGTAATGGTAGGGTGATTGTGAGATGAAATGGAGGACCTACAGTTTAACGTGGAATCCTAACCACTGTGGAGGCCTGGCATTCCACACATTCACAAGATGTCTTGTCAGAGGTGAAGGAAGGGTTTGGCAATCAGATAAATGTGTGCTGGGACCGAGGATTGAACCCCAGACCCCAACACAGAAGTCTGACACCTTACCCCTAGACCACCCGGGCTCCCAGGTTTACTCCGAAGCGTCATGTTACTACGGCAACGAGTCAAAACAGTGTTGCCTATGTTTACCTTCTTTTTCATCATTCATTCATTATTGAGGAAACGTAAGAATGTCTGGCCCGTAGTGGGTTTGTGAGAATGAGAAGAAAAAGAACTTCACATTAGATTGAAGACATACTTGTGAAATAAAAACAGAAACAAGCACAGTCACTTGATTTTGTTTGAGGGAGGGGGCGGGGCTGGGGTAGAGGCAGGAGTTCCAGCAGTGCCATTTACAGTTTATAAACCTTCCAAACTCTCAGAATTAGTTTCGTGCGTGTCTCAGTCTCGACTGTGATTCGAGGGCTCAAAGTGTCCGGCAGGGTACAATGAAATCAGTGGCGTATTCTCCGGGTATGCTAGTCCTGCGCCACATAACCTTCATTATATGTAATAGTTTTATAATTCAATATTGTTTGTGCAAACTGTGTAAATATTAATGTTTAAATTGTGTACATCTCAAATATATTACTAACTTGAAAGCCAATATTTGTCCATATTCCAAAATATCGTGTTTTAAGTATTTTTCCTCCAAAAAAAGTCTACTTACTAGCTTTTTTTTCAAGCGAATGGCACTACTGCATGGAAGAGATGAGAGCTAGTTCGGTCGCCTGTAAGTAGACTATTTGCCACTCATGTGTCACAGGGCATTGCCTAGGGTACACCATAATAGGTTGTCTACACGTACCCTCAATGAGATGATGTGATGATAGGGAATATGGAGATGGGAGCCAGTGGGCGTCTTAAACCCAACTTAAGCCTAATTGACCAACCCCCGGTACCGGTAACCGTAAGTATAGTTCCCCTGAAGAGGAAAATACCCACGGTACCAGCCAGGAATCGAACCCGGGATCCCTAGGTTCGTAGCCAAGTGCACCGAGCAATACACCAATGGGCCGGTTCACCAGCTTATGAAGCCTAACTTGAAAACAGTAGGCCAATCTAGAGAAGTTCTAATGACCTTGACCAATGCCTATGGGGTTGTGGCACTCACCCCTTTCCCCTCGCCATAACATTGGCCAATGAACTCGAGATTTTACATCCAAGGGCCTGCTGAATACGAATCGTATCCAAATATTGAAAAAATATTATATATCACAATTATTATTTTTATTGAGCTAATTTAGTATAGTTTAAGTAACATTACTTAAAACAAATAGATATCATATTTGTAAAATAAGAGTAATATGTAACAAGCTAAAAATTATACTCTAAATTAATAAATATTGAATTATGTTTATTCATTATAGGCCCATATATCATCATGTATTTGGCTAAAATATACCACCCTTAGTGTATACACAGTTGGAATAGGGTAGAGGGGGATGAGGGCTAATTTAGCTGTAGTAGACAGTACTTCTTGTTATTTTATTTAGTGTGAAGTATATATGGATTTTTAAACGTGTTATTTTAAAGTCTATAGTTTTTTGAAGCATTTATTATCGATTTATCAGTTATTGTGATTTTTATAATATACATCAAAGAATACCAAACACTAGGAGTGTAATTTCACCATTTCAAGTTAATTAAGTAGTAAAGTATCTAGTAAAATCTCTTTCAGATAATTTTCCCACAGAAAAAAAAAATATGTACACTCCGTCGCTATTGAAAAGTAGAAACTTATTAGCTCAGCCCTCGCGGTATGCTAAGCCTCCACGCATAACTGCAAAATAGTTTACCTAGCTACGCCCAAGGACTAAGTTAGAGAAGGCCTAAGTCGTTAAATTATTTCTTGACCGTTGGAAAGGAGTGATGGGGGAGGGGTTATGTCTTTTAGCGATGTCCGATTGGTTTGATTTACTGAATTAATTTTACTTTATTGTTCTGATCATGATAACATTAATAATTATTAGTTACATACTTAGTTAATTAATTATGTTTGCTCTCATTAATATACGGGCTGGCATTTTTTTAGCTATTAAATATTTAACCACGTGAAACGTTATTTTGGCACTGCTACCCCCATTGATTGGTTTTACATGGTAACATAAAGAAAGTTTCCCTCTTTTCAGAATCTTCATTACTGTGAATAGCTAATTATACATTTATTAATGATTAATTATTATATTCCACACATGTAACGCAAATAATAAATTAACTCTAAAATATTTTTACTTTATTTGTAAGAAGTTGAGTTTAAAAAAACTCATATAATTCAAGAGTCTCAAATACTGATCTAAAATATTTTATATATTATTTACGGGTTAGATAAAAAAATAGATTTGAGAAAATCTTATCCATTGGAAGTATTTTAGTTATAAAAGTGAATTTATTTGTTTCTTCAAAGTTACTATGACTGTGTATAACTTTGTGGGACCATAGTTTGATTCTATACTTTATTTAATGTTACCATAACGGCCACAATATAACTATTAGTAAAAAGTTTTGACAAATATTTTGATCGAGAAAAATTGAGGTTTATTAAGATTTACGTTGATTATAATTTTTTACTAAATTTAATGTATTTTGTTAGCTGTGCTCTTTTGTTTTTCAAACCTGTTTTTTTTTTCTAAATCAATTCTGTAAATCCAAACAATAAAACTGGCCATGTCGTAGGCAAGTATTAATACAATATCAGAGTTAGTATGTTTAAATATGTGAGGAATGCCAGGCCTCCACCGTGAATCGGATTCCACGTTAAGCTGTAGGTATTCCATTTCATCTCACAATCACCCTACCATTACACATTAGCGTAAGTGCGTATAACTCAAACGGGTAGTAAGACGCGGTGCTATTAATAATAATATGTTTAAATAATTGAAAAGGAAGGAGACATATTGAATATTTTGGTTTACGAGCTTAAAAACACTTTACATGATATCTCTGTTTTTTTAAGGTCTGTAATGTAAATATATTTAAGTAAAAAATATTGTAGTTCGGTAGTGTTTTTAAAAATGTCTGTCTGTTGGCAATATACCTGGAACTTCATAACCGATTGCGGTGGATTTATTTCTATTCATCAGGATGTCTGCTAAGAGAGGATCTAGCATATATACAGTTAGGGTTTGATTTTCCGCTAAAGATACGACCGGATTTATATGTAACACCCGCCTCGGTGGCGTAGTTGGCTAACACGCTTGTGTTGAGCTCGACTGCTGAAGACGGGGAGATCGAGGTTCGAATCTCGGTCGGGTGAACTGGGGGTGGTTTTTCCTAAATGGTTCTCTACCCTACCTCCACGCAAATGTGGGTTCACTTCCTCTAATTCAACCTTCCCAATTCCTAATCCATTAGCGTAATTAGTACTTAAAGCGTATAACCTGAACGGGCAGTAAGACGTGGTGCTAAATATTATTATTAATATTATTATATGTGTAACTTAGCAACTCTGGCACCACTTAGCCGATTGTGGTGCGGTTTCTACTTTTGTACTGAACCAATATCCAGGCAGATTTTAGCATTATTTTTGTATAATCAGGTGCTTCGGTGTGAGTCCCGGTGAAGGCCATCCGATTGTTTGTATACATTTATGGAACCACACAATTACTTTTATATATATAAGTAGTTCCATATATATACATATATATATGGAACCACTTAACCGATTGCGATGTAGTTTTTTTTTATATCTATCCAAGCATATTTTAGCATGATAAATAAGGTGTTTTGGTGTGAGTTCCGAAGAAATTCCAACCGGATATTTTTTCTTTTGCCTTATATTTATGGTTCAATTTAGCCCATTGTTGTGCTGTTGTTTATATCTGTATGAATTTCATCCATTCAAATTTAGATTCTATATATTAATATGATTGGAATGAGATTCCCCGGTGAAGTGGTGGCCTGGCAAGCGATGACGTAATTTGCCGATTTGCAGCAAGGTGTAATAAACGAGCCCTGTGGTATTGGAGTTGGTTTTAAACCGAGATCTAGTGGAAGCTGAAGGCATGTCATTGGAGTTTGTCTCCAGGAGATGTTCCGTTAGTACTGGAAGTGAAAAGTGTGGCGTTCACAATATTCTGAGGATGGTAGACATATTTTTATTTGAATGATCGTATTTTTAAAACTAGCTATATCGTTAGTGAAGTCGTGGGTGTGGATTAGTAAAAAATTGAATTTCTAATTGATAATTAATCTTAAAAATAATTGACAATATCCACGTAAACATAAATTGCAGTACTATAGTCTTTGTTCATATGTTATTGCCCTTTAGTTTTCCACTTGTTATAACTTTCCATCGCATCTGTTTGTTGGAAGTTTCAGAGATGGTAATAAAAACTAAAATATACTATATTCAAAAACATTCAAAGAAACGTATACAATATATTATAGTGTAATTTTCCGTGCTACAGCGAAAGGGATAATATAGCCTAGAAAAGATGTTAAAATATATTTACATATCAAACAAAATTAACAACCACGTATTAATACCCGTCTGGGCTATACGCATAATAATACGCGAGTGAGTTATGGTAAAGAAGGTTGAAGTGAATGTGGATGTATCCATATTTACATCCAGGAAAGGTTCTAAACAATTTAGGAATAAACACCCTCAATTCGGTCGATTGATATTCTAGCCCTAACTTCCCCATCATCGACAAAGTGGGTTAGAATTGCATGATATTTAAACACGTGGAATATGATTCATTTAGCAACTATTTGTTTTCTGATTTAATAGATTTGATTGGATTTAATATAATGTTACCTTAGGGGTGGAACTTAAAATGACTTTTCTTACCAATAGTGTCGTGGTGTGGTCATCTCTGTCCTACTTGGCAGACAATACCCGTCTCGCAATGTGTTAGGCTGGGTAGGAGAACTGCCAGGCTAGTCACTAGTCTGACGTCACTTATTTTTACAGCTCAAACTTTTCAAGATCTAGAGCCCTGGGCTGCAGGGTGAATCCTGGTCGAGTGTACTAAAGGAGGTTTTTATTAAATCATTTCCCACTATAATCAAATCTAATCTAATCGCGAGTAAGTTTGTAAGTAACGCTACATTACTCTTGATTACACCATTATAGTAATGTGTAATTCCGGGATGATAAATAAGACGTAAAGCAAAGAAACATTAATTTTTTTGTAAATTAGTATATAAAATATACAAAACTTGCTAATCAAAAAAGTTATTTATGGTTATTACTTCATTGTGAGAGAGCCTTAGACTATATATACAGTAGCCCCATGGCTTCTTTGGTGCTGAGTGACAGCTCACATCTGACTTATGACAGTCAACATTTATGTATATAACTAGATTTTGACTGTCAAAAGTGACAGCTGCTAAGCACATGTTTTTGCAGATCATATGTTTCGGCATAGGGATACATAATTTGGTCTGGTAACTTTTCAAAGCTGTCAGTCAACAGCAAAGAAGTCGTGAGGCTACTGTAGGTAATTTATATCTAATTGTCAATTTATTTTATTTATTTGAGGTATTTAACATGCACTTTATTCACCGAGTGATTATATCAGCACACGAGAATTCCTATGAGCGATAGCAAGAGGGCCTTCCAATTCTGCCGGGAAAGGTATTTTCACACACCTTCCAGGGTTCTTTTAAATGCCACAATCAAGTTGGGACCGACGACTTTACTTCCCCTCCGAATGAAGTTGTGCTACGTATTTTTAATGCTCAAAAAAATCCATGAGCGTCGGCTGGGTTTGAACTAATACTTAGGATTCAAGATATCAATCCGTATAAAGAAAATGTTAAAAAAATAGTTTTATAAATTTTTTAGTCACGATGATAATTATTATAACTTATTTGTCTTATTGTTATTGTAACTGATTGTAAGCCTACACATATTAAAGTGTATCGAATATGTATGTGATTAAATAAAAATGTGAACGAAAATCAATAGTTTACGTTACTACTAATTCTTCATTACGTGTAGTCTACTTGTTTTAGCACAGTAATTATTACAAATCAATTTAAAATACTCATAAACAACAAACATACAACCTACAAGAGAATAAAACATTTTTGGTACACAATTGTTTTTAAACTATAATATATCCATACAAATTATGACAGAATTAAAAATAATAAAGAGACGTAAGTTACACTCTAAGTCACAAATAATGTTTTGGGTTCCGTACCAAGAATGAAACTCTTATGAAAAACTTACGTTAAATATAATTTTTTGGTCCTACACAGATCTCAACATTTGAACGGTTAGACATATAAAGCCAAAGCTAGGATATATTGTGCCCGAATAAAATGGGCTGGTAACAATTTTGAAAAAAGTTGAATTACGGAATTTGTGAGTCATAAAAGTAAATTAACACTTTATTATTATTATTTTTGTACCCAATTATGCGGGGATTTTTGAAAATATTTTACCGTGAGGGTTTCAAATATATATACATATGAAATATTTTAATATATTAGTATACAAACTATATCACTTTCTTTAAACAAAAACTTTTATAAACGGAATTTTAAAATTGTTGGGAAAACCCTTAAAGAAAGGACTATTTAAAAACATATGTTTTTTTACGGTAAAAATGATTTGATTTACATGCAAATAATACTTTTCGAAATATTTCTATATTAATCTCACTCAGTACTTTTACTGACAAATGCCACCTGCCGACAGGGACGTTGCACGAAATATATTTGGGTGCGGGGTGGCGGGGGGTGTGAACCAATGTTTTTCCCAACTTTAAGCATTTTGAAGTTAGAAAAATTTTCAAGTAGCAAAGGAGAGTATAAAAAGGGCAATGTTGAGAACGGAGTGGGGGGAGGGGATGGCACGAGGAGGCTCCAGATTTTTTTATTTGAGGTGATAATCAAACCTTGAACCGAGCTTATAGGCAACTGTATTTTTAGATTTGTTTATTTATTTATATATTTGCAAGGCCATAGCCCTCAAATAAATTCAGGGGAGAAGGGGGTTTGGTGGGCACGCCCCCCAATTGCCAGAAGCTATAAATGATTCTAAATGATAAACAGTTCTAGAAGCTATCCGAAGTGTTTTATATGGCAACTTAACCCCCTAAATGCTGAAGCTAGGAAAAATTCTAAATATTAAACACCTCTAGAAACTATATCTGAAGTGTTTTTTATTATAGTAACATAACCCCTTAGCTGCCGAAGGCCGGAAAGATTCTAGATATTAAAAATCTCTAGAAGCTATTTGAAGTCTTTTTTATAGTTACATAACCCCTTAACTTCCGGAGGCTTGAAGAATTTCTAGATACTACATACCTTCAAAAGTTATCTGAAGTGTCTTTTATGGCACCATAACACTCTAAATGCCAAAGGCTAGAATAAATTCTAGATATAAAACACATCTAGAAGCTATCTGAAGTGTTTTTACGGCACAATAACTCCCTAACTGCCGAAGGCTGGGAAAATTTCTAAATATTAAACAACTCTAGAAGCTATCTGAAGTGTTTTTATTATGGCATCATAACCCCCTCACTGCCGAAGGCTAGGATAATTTCTAGATATCAAACACCTTTAGAAGCTACATGGTGTGAACTATATTTGTTAAAAGTATCCTAAAACATTTATTTTTGTAGATAAATATTTCAATTATAATTTTCGTGCTGTGAACTATATTAGTAATAATATATTATAAAACTTTTATTTGTGCAGATAAATATTGCAAGTATACTTTTAGTGCTATGAAAGATATTTCTAAAAAAAATATTCTAAGACTTTTATTTGTGTAAATAAATATTCCAAGTATACTTTTCATGGTGTGAACTATATTTGTTAAAAAATATTCTTAAACTTTTATTTATTTGAATTTAAATATTTTTGTTTGTTTTATTTAAATATTACAAGTATACTTTTCGTAGTGTGAATTATATTTGCTAAAAAATATTCTAAAACTTTTATTTGTGTAAATAAATATTCCAAGTATACTTTTCGTGGTGTGAGCTCTATTTGTAAAAGTTCTATTTGTGTAAATAAATATTATAAAACAGTTATGTTTTTGTTTTAACGTCCACACCAAAACACCCCCTCTCCTATCCTATAAATACAAGATTATTTAGCTTAGAAGCTCCGTCTCAAACATTATGGATAGTTTGAAACATTCAGAATAAAACAACTGTTTCTAAAGTAATTAAATCCTCTTGCTCTCTCTTTGGGGGTATCAATCTAATGTCACAACAATTACAATTTATAGATTAAAAATGAATAGATATATATATATGTGTGTGTGTGTGACACCTTACCTTAAACACTTTGGATAAAATTATAAATCAATATTTAAGCAGTGAAACTGTTCGAAATGATAATATTAAGAGTATACTTGATCCTAATTTATACTCCTATCCTACAGCTTAAATAAATATTTTTTACCATAGTAACTACATATGTATCAATAAAGCTTAATATTTACTATTATGCACTATTTAATATTTCATTCTGGCAATGTTGTCATGTGTATATTGACATTTCATTCCTGTCTTTGACTCTCCAAGGATTTCCAACCACCGTATTCTAGGGATTTTTTAAATAATAATAATAATAACATCAGTTATTTTATTGACAAAAAGCAGGCGATTGATAAATTTTATTTAAAACATTCATAGCATTCAACAGAAACTACACAAAGTTTTTTTAAATGACATTCACCAATACTATTTAGGTCTTGTGAATAGTACAAGTAACTAAGCGAAGCTCATCAGGTATGGTTGGTTGAAAAGGTTGGAATTCAAACACGTCCTATTAAACTGAGGGTATTTCCAACTCTCCCTCCACGCAAATGCAGGTACATTTACCCCTCATAAATACTTTCATTATTCTTACCCCATTAGCATATTTAAATTAGTGTATGAGTGGTAAAAACTACCAATTTTATTCGCTATAAGACGCAGTATGAAAGTTATTAAGAAATGAGCACAGGTGAATATAAGTTTGGCTTCTCATAATAATTTAAATATCGTTGTGCAATATAACGTAAGACGCTTGTTTCGGAGTAATATGATACCTTCTTCTTGAGTTCTAATCTACAGTCACAATTTATACATTAAAAAACGTGTCTGTAACTGTGTGTGTTCATGACACCTTACCTTAAACCCATATTAGGTAAAATTTTATACAAATATTTAATCAGTGAAACTGTTTTAAATTCTAATATTAATAGTATACTTGTTCCTCCTTTCTACTTATTTCCTACAGCTCAAAACTTTTTTGCTAAATCTATATTAACTACACATGAGTAATCAATAAAGCTTAACATTTACCAACATCCTGCACAATTTAATACTTCATTCTGGCAGTGTTGCCATATCCTCCTTGGTGGACACATTAAAAACTAATGGGCGCACATCACACATTAAAAACTAATGGGCACACATCACACGTTAAAAACTAATGAACACACATCAGACATTAAAAACTATTGGGCACACATCACACATTAAAATCTAATGGACTCGGTGCTAAAAAAAAATGAATGTATGTGGGAGTTCGTGTGCGTGTGACACCTTACCTTAAACAGATATTTAAACAGTGGAATAAGAATAATAGTATATATATTCCTCTTTTATATTCTTATATTCTACTTGCTAAAGCTATAAAAACTACACGTGTGTAAATAAATAAAGCTTTACATTTTCCCGTTGAGGTTATTTGTTATTTATTCCGGCAAAGTTGTCACGTGTATATTGCCAACGCCTCTCTGTTTAGAAACTCCTACAACATATTCTAACGACAGAAAAGGTGCGAACAATTTGAAAACCCCATATTCTTCTTTGGGATTTGGCAACTATAGGGCATGAAGCACCCGGTGAAAGATATAGAGTTCGAATCTGGTGGTGGGTGAGGTTGTGGGGATTTGAATACCTACCAATGTGTACTGTTGGTAGTTCCACGTAAACACTGGAACATTTCCTTACTCCTCCCTACCACAATATCTTCGTACGCCGCCTCCGAGGGCTCATGGTGGATACCTTCACCAGTGCACACATTAAACTCTAATGCCACATTGGGCTAAGCCCTTGAGCCCTGGCTAGTGGATACGGGGTGGTGGTGGCCCTAGATAGACACACAAAGATCCGCGTCAAGTTGTTTGAGCATTACCACCCAGGCCGCGTAATGACATTGCC
>CABFOW010000687.1:48888-71729 GCA_902141385.1 Timema californicum
TTTTTATCTATAATCTTCTAACATAAAAATTTTCTGTTTCAAAATTTATTATATTTATTATTTGACCGTCTATTTAAATTTAAAATACTATATCTTATAAATGTCGCCGCTCGGGCGCTGGTCGTTTACTTTTGTACTTATTCTCGTAAATATTTTCAGTTACGTAATAATTAGAAGTTGACAGGTTTATATTTATTTGTTTGGAATTGTAGAGTATTCCCGTTTTTTTTAAAGTAACTTTTCGTATTTGAGTATATGGTTAGAATTAACGTAACGTGATGTAACTTTTTTGAAACTTGAATTAGGATAACTTGTAACGTAAGTTCCTTTTGAACAGCTCAGTTTTGTTTGTTTAGTTTGGGAACTGTGTGTCCCATATTCTGTCAGATCGAGTAGTCCCGTGGGTGTTTGGCTTATGTCTGGTAGTCAAACTCTCATGTTTATGTAAACTCTGTAATGTAGTCGTCAACATTTAATTTTCTTTATATATTAAATATCGTTTTCTGTGCATTACGAAACCTTTGGAACCATATCAAGGTGCCCATTAGGCCCTTATAATTTTTGTATCACATATAAATAAAATACCCTGTAGTATTGTCTCATATAGACTGGTCTATCAATATTGTGATGGATATCATGTTTCCTTTTGTTTAAATACTTGCACAACTTAAATTTGTAAAGTTGTTTACTTCGAGTATGATTTCCAACAGAACTCATTATGATATAATGAGACCATTTATTGTCATCTGCGCTATTGTCATTAATTGAATAAAACTACTCTTTGTTGAATCTACATATGTTTACAATTTCCTCTTTTTTTATGTTAGTTTATATCCTCTCCCTTTATTACCTTATAATGGTCGGGGTAATAACGAGTAGTAGAGAGGGTGTAACAGAAGTATTGTTTTTTCTTCTTTTTTTTACATTTACTAAGCTGTATATTTGTATTTATTTTTAATTGTGTGAACTAAAGTTGTTTCGATCAGCTGAATATTTGTATTTAGTTTTAATTTTGACAGCTAAGTTATTTCAAGCTTAGTTTACGTAAGTGCTGTTAAAATGTATTTAATTATATTAGATTGAATGTTATTCCCTTGTCAAGAATCCTAATTCTGGTTTGGCAGGGTGTATCATCTTTATTGGAAACCATAATAATTTATTTGGTAATTAACTTTTAATTTTAAAATAAAACTACATTGGATTGGTATGAGTTTAGGGGGGAGGGGGGGGTCTATGAAATATTAGCCGAGGGGCTGAAGATGAGCCAGGCTGACGCTGGTTTTGGTGGTAGTGCATTCAAATTGGACAGTGATTTTCCTGTTATTCCCACAAAAGAAAAACGGAATATTTTTATTTTGAAGAAAAATGAGTTAAGTGGTTTTAATTAAATGCATTTCAGCCTGATTGTTTCAAAAATCGCATTAACCTAAACATTTATTCTTGTCGGTAATAATAACTATTTCCAAAACAAGGATGAAACAATGATCGTGTAAATTAGCACTGAATATTTTGTTGTTGCTACTTTTCTGTCTATTTAATGATAGGTGCCATTATTATTTGTTTTAAAACTTTTCCAGCGAATAAAGTGTTAAAACATGACCCGTGTGTACGGGCCACTAGCCCACTACAGACGTGACCAACCTCACGTCTCGTTACGCTTAGTAGTGCAAGAATACAGGAATCCTTAGACTTTACTGGAATTTTCCGAAACTTTTTTATTATTCACTTTAAAGATTTGTACATTCATTTTAATAACAAAATGCAGTATCAATAATTAATTATAGGGGGAGACCAAGTATTAGTAACATCGTGAATGAAACACCCCTACAATTTAATTTTTAAAAATATAAAGGACATTATGTTGTTTTTTCTTAGCACCTCGTCCTAATATCCATTCAGGTTATACTCTTCTGTACTGTACTGTACTAATTACGTTAGTGGGTTAGGGATAGGGATGGTTGAATTTAGAGGAAGTGTACCCGTATTTGCATGAAGAGAGAGAGAGAGAGATAGTGGGAAACCATGTAGGAAAAACCACCCTCACTACACCATACCTGGATCGAACCATGAACTCCCCGTCAGCGGTAGTCTAGTCTATTGCGAAAGTTGTACCTTAAGCCATGGGGCCACAAAAGCGGGTAATGTTTGTTGAATATAAAAAATATGTCATAAAGCTGAACTTTTCAAATTTAGGCCTTAGCCGTTGTTGGAAACTCTTAGAGAATATTTAAGAATCCACATTTACGAAAGGTTTTTCAGATGTCTTAAGATACGTTTTCTGTTCATAACATAAAAGTAAACCTAGTGTATATTTTTTTGTAATCTGCCGAAAGGGCTTTTTCCCCAGCAGTGGTGCACCCATAAACTTTCTTTGGAAAGGGAGCATACACTTTATTTTAACTAAATTTAGTACTTGGCTCTTTAGATTAACTTAAGATACCTTAATACGACATTGTATACTTAAATATAGCTTCAAATAATCTTAATTAACTTAACTTATTGTAAATTAATCAATTAAAAGCAAAAGGTAATTTGCCAAAAAATACTTACTACACATCAAATGCTTAGTAATGAGTAGGGCCTTGCTATATTTTGATACAACGCGGTCTTAAATGTGTAAAACATTTTAATTTGACGAAAATTAAAACTTGAATATTCTTTAGAAAGTAGATATAAAAAAGCTTACAGGGCTGAATTTGAAAAGGAGTCGAGAATCCCTACTTAACGGATCAATATCACTGGTGGTAGACACAGAAAATTCCTTTCCCCCTTCTTCCTTCCGAATTGATTTCGCTACCCTCTGATAAATACGCGCGAATATGAAGACAAAACCAGTCCTCGCTTCAAAATGAATAATGCGTAAAAACATTTCACAAGCACAGGTTTGATTCCAGTATCCAAATATTAATGTTTAACGTATAGATAATTAAGACTTCTTCACAGCCAAAATCTTAAACAAATTTTGACATAATCCAAATCAAGATTGTGTAGTTTTATTTTTGTAAAAATGTTTTCACTTTAAGCGGGTTTCACTAAATCAATTTGAATGTTATTAGAGTCGATTTATTTTTCGCTTTGTGATTTGTAAAAGTAAATAAAGTTGCACTCTAAGTAGGCCCTATTTCATTTCAATATTATTTATTCTCAGTTGTTTTATACTCCCCACTACATGTGTACCTAAATTAGTAGTATAAATTTCTGATGACCTTACTATTGTAGATGGCCTAGCATACAGAACAAAAACAAAAATATGTCGGGTAATATAAATTATTTTATATGTGGGAGAGGGATTTTGGCCCTAGCTACCATTAAAAAAATGTGGTATAGAATCATCCTACGTTCATAAATGTCCTCTGGCTTGTGGGCTATAAATTCCCTCCTTTCCCAGCGCAAAAAAATTCAATCATCTCTTAACTTTAGGGATAGGAAACTAATTGTATATCCATTCAGAACAAAATGAAGATTGCAGAGATCTTTATAGCCGGCAAATAGTCAATAGTCGAGCAGAATAGCAGTCAGGAAGTAGATATCACTGTTTGAAGGAGGATTTATCCTATGTCGTAATTTATAATACCCTTATCTATGTTACATATCACAGGGCTAAGGGCGTAGAAAGGGGGAGGGCCAGACTCTCCCTGGAATTTGATGGACGATATACGTATACACACTTTTATTGGCTATGGTATAGTACCATTTTCTAGTGGACTCCCTTTAGAAATATTACTATACCTTTCTAAGCCATTGCAAGGTTCACTAGGTTTCAAATGGTAAAAAATAATGTATCACCTGCTTCAATTGACACATGGACAAATGCGCTACTCTTGCAGAAGACTAGACTGCCGATGACGGGGAGATTGAGGTTCGAATCTTGGTCGGGTGTACTGAGGATGAGTTTTTCTAACTAGTTTTCCAATCTCCCTCCATGTAACTGCTGTTGCACTTCCTATAAATATAACCTTCCTTATCCCTAAAGCCACTTGCGTAATTAGTACATAAGCGTATAGCCCGAACGGAGACGTGGTGCTAATAATAATAATAATAATAATAATAATAATAATAATAGTAATAATAATAAGTTTTAGCAAAATAATCTAGGCAGGAACTGCATTGATACCTCCATTTCAAGTATAGCATTTGTATGATGTACAGTACATTTAGCAAATCAAACATGGATATATTAATTACTAAGGGTGCTGAGTATTGGAGGTGAACACGCTCACTACAAGAACAAACAACGGTTTAAAACGTGTAATATTGTAATAGCAGCCGAAAGAGAAAAAATTACAAAAAAGTTGCCAAGTTTTGTTTATGACCAGCATGTAAAAAAATGAGCTGAGCTACTAAAGAAAAATCAATACTTGTTGCGCAGGATGAACTAGTCAACATGGTTGGTGTCTTTTTGATATGCATGCCTACCTATGAATGATGGGCAGTGCGATCTTCTGTCCTTTATATAAATATTTCACGTGACAAGGGTTTATAATTATTTTTATTAATTGGAAAGGTTTGTAAGTTTATAAATTATCATGAACATAGTAAAATTTGAAAATGAAATTGCAGGCATGGCATATATATTTCATAAGTTCTGACTGAATCCGTGAATATATCCAAAGCTTGAACATCCTTTCCCATGTCATTTTTCCATTGTATACGAGGCTGACATAGTGGTCTCGTAATTAGTGAATGGTCCCACTGAAAGTAGTTCTAGGAATGTTGTCTTCTGCCATGTGGCCTGGATGTTCTGCCTATTGTATCTTCCTACTTTTCTGCTATTTGGACTATGTTAGGTCGCTTCATCATTTCATATAATATTTATCATTACTCTTCTTTCGGATACGCAGTTTGTTCCTTTCGCTCTTGGAAATAGTCCAGCTTTCTGAATCATACATCACACTGGACTGATGATGGTGTCATATATATAGTACATTTTATAATTAAACATAACAATTTATTTGAAAGCCATCATTGATTGTACTGTACATTTAAAACAGTTAGCTCAGCGTAAAACCTTAAATATTTAACCTTATTACGGTAGGTGAATCATTTGTTAACCATTTCTTTTTTTGTTTATAACAAGAGTAGATAAATTTGCAATAGAGGTGAGCAGTACGCATTTTAAAATTGGAATATATTTCACTAACTTTATAAATCCATCTAGATAAAAAAAATCAATTTAGAATAGGTCGAACATTTAGAATAAACCGGTAGTATAATTATATACTGTCACACTCTATAAGGTTTTTTCAGTGTGCCAAAAAGAATACAAACTAAACACTGATTTTACTAGCACCTTCTGAAAATGTCTTGAATTTTATTGTTAAATAGGTTTTGAAGTTTACATGTCTCTTCCATCGTTGCGTCAACCCAGTAGTGACTCCTTCTTAAGTGCGCAGGTGCAAGTGCACCACTTATATTTTCACACAAAATAAAATCTAATATGTTTTATTTAGATAATAACATTTCATATTGAATCGATATTTATTTTAGAATATATTTCTTAAAATCGACTATGCTCTTGCGTGTTTCATTCTATTTACTATTCCGCTTGTTTTCCTGACTGCTAGTGCTGTCCTTGTACTTCTACTAAACTCCAGGGCATGCAACAATCTGAGCATGCGCATCGAGTAGAAGAGAGGTTGTTGGTTGACCTTGCAAGTTTGTTTTAAAGGGGACGTTTAACACAATATGGCCTGGTGCGCAAATTGATAGAAAACTTATCGAGTGCATGGATACAATAGAAACGAGAGATGACATTAAACATAGTTACAATTGAACAAGCGTCTGGTCTGAGGAGAACATTAGAGGATAATGTTTTATATTTTTGCTAACTTTTTTCCATAAAATAATTTCTCATGTGGATATATTGTATAGCCGGTTGCAAAAAGTGGAAACTGATCCAGCGTTTGTTAAAGACAAAATAGATTTTTTCATCGAAGAAATTTCCAAAATAAGATATTAAAATGATATAACTGATGATCTTTATGAATATAAAAAAAAAGCTGAGACGAAATGAGAGCCACACTCGTAATAGAGAGGCTAAAGAGGTTTGTGACGTCATCATCTGTCAAGCAAAAGAAAGATTCAGCTTTACTGGTCATCTTGTTGCTGCAAATTTGTTTTTGCCAGAAAAGTGTTCTGATTATTGTAAGTTGATTCCTGATAACTATTTAGAAATCACCATAAGTCCATATCCATTTTTAGATGCAAGAAAAAACAAAAAAACACACGCACAAAGCTAAGTATCATTTATATCAGGGATAAATTTCGAAATATGACTGGCGCTTTAACTATGTCCTCATTTATAAATAAAAACAATTTAAGTGAAATTTTTAAAGAGTGCTCGAAACTTTTAAATATTATAACAATCCCTATGACAACGGCAGAAGCAGAAATATGTGTTTCTACGCTAAAACGTGTCAAAACATTTTTAAGTAATAGAATACACCAGGAAAGGTTGTCAGCTCTTGCCACGAGTGGTGCATTCTCCGGGTATGCTAGTCCTGCGCCGCATACCCATAATGATATGGACTAGCTTTTTGTTTAATTCAATGCTGTCTGTGCGAACTGTGTAAATACTAATGTTTAAATTGTTAATAAATATACATGTAATTAATTAATGATTTTAAAACTAATATTGGTTCACATTCCAAGAATACAGTGTTTTAAGTAACGCTATTTCCAAAAGGCTCTACTTAACACAATAGGAAACTCAGGGATTGCTGCTTGAAAACAGAAGGGCATGGTAGGGAGGCTCTAATGACCTTTCCCAATGTCTAGAGGGCTTCAACACATTCTCTTTCGTTTGCCCACCAATGAGTCCGGGTTTTTACACCCCAGGGCTCCTAAATTTGAAACTTGCGAAAATACTCGCTTGCGAGCTAACTCGCAACTCATGAACTCGCAAATCGCAGGTTGTACTGAAACAGAGTTAATTTTGAAAGGTTTTTACTGTCGTGCGAATCAGTGTAGTGTTGTTTTGCTTGAGACTGAGTTTTCAATCCGACAACTCTGTAAAACCATGACGTGCCAAAGGAGTGAGGTGATGAGATGCCACAACACGCCACTATACAAGATACGTTACTGAAAGTAAACACTATTATTGTATTGCGTGCAACATATACAACGATTTTTTTAGTTTTATTAGGAAACCATCTTCCAGTTGTATACATATAAGCTTGTCTCAAGATCTTCTTAGGTTATATCATGATAAGTAAAACCGTTGTGTTAAGCAATATCCACTTTAGCACATTTTGTAGCTTACTTGACCAAAACTCATTTTTTAACAAGTTCGATCCCACCACGGTTACAATATTTTAATTTTTTGTCTGAATTTAAATCACATTTTAGTATAAAAATTCAGTAATATATTATTTTATTTTCGCAACTATTTTTAAAACATAAATATGCCCTAAAGATTATTACTATGCGAATAATAATTAGCTTGCTTAGCCTTATTTTAAAATGTGTTCAATGCTATGTTATAAAACCCATTAATTTAATTTTTAAATAATCACCTACATACAAAATTTCAAATTTAATGTAGGCCTAGCGTTTTTAATTTACTGCTTTTTAAAATTATTGTTAAGGACTATTATGTTAGTTTACGTTGGCTTAAATACCTTGTATAATTCTATATAAAATATTTAAAACAAATTATATGCTTACTAATACGATCATTTAACACATATGCAATACTAAATATTTTAGTTATACTTAATATTATTTAAATGTTTATTAACATTATTTGTGGTGTTGAGTAAATAGGAGAGGGTGTTCAAATACCCTGTCTGCCCCTCTAGCCCTTAGGTGCACCCCTGCTTACAGCAAAGGATATGTGTAAATATCTTAGCAATAAACCAATGACGTAGCGATAGAGTATTAATAGTCCAAGATAATCTCCTCGATGTTAGTCAGAGTTTACGTATCTAAATAGCTCCTGGAGCAAAAATTCTCCAGTTGAGAGACTCGTTTGTTTCCAAGCAGCATTGTGTGTGATAAGTTAGGCTTTAAGAAATAGTTGTAATTGCAACGTGAGTTGGACAATCCACCTGATTCCCTCTCACCAAGATCTGATCGATGTATCACTTCATTTTACTTTTATTATGATAGTTTGCTTTGAAAAAAAAAGTATTTTAGCAGTCAATATTTTTACTGTCAAAACTTCGTAATTGTATAATATGGATTTTCCTTTAAAAAATCGAATCCTATATTTGTTTCGAAGCCAAATAAAAGTTTCGAATTTACACACACTCTCGTACTGCGTACTGCTGTAAAATATTAGCTTAAGTAAAACGATATGTAACTAGAGATAGGTACGATACAATAAAAGTGTATATACCATTTTTAGAATATTTGTGTTGTGCAAACCGCCTCAGTGGCGTAGTTGACTAACGCACTAGTCGTGTTGAGCTCGACTGCTGAGGACGGGGAGATTAAAGTTCGAATCTCGGCCGGGTGAACTGAGGGTGGTTTTTTCCTAAATGGTTTTCCACTCTACCTCCACGCAAATGCGGGTTCACTTCCTCCAATTCAACCTTCCCAATTCCTAATCCATTATCGTAATTAGTACTTAAAAGCGTATAAACCGAACGGTTAGTAAGACGCGGTGCTAAATATTAATATTAATTAAATGTATTGTGCAACACCCATTTTTTTTGTCGCAAGCCGCCACTGCGTCAACTACAAGAAAAGGGCTGTTTATTTCTCTTCACACGTTACCCAATTTTTTACTTTCTCGCTATCTTACAGGTAGAGAAAGTATTGTGATTGTCAAAAAAATCGAACTCAAGATTTTGATGAATGTCGACGTTTCATAGCCCCCTGAATAAAAAAAAAGTTGTTTTTTTTAATTTCCGTCTATCTGTTGGTCTGTACCTTGGACTAGAGCCTAAACCATTTTACCGATCGGGCTAAAACTTTGTATTTAGGGTTTTCATATGGTGGCACCGAGGGGTTTTTGGAATTGGATATCCAACCCTAAAATAAAGGGTAGTTTATTGAAGGGTGAAAAGAGAAAAATTCTATTTTATCAAAATAGGCTCTGACGATGTCGATTAAATTTCATTTCTAAATATTTGGAAATATTACAAACAAAATGGCTACTTTAAATAATTTGACAAAATGACTTTAAGAGTTTCGGTCTGATGCGTAAATTCTTAATTTATATCATATCTCCGTAACTCTTTTGAGATATTAAATTACTTTTCATTGAAACATATTTTTATAAAACCACTAACTTTCAAGCTATACGAAAATAAATATATGTATATATATATAATTTTCGAAAACTAAAGGTAAAGTATAGCGACTGTATAAAAATCTAACCCAAAATGTTGATGGATGTCGACGTCTCACGAACCCCCGAACCTTAAAAAGTGTTTTTTGCAATGCCATCCGCCTGTGTGTTTAACCCTACAAATAAGAGTAGGCCTACTTTAATAAACAGCGAAAAGAGGAAAAATCGGTTTTCTTAAATTCGGCTCTAACGATTTTGATTAAAATTCATGTCTAGGCGTTTAACAAAGATTATAAATAAACTAGCTATTTTCATTTCCGCATGAAAATGACTTTTAGGGTACTTTACAGAAGCATAAATTTCCGTATCTTTGCAAATATTTGAGATAATAAATAACTTATCATTGAAAAATTGTAGTAGTAGTAAAAAGAAAAGAAAAATTATATGAAACATATTTTTATAAAACCAATAGTTTCTGAGATATTGGCAAATACATTAATACAATTTTCTAAGCTTTAGTTGTAAAAGAGATGCTACTTAAGTTTTAACGCCATAATTCTCTAATGCCACAAGTAAGTAGATAAGCAAGTCTCTCAAAAGGTGTATGCTCTCTTTCTTTCAACATCTTAGGGGAAATGATTGTACATCAATGATCTATCTCTATCATTTTAGACTTAATAGTCAATATTTACCTATTTTACAGGTAGAGATTTATAAATGAGGAATTAATATCAATGCGATAACCATAAGATGTGCAACCCCTAATAAAATGTCGAGAAATTTAACCAGACGTCGACATTTTAATAAGACCCCTGTATTCGAAAAAGTGGTTTTTGCAAAGCCGTCTGTCTGTCAGTCTGTACCTCAGGCTAGAGCCTAAACTATTTTACCGATTGGGCTAAAAATTATTATTAGGGTTGTCATAGGGTTGCCCCGAGGGGTTTTTGGAGATGGATATCCAACCCTAAAATTAAGGGCGGAAAGAGAAAAAATCGATTTAATCAAAATTTGCTTTAACGATTTTGAATAAATTTCATTTCTAAGCTTTGATCAATATTACAAACCAAATGGATACTCTCAATGTTTCTTCAAAATGACTTTAAGGGCTCCGGTCTGATGAGTAGATTCTAATTTTTTATTATATCATCGGACGTCTTTAAGATATGAAATTACTTATTATTGCATACATGTAGGTCTATTTACAATACAAAGCCTTTACTTGAATTATATTTTTATATAATCAATCTTTTTCAAGCTATATCCAAATATATATACACTTTTCTAACAGTAAAGGTAAAGTATTATAACCGTCAAAAATATCCAACCTAAGATGTTGATGGATGTCAACTTTTCATGAGCCCTCGAACCCAAAAAAGTGATTTTTGCAATGTGGTATGTCTGTGTGTCTGTATATCTCTAAAATTAAGAGCAGTTTACTAAAGGGTGAAAATAGAAAAAATATATTTTCTCAAAATCGGTGGAACGATTTTGATAAAAATTCGTATCTAGCCATTGATTAAGATTATAAATAAAATAGCTATTTTCATTTCCCGTGAAAATGAATTTTAAGGTACCTTAGAGAAGCGGAAATGTCCATATCCCCGCAACTATTTGATATACTAAATAACTGACCATTGTAGAAGTGTAGTAATATTAAAAATAAAAAACTTGTATTTGAAATATATTTTTATAAAACCAATAGTTTCTGAGATATTGAAAATTTATTAATACAATTTTGTGAGCTCTAGTTGTACAGAGATACTACCTAAGTTTAACACAATAATTCTCTAATGCCGTAGAATAAGCAAATAAGTAAGTCTCTCAAAAAGTCGATGTTCTTTTTCCTTTAACCTCTTAGAGGAAATGTTTGTACAGCAATGATCTATCTCTATCATTTTAGAGTCAATATTTACCTATTTTATTGGTCAAAATTTATAAATGAGGAATTTAATAGCAGTGCGATAACCATTAGATGTACAGCCTCTAATAAAATGTCGAAAATTTCAACCGGAAGTCGAAATTTTAATACGAAGTTTTGACCCTTCTAGATCAATATCGAGCTTTTTTTTATTGGTCCAATATACAAATGAGGACTTTAATCCTTTAAAAATAAAATTATAAAATATAAAACCGGTAGTCAAAAAAATGTTATACGTTAGTCTAGCTTCATTTGTGTTCGGATTTGCTAGTGTATATTATTTCGTTTCACATATATTACTAGTTTTGAGTAAATATTTCCATCAAAGAGCATAAATGAAATAATATATAGTGTTACAGAAAAATTGAATAAAGAGGATAGCTATCAATTTCATATTTCAAAGACAAGAATAAAAAATATATATTTGATTATAGCTCAGAAATTATTGATCTTGGCCTATAAAATATATTTCAAGTAAGTAATGTAATTTACAATAACACTACAAAAGCTTATCAATGAGAAGTTTGTTCGTATCTCAAATAGCTGTGAGGATATGATCAAAATTGAATAATTCTGCCAATGTAAAGTACCCTCAAAGACATTTTCATGGAGAAGTGAGAGTTGCAATTTTTTTGCAATTTCAAATAGTGCCTGGATACGAATCTTAACCAAAATTGTTTTAGCGGATTTCAAGAAAATATACTTTTTTTTTCTTTTTGCTACTTAGGAAACTACCCTTAATGTTAAAGTTAGGCGTCTAATTATTTTTTTAAATCCTCTTCATGAAAACACAAATACAATGTTATAGACCAACCGGTAAAATGGTTTCGGTTCTAGGCCGAGATATACACACACAAACAGTCGGCACCACGAAAACATTTTCGGTTTCATGGGATGAAGAAATGTTAACTTTTTTTTATTTTTCAAATCCCGAGATCTTTTTTTTTATGGTAATAATATAACTCTCCTCGGGGGGTCAAGAGAAAATAAGAAGAAACAATTGTTACGAATCTACTGGATTCACTCTCAATTTCATTAAAATCCATTATAGAGCCTTATGTTTACTGCACTAGCACTTGGCTCCTATATTTTTTAAGCTATACAATTTATCACGACAGTGTGGAGTGTCTCCTCTTAGTGTAAGGTTTTCACAGTCATTTTTGATGGGAGTTGCTTAACGGAGAACTCCTCGACTAATCCAAACAAATTTACGACTATATTACAATTAGCAGTGGAATCAGCTATTATTGTATTGAGGACATAAATCATACAACGTGTGTAGATCAAGACGGAAATCTTTATATTTAAATAGGCTTAATAGGCTTGAATTCCATTAGCTTCATTCTACCCACTCCATTAAAGGAACATGTGACCACATTTGAAATCTGAACTCCTAATTTGTTAAGCTCTGACTAAGGAAGTCCATACAATTATATACCACTAGAATCATCTACTACTATTAATTGTTTCAAACTTAAGAATACTTTAACATGATTCACAAAACTAACCATGTAACACTTACCCACCATCAAACTATAAACGACTGATTCCCGAAGATTTCTAGAACTAGATTTTGATCTTAAGATCCAATAATTTTTCTATTTTACTATTAAAATTTTCAGATAAAAACATAGCCAGTGAATCTCTCTTCTCATACCCGCGTCACAATACAACCCACACTTTTCTCTGAGCAGAGACATCGGGAGACGGGGGGGAGGGGGCCAGGGGGGGGGCCAGGGGGGGCACTTCTTCACCTCAAACTTGTATAGGATGGGAATAAACATCATTGTTTCAAATTTGTGAAAATCTATTATGGTATAAGAGAATTTTATCACGTTCCCCTAAAGAAAATCTCGTACCAAACCGAACACAAATTGTTGTTATAGTGTATCTGCCACGGGCCTCCTTTGGGAACCTGTTGGCCCATTCTGGTCAGCGATCGCCGACTAGCCGACCTGACCAGGCCGAAGCTGACCAAAACTACGCACAAGATTCCAGATTAATTACTTGTTTTGCTCTCATTATCATCAAATGGTAGCTGGTTGTTCACACGGTAATAGTTTAGTTGTGCATAACTAAGTACGGAAACATGTTCTCTGTGTACGAGGTATATTAAGGTGACCATCCATCCCGTATTTTACGGGATAGTTTCTTATTTGAGAGTCTCATCCCATTTTTTTACAGGTCCGAAAAAAAACGCAATATTCCGTATTTTACAATGTGTCCCGTAAATGTCTCCGCCCCCTCTTCACCCCCCCTTTTTTTAGAAATTACATGGTGTGAATCATTGTATCGTCGGTATTTTCTCTGGCTGAGTTTATTAAAACATAACAATGAGGCTATAATTTTACATGTACACCCCTGAGTTTCGAATTTAGCCGTTGGGCGTTGGGAAACCCCGAATTTTTATCTAACCACTGCTTACTGCGTTTAACGTAACGGTCAGTCAGTCTGCTTCAGTATCTCGATTCACTAACAAGCAGTAGTAGTAATAAATTAATAATAATAGTAAGCATAATAATAATTAATGTAGTAAGCCAAATAGCCAACTTTGACAAGATAGTGTACCGTATTTGTGTTATGAGAAAATGGTCACCTTTGGCATAATATACCTATCAGGTGTGGAACTCGCTTCTTTTAGTCGAATAGTCTAAGGCAGGGATTGGAAACCCGTCGATCACGATATACCAATCGATCTCGCAGCAGTTTTCAATCGATCATGTGGGAAAACTACATCGTCATCGAAAGTTGATATTTGAATCAAATATATAATATACAGTAGCCCCATGGCTTCTTTGGTGCTGACTGACAGCTCACAGCTGACTCTGACAGCTGCCAAACACATGTTTTTTCAGATAATATGGTTCAGAGTAGGGATACATAATTTGGTCTGGTAGCTTTTCAAAGCCTTCAGCTGTCAGCAGTGAGCTGTCAGTCAGCACCAAAGAAGTCATGGGGCTACTGTACTTTCAAATAATGTTTTATTTTGAGTAAATTTACCTTGATCAGTCATAATCGTGTGATGTTTAAGAAAATGAATTAATTTAATATGGAAATGTAAATTTTGTCTATTTATTTGTTTTATTAAAGGTGGGGACATAAATACATGAGGAAATATTGGATTTAAGGAACATAAATAAGCAGTATAAACAACAACAACAACAAAAAGGAAAAATAGAGTAGATAAATGATGGTGATCACATGACCTTTGGTAAGTTTAAAAATCTAACTAGGCCCAAAAAGGTCCTGGTCCAACACGTCAGTCACTCTCGCAATATACTGGACTGCCGATGACGGGGAAATCAGGATTATAATCTTGATCGAGTGTAGAGAGGGTTCTTTTAATCCCTCTCCCTAGCACGCAAATGCGTGTAAATCTTATCTAAAATTCGAACTCCCTCATCCTTATTGCATTAGCATTATGAATGTATGCGTATAATCCGAACTGGTAGTAAGCCAGGTGAAATACAAATATATTTTAACATCGAAAAAAGTAACATTATTACCATCGACATTTATCATTTCTATCAAAACGTAAAACTACAGATAATAATATAAGTCTACACATTTTTAAGCACCGTGTCTTACTACCCGTTTGGGTTATATGCTTGTGTAGACCCTACTAATTACGCTAATGGTTTTAGGGACTATTAAGGTTATATTTAGAGGAAGTGTATTCACATTTGCGTCTAGGAAGAGAGTAACCCTATTTTGGAAAAACCACCCTTAGTACACTTGACAGAGATTCGCGCCTCGATCTCCCCGTCATTGGCAGTCTATTCTACTGTAAGCGTATCGCCTTAGACGATGCGGCCACTGAAGGGAGGGAGTCTACAAAATATTAAATTAAAGCAGTTTAAGTAAATTTCGTAGCTTTCAAATACCTATATTCTTATGGCAGTCCCACTGTAGCGTAAAGTGTGGCCGATTTACATTTTCACTTAGTTGAATATGTTGATTAACGTCAGCAACGTAGTTTTTTTAACGTAGCCTAAATTTTCATTTAGTTATACGCTTAGTTTTATGTGATTTGCGTCTGTTTTTTTGTATGTTAGCTTATCTATAATTATCTTAGATTGTAGATCATAATAAATACATTTATATTTTTGAAATGCTCTATTTTAAATCCACACAGATGTACTAGGTTTGTTTTGTCCCTTATGTGGTTGTTGTGAGCTACATATTAATGTATATATCATATTAAACACGGCAGAAATAAATATTATGTAAAATCAGTTATTAGCCTACTGAATTATTTTTGTTGTTGGCCAGATATTTATTCATGTTTAATTTAATGTCGCTTATTAGCTTTGTTTGCGTATTTAGTTACTGAAAATTAGATTTACAACCATTAATAAGTTTGATTATTTCTTTGAACCCCAGCCTAGTTAATAAATGATCAAGACATATTGAATGTTTATTCTTTTGGACAGACAAACAAGTTATCTCCGCTACTCAAACAGCATAACTCATTCTATATCTTTAAATACAGACTATTGCACAGACAAGGAACCATGTCTGTGGACTTGTGTTAAAACCAGCTTCGTTGGCCGCATGGTCTGTGACGCTACTCTTGAAATAGACTAGACTGTCGATGTGATTCCATCATAGTTGGGTGAACTGAGGGTGATTTTCCTTAAATGGTTTTTCACTCTCTATCCACGCAAATATGGGTATACTTCCTCTACATTCAACCTCCTTCATCCCTAACCCAGTAGCGTAATTGGTACTAACTATGCATCCAAGCCGAACGGGTAAATAAGACGGAGTGAAAAAGAAAATATTTGAACAAGCAAATGTTTTTATCACTCGAACGAATGGTTCTTAATGATTGAGAAAACATACAAGCTTGATGACAATTTTATACGCGTTTTTGTTTATGTTATTTCAAATCACATATTTATTTTGGAATCCAATCAACTACAATATCAGATCTCATCAATACTACTTTGATTTAGAAAAAGGAATATCTAGCTCAAACATATTTTTGACTATTTTTGCTAATTTGGAATTAAAATTCAGAAACTTAATCTAAGTGTGTGTATGTATGTATGTATCCACAATGTTATTTTGTATTTATTGTTTGGTATTACGATCTATATTTAATTAATTCTTAAACATAAATCTTGATATTACTATTAAGATTAAAAATGTTATGAAAACAGTGACACACTCAGAAATTTACTTTGGGGAGAGAGGGGGGTACACGATCAAGGTTGTAGCCAGAATTAAATTTCGAAGGAGAGAGGGGGGTTGGAGGTTGTGGTTAGCACAATAAATGTTTAAAAAAAACATTTTCCCCTTCAATCCAAAGGGGGGTCCAAGGACCCTCTCTAATAATAAAAAAAATTGGATGCCTCTCTATAAGATATTTGGGCCTTCTTCGGCAAATTGTTGAAATATGTGTCTATTAGACTAAAAAATATATATTACTCGATTATATAGTTCAATTAGATGTATTTAAGATTTTACTAAGATTATTTTGGTCTTTGGGTGGGGGCAACTGCCCCATTTGCCCACGCCCCTTGGGGGCACAAGTATTGTTTAGTTCAAATATCTAGAGTATAAATACAAACGATGTACAACATTATCATTCTTGGTTTTTGTCTGTTTGAATGGAGTAAATGGCAACACAGGGATAGATCGTTGCCATATTTGTAAATGCTCGTCTTGTGGATTGGAGAGGGGGTGGGGTTGGGGGTGCCCTTCTAAGAAATTGCCATTAGATTGTAAGAGGGTAGATAAGTAAAGACAAGTTCTATGACAATTGAACACAGTTAGGATTTAAAGGGTCTAAGAACGACATATACGTGAAGGGAAATATCCCCACACTGTGGTATATACTATGGGAATGGCATTTCTGAAGCTTCAGGACTAATAAAACAATCATTATTATTAGCACCGCGTCGTACTACCCGTTCGGGTTATACGCACTTACGCTAATGTGTAATGGTAGGGTGATAGTGAGATGAAATGGAGGACCTACAGTTTAACGTGGGATCCGAACCACAGTGGAGGCCTGTCATTCCCCACATTCACAAGAGGTATTGTCAGAGGGGAAGGAAGGGTTTGGAAATCAGATAAATCTGTGCCGGGACCTAGGATTGAACCCCGGCCGCCAGCACAGAAGTCTGACACCTTACCCCTAGACCACCAGGTCACCTAATTTCACATCTTAGTAAGTATTATTTTAAATTATAATACCTCTAATTAAATGGGGTTTTTTAATATAAAAGGAACATTTTGATATAATTCACCTTCATTTTGGCGTGAACCATATTTTAGGACAACAAACCACTTCTTAAATATCTCGGGATTTTTGGACTTCTTGAACGCTTCTCTCAGATACAGTTGGCGGCCCCCTTAAGTGAAAAGCATTTAACTCCCCCTTTTAAATGATGACTTGGAGGGTGGAAGAGGAGTGAGTTGTGATGGTTCTAGAAGGAATGGCGGGTGGAGCAGCAGCGCGCGCATGCTGCTCTTTGAGGGAGAGAAGATAGGGTGAAGGATGGGGGTGTCAGAGACCAGCCAGCCGCCAGCGTGTCCGGCCCGAGGGGTGAATCGTGCAACAAAGCGTGTTTATTTACATCACTTCGCCTGGAGCTACACATAACAAATACTTTTTATGTTTTGAAACTATCAATGTGTCCTGCTAGGGGCCACCATTCATCAATCACAACAGTACCACCCCACCCCCTCCCCCCTCCTAACTACCAAGAATGCTATAGTTATTAATAATTATATTTTGAATATTGATGATATGAGCAAGAGCTGACTGGCCATTACGTGAAACGCAGTAAGCAGAGATTAGATAATAATTTGGGGACTCCCAACGCCCAACATATAAATTCCAAACTCAGTGTTGATCATGTATAGTTATAACAGAGAATATCGTATCAATGTAATGTTTTAATAAACTCAGAAAGAGAAATATTGTAAAATACCGACGTTTCAATGATTCACACAAGGTTATTTCTAAAATAAGGGTCATTTACGGAACAAATACGCGTTGTTGGTTTTTAGGACCCGTAAAAGAATGGGACGAGACTCTCAAATACGGAACTGTTCCGTAAAATACGAGATGAATGGTCGGTAACCTTAGGCAAGAGGTGAAGAGGGCCGATTATATATTATATTATATTATATTGGGAGGATGGGTCTGTGAGTGGGGTGGGATAGAATGGGGTTGACAATGTACGAAGCAATTTTTAAGTTTGTGCTTTGTGTTGTGTTGCTTAGTGTAAGAGAGTGAGATAATTTTATTTATTTAAAGTTTAAAAGTAGGCTAAAAGTAGAGTACTATAATTATAATTAAAGACAAATTTTGAAAGCTTAAATTGTTATGTATATAAATAATATATTAATATTTAGCACCACGTCTTACTTCCCGTTCGGGCTACACGCTTTAAGTACTAATTACTCTAAGGGATTAGGAATTGGTAAGGTTGAATTAGAGGACGTGAGCTCGCATTTGCGTGGAGGGAGAGTGGAAAACCATTTAGGGAAAACCACCCCCAGTTCACCCGACCGAGATTCGAACCTTGATCTCCCCGTCCTCAGCAGTCGANATATATATAATATATATGTATTATATATATAACTTACATTAAATCACCTTCTTTTTCTCTAATAGCCGCTTCATTGGCCCACTTCACCCGCACACACAATATACCAGTGGACACGTGGATAAGGGCGTTAAACTCGTCCGATCTGGTTTAAAGGGGACTAGGAGTTCGGAGCTAAAATCCTAGCCCATTACACTTAGAGTGTTTTTCCACTCTCCCTCCACGCAAATTTGGGTACACTTCTTCCTCTAAATGTTAGGCTACTTTCCTCATCACTTCCTCATTTATGAAAATATGCGGCTAGCCCGGATGAGTACTGAGACGTGGAAGCTATTAAACTAAAACCAAATAATCTTATTGGTATGAAGAAATGTTAAGAAAATACAGCATGAAGAGTGGAAGTGACTGTATTTAGTGGCCACATGATCCAAGGTTTTACTCTTGCAAGACTATACTGTCGATAACAGAAAGATTAGAGTTTAATCCCTGTCAAGTGAATGCAAGGTGGTTTTTGCCTAAATGGTTTTCTAATTTTCCTACATGCAAGTTCTGGTACACTTAATCTAAATTCAACCTTACTCATATGGTATGGTAACTTTCATGTTTGACTCACCTGCTGATGACGGGAAGATCGGAGTTCAAATCCTGGTCGGGTCTATTGAGGGTGGTTTTTTCCTCAACGTTTTCCCACTTTACTTCCATTCAAATGCGAAGTGAGGGTAAATGCTTCCTTCCTCATCCCTACCTCATTATAATAACTATAATATATGTGTATAGCCTAACAGGAGTTACAATGTAGTGCTAAACAAAGTGAGTGATAATCCAGATATTAGCGCAATACAACTCGAATATTTCTAGGTTATGGCGAGAATAAAACTAAGATCTATTTATTATTTATGATCTGATCACTTAGCACAGCTAACGTCTATCTGTTCCTTTTTTATCATTCGATTAGGATTCGAACCACGCATATAGATACTATTGTTGGTCAAGATATAATAAGACCTAGGAGCACCGACAATCATTCAGATAAGCTATGATATTTGAACATGGTATTTTAAACTCCATCACAGGTGTGGGTACCCGGATCAAATATGTTAAATATCATTATAAGGTATACAATTTTAAACAGGTATGATAAATGATGATAACATTATTATGAGCTACAATACATGAAGCAGGAAAATTAATCATCATACATATAATTTAAGATATCTGAGAGTGTTATGATAGTCATCATCTGAATAAACTATGAAGTTAGATCAAGATAAATAATTTTGATATTTTTGGATATTTAGAAGAGGTATGCTAAACAACAAAATGACAAAAAAGTATACCTGATCCAATTATAAGAAACACCATATTTTTAAGGTAGGATTCCTAATTGATGTATGTTAAACTAAATCCTTTTTAACTGAGATACCAAAGTTAAGTATTTAACATAACGGGATAAGGTATCGTATCTCATAGAAGTGATGTTTGGGGTTAACATCTACTTTATGTATCGGGTATCCTACATAAATAGGTTGATGTGTTTAGCATACCTACCTTAGGTACCATCAACCCTGTCAAGGTTTTAAGCTGAGAAAAGAGAAAGAATATTAAGCATAGTCTAACTAACTAAGATTGGAGCCTGGTTCACTTAGTCCCGTCTACTGCAAGCCTAATGTGCTAAGCCTTATTCCTTCTCCTTTATCCAGTCTAGGAAGCAAATGATAGGAATGTGAATCTAGAAAGGAATCTATTCATAGTCCACCTAACAAGGAATCAAGCCTCAACTACTGCAAACATAATGTTCTAAGCCTTACCTTGTATAGTATATCCTGTCCATTGTTAAGAATGAGAATTGGGTATTTCGTGAGAAAACTACTAATTGTATGCCTGATTACAGTTCTAATCAATCCCTCTTGGTCTGGTATATACCTGTTATAGCAGGGTGGTCCAACTTTTTCATCCCAAGGGCCAATTCTGATTATCAGTTTGCACCGCGGGCAGAAGATGCATTTGATAATCTCATCAACTTAATAAAACAACCCTTAGTAAATATATTTTGTATTTATTTGAGGTATTAAACGTGGACTTTCTGAACTGACAGGTTATATTGTAACATTAGCATTGCTAGCTAATGTTACATTATTACTACCTACCTTAAATAAGCAATACATATAGACATCATACAATATCAAACATTTATAACACCTATCTATGTCTAAAATATGTGGTTTACTCATTCATAGTATATTCTGGCTTACCACGAGTTCCTTGACCGACTAGTTCGCACCGAATTCTATGATGAAGTGAAGACTGTCAAAGCTATGAAAGGTGCATTGACGAGTCACTTCAATTAGGTGAACTAGACCTACGCAGTTTGGCCTATCTGGCCAACCGATGAACCAGAGTTCCGGTCTATGTGTCTAGGTGACGTGTCAAGATGATGACGGTTTTTAACAAGAGAACCATTCTGCCAGCATGTGTTCGCAATCTGGCGTTATACTTTTAATGTGAAAATTTCCCCCCCGTATCTTCATCAAATAGACCTATATAAAGCTGGTGCTTAGCTAACATGGTTGACTATTAATTCCAACACAACCACGAAAGGTCCTGCCTGGTCTATACTTGGATATAATCGCTCCAGGATTTCAAAATATAAACCCTTTATATGTTATTAAATATTTAAATATAATTGACCTAAAATGGGTTTGGGTGTTTGAACACTTAGTTAATTATGTTATTAAAGTCGTTCAGTGTAGGCGTCAGTAATTTCTCACTAGAAAATTTATTTTGAAAATTAATTTTTTTATAGAACACTTAATGTTTCATTTTGCCGCTTAGGTACTAGTCTCTTTGTAAAATTTAGACTTATTAGTAAGTAGCCACTTTATGATTTATTTTGCTTGGAATATTTAGTTTAAATATAAATTTTATTGCACTTGTGGCAACCAATAATAAAATAAACTTTAAAATTTGATAATGTTTAATTTATAGATACAGTTTTGTAGACGTATTTTGTTTGAAGAAATTTTAAATGTAATTTATTTTTGTTGGTTTACGAGTTATATTATTTAACAATTCCAATTCATTTAGTGAGAAAGTACCAATATTCTAGTATAATATTGCTTTGTTTTCAATTATAATGTAAGATCTTAAGTCGAAATCTTCTCGATTACTTCTAAGTTGGTGGGAGTAATAGTTCCACAGAAGTTTCAGTTATGTCGGGTAGTCAAACCTTTGTGTAATTTATTATGATCAGAATTGATACTTAAATTAAGTTTAATGATATAATCGGAATTCACAAGGGTGAATCAGGCGCTTTGTTAACCATTTAAAGGAGCTCTTTAAGCTATTTATTGATAAAGTAAGGTTTCAAAGGGTCAATGGTTTAACCTATTTGTTTAGTTGGAATTTAAGCTCTTTAATATTCCAATAATGGAAACACCTTATACCATTATATTTCAAGCTCTTTATTAATATAGTAAGATTTCAAAAGTTTAATAATATAATCTGTGTGATTGTCTTCCTCAGAGTAATTTTAGGTGGTTGAGCAAGACTGAAATAGCAGAGCTCAATATAATTTCAGTTGCTGATGATAGCACTGTGGGTTATATCTTAGAAGTGGATATAGAGTACCCGGAAGAAATTCATGACGAGCACAGTGACTATCCACTTGCTCCTGAAAAAGTTGTAGTTACTCCTGAGATGTTATCCCCGTTCTCTAAGTATATACAATCCAAGCTGAACTCCCCCACCGGCGGGAAAACAGAAAAGTTAGTGCCAAACCTAAACAGTAAACAAAATTATGTGGTACACTACCGTAATTTAAAACTGTATATTTCCTTGGGTATGAAGCTTCAAAAGATACTCTGAGTCCAAACTTTCAATCAGAGTGATTGGCTGAAGCCATATATTGATTTTAATACATCTCGACGAAAAAATGCAATAAATAGATTTGAAAAGGACTTTTTCAAACTCATGAATAATGCAGTATTCGGGAAGTCGATGGAGAATCAAAGACATCGTGTAAATGTACAATTACTAAATAATGAAAAAAGACTAAAGAAGCGTATTGCTTCACCGGCATTTATAGCTTATACAATCTTCACGGATGAGTTAGTTGGGGTTCACA
>CABFOW010000687.1:73102-85755 GCA_902141385.1 Timema californicum
TAGTGAGGAGGATCAATGCTAAAACACGAAAATATGGTTCTCCCCCAAAATATTTTTTCCCGATCCGCCACTGATCTATGCTTTTATTATGAGAGAAAGTAACTCACTGACTCTATGGGAGGGAGCAATGTGATCGTTTTTTGATATGAAGGGTAATACACAGGAATGAGAAGGAATAATATAATATTAATTATAGATTATTTAACGTATAATCCGAATGAAATAGTAAGACTCAATAACAACTTATTTTATCAGAGGGTTGGGTTTGATATCCCGTTGATATTATTATAATATGTTAGTGTGACTGACATCCGGTGCTAGTCTTTGAAAACAGGACTGTGAGGCTATGGCGATACGTTAGCTAAACTGATACCTGGACTAGGATACCTTACACCGTGTGATTATCATAGATGTAGAAGCGTTACACCTCAAACCATGCTAAGAACCGGGGGGTAGTAAGGGAAAAGCGGTGGGAGGTGGTAGGGTTCGCGGCCGGGAGGAGTGTATTATAAAATCCTTTGTTTAGACTCATCATACCAAAATCGGCTTTTGTGAGAAAAATATAAACTGTTTTCTAAGTGATTATGTAACAACAACATTGAGATTATATGGGAAATTTATAGACCGAGGGAAATACACCGGAATGTGATGAGAAGGGGGGAGCGGGTTGTAGAGGAGGGGGTAGTAGGGGAGTGGGTTGGTAGGGGAGTGAGTTGTAGGGGAGGGGTTGAATATGGTGTACTCTGGTTTTTAAACTCCAACATCCCTAATCAACAATTAATTACCAATCAACATGATAACAGGACATACAGAGCAACATTCACAGATGTTTACAGGCAGTGTCTTGCCTCAGTGGTTGCTCCGGGAGAAAGTGATCCTCCACATTCAGGTGGTGGATCAATGTTAATCTTATGGGAGAAAGTTGCCCAGAACTCTTAATTCAACCACTACTCACGTATACTTCTAGATCAAAGACTTGACTCGATTCTGGGTCTGGGTCTGCCTGACGTAGTCTGTAAATACTTCCATTGGGAACATTATGTATGGGATAGTGGAAAATTGACTTTAGAAAGATCTAATAGTAAAGGCCAACTTAGTAATAGTCTTATTCCCATATTTTTATTTTATTTCACATACATTTTGCAAGTTTTATTTTATTCGTAGATTTATATTGATTTTTACTTATGAGTTATTTTATGACAAAACCATAAAAACAGAGTAGTTTTTTAATATTCGTAAATAAAAACTATAAACAAAAATCAAGTTGCATTAATTTAGTTTAACAATTATCTTGTTATTATTATATCGTGGTTTGGTTAAACTTCAATTTCACAAAAAAATACGGACAGTTTAGTTTATGTTTTGAAAATATTTTATTACGTATATGATCTGTTTTAGTAAGTATATCCACTAGCATAATCTTTAGTTACTACAAAATTTTAGCCAAATTTTGGCACCACTGCGGTAACCCCCTTTGTGGCTAGGTGGAACGAAGACAAGTGGCAAAGCCAACGGGACAAGGTAGAAACCTTTCAAGTTTATTTCTGAATTAATCTTGTCCATAGACAGACCCCCTTTAACTAGTATAAATATCATATTCTTGCTGTGTTTTATACTTTAAGTAGGCCCTGGTTAGCTTGTGTGATAATGTAAAATGAGTGATAAGTATTCTCACTTGTTGATATTTTCCCCTTCAATGACAAACAATGTAAAGGAATTATATGTATAGTATGATTTTGGTAGGAAGAACAGTAAAAGTTAGTTACTAAAGTTACTAAAACAATTTTAATATATTCATACATCAAGTCATGTGATTTGAAGTTTTCCCTTTTGACATGTATTATCAATACCTATAGAACAACACACATAATATAGTAAAATGTTATCGATGTGGGTCGCAAAGAAATATGTTTGAATTTTCTCTACTGTTCTTCCTACCAAAATCAGGCTATACTTTCCTATTCGTAATAATTATAATTTATAAACTGTGTTTCTTATTTTTATTGAATTGAACTTCTGAAATGGGTTTCTTATTTTTATTTATCTGATTGCCAGATTCCGTGGAAATAGAATTAAACATACACTTGTAAAAGTTCTTAAATATAATTATTTTATGATAATTTAATTGATATAAAAATAGTGTGTGGATTGTTGTTGTCTCTTTGACTAGCTGGCATTAAACGAAACAATATGCCATGTTTTAAAAACATGTGTATTTCCCAACTTTTTTTTTTTTGTTATC
The DNA here is from genome assembly GCA_902141385.1 of Timema californicum. Classification (NCBI taxonomy): domain Eukaryota; kingdom Metazoa; phylum Arthropoda; class Insecta; order Phasmatodea; family Timematidae; genus Timema; species Timema californicum. Next base: position 75,345 of record CABFOW010000687.1, read on the forward strand.
TTGAATGAAAGAAAAAACCCCACAGCATGGGAGTTTTCCATTTTGCGTTTTATGTTATCACTTAGAATGAAATAGCATGTTCGTTCTAGGTGTTGAGCCTTTCCATGCATTAATTTGATTATTCACTTATCTACCTATTTTAATGTGAAATGTTTTTGTGGGGAAATACTTGCGCATTAATTCAAAAATTCAATACCAATTTACATTAACACGATATTTGAAGTGAGTTTTAAGACATGTGTAACAAATACCTAGATTACCTGAGCTAAATAGCTAACTCTCTGACCTTGAGGGGGCTCCCTACCGGAGCGCTGGAACGCGTTACAGACGTTCAGGAAATACGCTATGGTTAGGTAGTGTTTTATTTTTTCCAAACTTGACTTAAGCCAAAATGAAGATAAAAGGTGGGGACATGCTTATCTAGTTCTCTCAACCTTAGATTTTGATGATCTTTACATAACAAAATCAATGTTGATACCAAGTTGATTTAATTATTTTTTTCCCATAAATTTAAAGAGTTTATTTACTCACTCTTGGTATTAATATTGTGTGTGCTTATTGCGAGATAAAAAAAAAAATTGCCAATTTATTCCTCATATTTCCTCAAGGAATCTAAATAAAAATAATTATGTTCTCGCAGCCAAACTCTGATTGCTATAAGACACTAATAAAAACTGTATATTGCAAACTATGTTGTGGTCTTGTTTTGGCCTGGGTAAAATCAATTTAATGTAAAATATATATATTTAAAATGCAAACGTTGGAACAATTTAACAAATTAATTGATAAGGTGTAGTGTAAAACTATACTGGTTTATTAAATTTATGATATTACATTGTGCAAGAATGAGAATATAAAAAATGAAAGTCATAAAATGTATGTTAATAGTCTTCTTGAAATATTTCCTTTATAATATGTATGTATTATATTAATTAAAAATAACTTTAGTAAGAAAAACAAAATAAAAGTTTAACTTTAAACATAATAGTGTAAAATAGGTGTATGTATTTTAATGAAAAAATTAAATAATGCACAAGACATAAATTCAACAAAAAATTTAGTCAAAGATTTATTTATTACAAATTATTATTTTTATATCAATAATTTATTTCTATTTTTTTTTTCAGGAATACTACAATCGATACATTTCAAATAAGCCCCCCTCGACATTCAGAGATGCCATCCTTTAGCTTAACTGATGGTGACACTATTGAAAGTAGTCTCCCTACACATTTTAGAGTCGCCTAACCCCACATCTCTAGATAATATCATACATGCGACTTCTGTTGATTCGGAAAAAGAAGTTATAAAGGATATTTTCCCGGAAAATTTTCCAAAGACCCTATCGTCTTCACAACGGTAAATATTACATAATAAAATTTAGGGTTAACTTAATTAGTGAATGATAAATTAATTTCAATTTTTGAATTAAATTTTTACCATGCTACTCTGATTAAATATGACACATATTTAATAGGAGTGTTACCTTATAAAAATACAATTAGAAGCTGAAATACAATATCTAGGATTATGAATATAATAAAATAAATGCTAATTAAGTAGCACAGGCTAATATTAAGATTAGCACAATCATGGCAGTGGAAAGGTGATCAATTTAAATTAGACCTAATATTCAATTAGTTGAAAAATTATACATGTACACGAGAATTAATTCCGGTCCGGGATTCAATTTCCGTGCCAAAGTTTTCAGTTAACATTTATGGTTCTGGTTCCAGTTCCACTCCTTGCATTAAATACCTCAAGCTACAGTGCACAGTTGTTTTGTTTTTATCTTTCCAGGGACACAAATGTTTTAAAAACACCCTCTATCATAGAAGGACGCAGAATAATCGACAAGCCATAAAGCATAAAGGGTTCGACTGCATATTTTCAAATATGAATATTACAGGCGAAACAAGGAATGGTTTCTACAACACATTACACTTGCAGTGCAAGATGTGTGGTGTTCTCGAAACACTCCATACTGAAAACCCAAACCACAGATGAATGTTAATACCGCAATGGTGGCTGGCATTATTAACACAGGTCAAGGTTTTTCTTGGATGGAAGATTTGTCTGCAGTACTAGATATGCCTTCTATGGACAATCCTATGTACCAAAAGATGCACCAAGAGGTAGGAGAGCATCTAGGAAGCATTGCTTCTGATGAAATGATGGCTTCCGCGCGTGAGGAAGCAACATTGGCTGTCAAAGTCGGAAATGTGGATAAAGAGGGTCGACCAATGATAAGTGATGTGGCAGTTGGAGAATGGTGAAAAAGATCTTATGAGAGCAAATATGACGCTCTCTCAGGAGTGGTAAGTTATTTATAGCAAATAGTATTGAGACGTAGAACTTTCTGTGTTGAGCTAGATACATTATTTAATATAATATAGTAATCACTAAATAAACTCTTAAAACTCAATTTTGTCTTTGCTTTTCAGTTTAAAGTATTTTATGGTTCTGTAGGTAAATATCCCTTACACTAAATTTCGTTTATGATACTAGGCATGCATTGTTGGCTTCAAAACAAAAAAGCTAATATACATGGATGTTCGCAACTCCTATGGCTCTATTTGTGAAAGAGCATCTTCCCTAGAAAAACCTTCAAAAGAGCACATATGCTATAAAAATTGGGACACAATCTGCCACTGCGATGGAAGCTGACATCATAGTTGATGGGTTCAAGCAAAGTGTACCAATGTATGGAATCGTGTACGCCGGACTTATAGGTATCTTAACATAGCACTTTAAACATTTAGTGAATGTTGTGACATCGAAAAGTTTTAATTTATAATCCAGTTATTTCATCAGGACCCAACAAAAATTAATATTAATAAATGATCTTGCCTTACCAGTATGATAGCAAATTAATAAGTGGATTTTATTATTTTTTTAGGAGATGGGGTCAGCAGTATCATGAAACGTTTGAGCGTAGCCAAGCCGTATGGTCCTGATTTCAAGATAAAAAAGATTGAATGTGCAAATCATATTCTTCGCAACTATGTGAATAGGGTAAAGGAAATCGGGAAAAAAGGAAAGAGCCAACTAGGTCCAGTTACTGGAATTATCAGGTCATCCATTCAACAAAGAGTTTTAAGAATGCGATATGCTGTAACTGAGGCAATAAAATATCGTCAAGTACAACCTTTCCCTCATCATGAAAATGTCTAACAACTAAAGGAAGACATAAGTAATGGGCCAAGTCATGTTTTTGGTGATCATTCTCGGTGTGGGGAGCGAGGATATTTTTGTTACAATCTTTTTAAAAAACAGAGATGTCAAATTTTTGAAACAAATATTTTGGGCGTAGTCATGGAATATAAATTATAAGAGTTATTTAAAAAATTGAAATTCAATAACCTATATCTTTTTTATGGTTGGATTCATAGGAACAGAACTTTTATTTTCATTAAGGAAAAGTTTACAAAGCTATTAAATAATAACTACGAACAGATTTAAGGATGTTAGTAATACCTACACGTTTTGATAGACCAACCTGTTAACCAAACTAAGTTCAACTCAGTTCTTGCCAGAATAGAGTTCAGCTAGTGATCTCAAGAGTGTAGGCCTATAACGGATTCAACTTGAGCACACACACATATCAATGTTGTTTACAGTCTGCCAAAACTACAATTATATTTAAAGTTGGTTATTAGCTTGTATATTGGTTTCAGAAACCATATAATATTGAAAGTTCTATAAATATAATGAATAAGGTATCTTAAAACTTGATTACATTTGTATGAATGACAAACTTTGTGTAGATGCCATACATTCAACCCATCACTTAGGTTATAGACTTGTAGAAAGCATTATATTACTTTTTTTTAAGTTGGCTCATATCTTGAATATTGCTTTCAGAAATCATATTATGTTGAAAGTTCAATAACTATAATGAAACAAGTTAGCTAAAAACTGCATTACATTTGTTTGAATGGTGCACTTTGTGTAGAAGTCTAAACGTTCAAATGATAATATAGGTTATAAGCTTGTGGGAAGTACGGTATCTATTAAACCTTGAATTAAGTAATAATACCAATCTGTTAGGCTTTATTTCGTACCAGAATACTACCATATATATAATATTTTGGCAGGATAAACGGCTATTTAGAACGAAAGTAAAAAAAATCGTTCTGGAAGGTCTTTTATCCTAACTGAACACAGCCATATGGTAGAAATTTGTTACGAGATAAAGCCTTAAAAGCGAGCTTCCTTAAAACATAATAATATACTTGGCAACAGCAACTTATTTAAAGTAAAAACTAACCAGTTTTGAACTTTGATATACTCTTCAAAGCTTTTACTAACATATTTATTTAATTTAACCACTCACACATTGACTTGTATGGGTGTAAGAGAGAGAGATATCCGAAAGTTTCCATCTCTTTTACACATTGGTATGCAGACGACAGCTCGAAAATTTCAGCCACAGATGTCCATCCAGTTGTATTATAGAGATCAATGACACAAACATACAGCCACAAAACCATAAATACACGCACGTTCCCATCGTACACAAACACGCACAATCGCACATACATCTTCCACCTCAACCCCCTTCCCATCAGCTTGGCGGTAGTAAATTGTTCTCGAATAAAATGAACTGCACGGATAATTCAGAAGTGACTGTTAAGCAGTTCAAAATACCTTTCTTTAAATCTACAAAGTCAATTATTTAACAATGGTCCATATAGGCGAGGGTTTACTATAGGCCTATATATGTATTAGCACCACGCCTTACTACCCATTCGGGCTATATGCCTATGTATTAATTACACTCAAATGCTAGGGATAAGGAAGGTTGAATTTAGAGAATGTGTACCCGCATTTGCGTGGAGGTAAAGTGGAAAACAAATTAAATCAACCTCCCTCAGAACACCCTACACGAATTCTAACCTTGGTATCTCCATCATCAGCAGCCCGGTATATTGCGAAAGTGACACTTTAGACCATATGGGCACTGATGCGGTTCCCTCACCATATTGATCATATCAAAGTTTGGTTACAAATTAAATTACTAAGTAGATTTAGATTCTCAAAGGAAATTGACCAGAAATTATTTTATGTCAATATTTACGCATGCTGTGTGCTTTGTGCTGTGGTATAGTGGTAAAGGAAAGGTAGACTTTACCTGGGCTGTCATCCTCCCAATTCGAAGTAACTTTATATTTAAACATGCTAGATTGAAAATTAATCAAGTCTAGAATTGAACGTTTATCATTTAAAATATGTTTTGATGGTTTTACATATCCAGATGCAAATACAAGGTATAAATAATTGTTGTGTAGTTCAATCTCATCCATTTTTATTGTGCTCATGAACAGCTTTGTCACAGACATGACGAGATTTTGTCCCCAAAGCCAAATTATGATGCAGCAACCAGGCCTGAACGTGTAGTCGTGGGTCCCAATGCTTCAAAGGGGGAACATTTAGTTGGAGGAACATTAATGATCAATGGCAGCTCATGTATAGGTACTGCGGAACTACAGCACCCCCTATTTCCACTTGATATCATCAATAACATTTAATATAATGAGTCTTTTTTTCTTTAATTCTTTCTTTATTTTTGTAGTACTATATATATGCCTTAAGCCTAGTGTCAGTACTTCAGTAACCATCCCCCAGTTTATGAAAAAGATACAAACATCTTTGTATGGAGCTGTACGCTTCACAGTGCCAGTGACGTGGTGTTTGACTGTTGTGCGCATGCTCAAATAGGAGGGGGTGGGGAGGAAGGTGGGACTGCCAGGTATAGAGAGCACTGTTGCTCTCGCAGTGCCGGCTCTGGCGTGATGGTGGAAGGAAGTTTTTTTACTCAGCGTGTGTTGTGCTTAAAAACCGTGTACCATATTCTTGAATGTGATAAAGTGTATAAGAGTGTAGAATTAGATTATTATTCTCCTTCCAGCTATTCTATCTGATTATTTTTTTCAGTTCTTTTATTTAACAGAAAGACTAAATGCGCTTGCAGTGCTTTAAATGGAGAAAAATTTCCTCAATTGTCATCCAGAGATCAAGGAGAAAATTATTGAACTTTTGGCGCAAATTAAAACAAGAAGAATGGATTTCATTTTTAAATGAATAGATCAAGCTTAAACTGTAACAATTTAAGTTAAAGTAATTAAAAAAGCTTTTTTTTGTTAATATGTTATCAAGTTCCTGAATAAATGTTATTTATATACATGTTTTTTTCCTTTTACACAATTTTAAAACAAAGGCTAAACATTTTATGGAGCAGAACCCCCATTAATTTTAGCAACGAGCCGCCACTGTTAATGATGCAAAATTATTAATAAGCAGAAATCAGTGTTATGGAGCAATTAATAGGTTGATTACACCAACCCATTGTTCTCACTCAGAAGGATAAAAATAAATTGATTTTAAGCAATCTTCAAAAAGTTTGAGACTCTAGAATACGTCTAACTCCAAAGTCAACGTAGTACACAATTCCAATGAAAGCCTTTCATTTTAACTGTGTTCTGAAACGACTGCAAAGGTGGTTTATTGAGTCCTCGCCTCACTTCTATACAAATCAACCACAAGTCAAGAGTTCAGTATTTCAAAATCCTTAATAAGTTATGAATATGATTCGTGACAAACATGTCTTTCATTCCACGTCTTGAAATAGTTGTGAAATATTTAGTTTTTAGATTGTCATTCATACTGCTCAATAATTACAACCGAGCCGATCCTATTTAATGAGTGGTGTCGCGGCATCTCAGTAATCTCTATTAGATGGAATTATCCACTTTAAGCTGCTTTTATACTTTAATTTACTCTCTCCTGGTCTTTATTTCGATGATTCAATCAATCATTTTGTACTATGCCTCCTGTTCTACCTTTTACCTATTACAACTACAGCAAATCTATTAAACCAAATTCTTTCAAAGAATATGCAATTTTCTCGAATTTTTGAATAAATCCAGCACCATTTCAATTCATTTATACGCAAAAAAAATTTTTTAAATACCACTTAACTATAAAATGTTTTAGAACAACTACTTATGTATCTACAATTTAGTCCCATTTCATCATAGAGTAGGAAGATAAAGTATTTAAAGGCATTATACAAGCAAATAATGCTATTAATGAAAATTATAATCAATGACGTAATACAAGAATAGAGTCTGAACGATTATTAAAGCAAATATTCAAGCCTATCACGAACCCACCAAATTAAGATGATGGATCAAGTATAAGTAAAGAACAACGTTAAAGAAATGTCAAGAGGACGGTTAATCTCCTCTTATTTAAATATGAAATCAATATATGCTTGATCATTTATCATCTCTTAGTGCTCTCTAAAGTTGAGACTCCACGTTACCGTCATCATTCTGCAAGGCAACATTTTACAAGAAGAAAATATATTCTAAATTAACAAGATATTTTTCCAAGTCGATTTCGTAGAAATGGAGATCACACCTCAAATTTAATATAGATAGGGTATATATATTTTCTCACCATTATTGACGGTTAATCCAAATTTCCATGGGTCCTTCCAGTTTGAAGCAAGAAGTATCTCGCAACCGGCAAGCCGATCACTGAAAAGAGTTTTTCCACTAAGACTTTCGTAAGCTGATTAAATCATTCATAATCGAGTCCTACTCAACATTTATTAGTCCAGAGGCAATTATCGTATAGCGAACGCTTCAATACTGCCATAAAACAAACGGGGCCTACATTTAGCGCAGTAGATCTGTGGATCGATTTGAATATTTCACTTGTTGCATACTAGAACTATAAGGTATTTTAAGTAATAAAAATGAAGCCTAAATGTTTTAAAGCTAATAAGCATTTTCCAAATTTCTAAAACTAAATCAAAATATATAGACCGATACTATCAAAACCAAATTTCAAATAAAAGATTTTTCGCAAATATCCAAATATATAGATGTATTCGATGAAAGGTACTTTCCAACTGATAAACGGATACTTTTAAAGAACTATACATTCATAAATTAACATAAGAGTATTCAACTAAGAAGACATTTAAAAACAAAGAAAAAACAGGCTTAGGTGGCCGCATGCTCTTACGCGCTACTCTCACAATAGACTTGACCAAGGTTTTGATCTCGGTTGGGTGGGTTTTCCGAAATGGTTTTCCACTCTCCCTTCACGCAAATGTGGGTACACTCCCTCTGAATATAACCTTCCTAATCACTTAAACCATTATCGTAATTAGTACATAAGCGTATACAGCTCCGTTTTTAGAAAATGTGAGGTCTGGAGGGAAAAAACAACCAAAATTTGAGGCCCTCCTATGTACGGCAGTTTTTCAGTTTTAGCATTAAGCCGTTAAAATAGGCCTATATTGATACGTACTCGGTACTTATGTTAAGTACTTAATAATTTCTCATAGTTTATTGAATATTGATCAACTCATTAAATGATTGTACTTTATTAAATGTAAACAAACTAAGTTACATAAGTAAATTCCTCTTTGCACCATCGCACTGTTAGTTTTCTGATGGGACGACATCGGTAGCCTAATGATATCGTATTCTACTGTACTGCAGCACATTACTCGTATAACGTAAATCTTAAATTACATAAAGTTAGGGTTTACAGGAATCTGGAACGGAATCCTATCACTGTACACTAATTGATGTGAAGTTTAGAATAATAACAACTACAAATGAATTTAATAATTTTTGGAGGAAATGTGGCCCCCTAGAATATGAGGCCCAGGGCCATTGCCCCCTTAACCCCCTCCCCCTAGACGCGACCCTGAGCGTATAACCCGGACGGTTAGTATAACACGGTGCTAAAATAAAGTATTAATGGCGGCGTCTACCAATACAAATTGATCAAGCCTGTTTATCCAGATATTTAGTTGTTCGAAAAAGTTAAAAGCAAAAGTAGTAAAGCCTCTAGTGAATGTCTAGGATCTGATGCTTCTCACAATAATCGTATGAATATTTTTAAATGTATAATTTATAGCGTAATTTCTTTTGTAATGAATTTGTTTGTTTTTATTTTATAATAAAAAACTGTCGTAACGAGATGGTGACGTAGATGAATACTCTACAATTTTCTACTGGAGGAGAAGTGGTTCGAATGCTTCACCATGCAATATAAGGTGTAAGTGGCTAAGGTTTCCTACCATGTTAGAGGCCTTGTAAATGTAACATTTTTTTAAGTTGTAAAATTTTGGGGAGAGGGAGAAATGGACTAGATGAACAAAGAGGTCCTAAGGTCGAGAATTGATATGAAACGACCCATGTGACTAAGAAAAGTCAAGACAGGTTAAGGTGGGTGAGTCTTCATAACATGAGCCCTATTAATTGCTATAAGTTATTTGCAATTTTTACCGCGATAGGCCTACTACTTATTCATGTTTGTCAATTTGTTATTCATATTTTTATACGTGGGGCTAAATTTACGGTCGTGGTCGTGTGTAATTTAATAGCTTAGTAACCCCCTTTAGTAGCCATATGGTCTAAGGCGTCATTCTTATGTTAGACTCACCTGCTGAATACGGGTAGATCAGGGTTCGAATCCTGATCGGATCAACTGAAGTTGATTTTTCCTAAAAGGTTTTCCACTCTCCTTCTAAATATAAATGCTGGTAGATTACCTCTGAAATGCCTCCTTCCTCATCCCTACCTCATTAAAGAAATTAATTATCATATATTCGTATACACTTAATAGGTAGCAGTGATTATATATACAGCTCAGTGGTGAGGGTTTCTGGGGAGATTTCTCATGCCAGGAATACTCAGGTTATGGGTCTTTAGTATCTGTTGAGTAAATGAGGGATGCGTGAGCACTGGAATGAGAGATGATCATGGGAATGGACTTGCTGACCAGATATTTTCACCGCAGGTCTCTCTTCTTTATGATAGGAGCATATATAGGACATCTAACAGAAGAGAGAACGTTTCAGAGAAAGAGGCTATCCACATGAGTTGGGAATTTAATTGGGCATATATTGGAAAACGACAAATTCTTGCCTATTATCTGATGCACAACTGATCTAAAGAGTTTGTTTGTTTAATAGGTTTTTATTTTAACATTTAACCATATACATAAATACATGAATAAAAACACGAGAAACATAAAGGGACAAACTAGGGATGTTCGATCTTGGATCGATATTCTGGAAAATCGATTCTTTCCCCTCGATTAATCGATTTCTTAAATCGATCCAAAGGCCTTGATCTGATTCACGTATCGATTCTTTTTCTAGCGATTTCTAAAAGATCGAATCGAAAGATCGAAAGAAATAACAATTTCAAATCAATTAAGGAAGATTTAATTTTGTTGGCCTTAGGAAATGTTTTGTTGACTATTAGTACTAGGAAAATTTCGAAAACAAGTCTTGCAATCTTGGGCTACTAATTAGTTATTATTTGTCTTTATTTAGTAAAGTGAAGAGAATAATCCACTGATCTGCTCTTTTCACGTC
>CABFOW010000687.1:97956-190764 GCA_902141385.1 Timema californicum
CTTTTAAATATTTGAATAGTTATTAGGTGTTTTATAGTTGTTAATTTGTTTATTTAATTTACTTATATTTTTATGTGTTCTATTAGTTTATTAATTTACAGACTTGATTAAGACTCTTTTTATTTTATTTTGTGACTTGTTTGGTTGTAATTAGTTTATATGTACAGTTAATCGGTGTGTGTACGTAGTGATAATTTTAATAATTAAAACCTTGAATATTCCGTGGGCATTTTCATTCGTGTTTGATCAGCAGCGTACCCCAATATCCCTAAAAGAACTCGTGGTTCACACATCCACGTGTGAACGGCCTGTGACCCTCCCAGGTCACGTGCGCCCCACGTTACAATGTAATGTTTAAGAAAAGACAATAGATATGAAATTATTTTTATTGTAAATAGCTTGCCAGATACCCATTTTGAGCCAAATCGTTAAAGCTATTTTCAAAACATTTAAAATTTTATAAAAAATCAGTCTTTGGTAAACTACCCTTTAGTGAATTTTGCCCTAAAAAATAAGTGTACATTTCTATTTGTCATTTGGAAAACTCCCCAGATTTACATAATTAACCAAACCATTAAAGCTATTTTCGAAAAAATTTTGACTTTACAGAAATGGTTCTTCAATAAACTGCATTAAAATAAATTTTTACTCAAGTGTACAGTGTTACTTGTCAGATCAAACACTAGCTAGATATACAATTTAAACAAAATTGGTAGAGCCTTCTCGAAATATTTGTAATTTTCAAAATTCACTCTTAAATAAACTACCGTTAATATAAAGATTAGTGTCAAAATCAACACAAACTCCCTAAGTATAGCCATTGAAAATATATATATTCAATATGAGAAAATAAGAATCCATAAAAAATATTATTATTATTGTTATTAGCACCGCGTCTTACTACCCGTTCGGGTTATACGCACTTACGCTAATGTGTAATGGTAGGGTGATTGTGAGATGAAATGAAGGACCTACGGTTTAACGTGGGTTCCGAACCACGGTGGAGGCCTGGCATTCCCCACATTCACAAGTTGTGATTAATACACGTCTTGTCAGAGGTGCATAAAAAAATAAAAGTTTAAATTATAGTTAAAGCATACTTTCTAACTTGTGAATAGTTATTTCTTAAAAGTCAAACATTTAAATATAAAATACAGTTGTTATTTAAATTCTACATAAAATTCAAATTAATTTTTCTAAAATTTATATTAAACATTCTCAACTTTTCAAATTTGGACTAAAATATGTTGGGACAAATATTTTACATTTATCTGCTGTATAGCTAGGGCCATTTTAAGTTGAATAAAACATTTTATTCGGCACAAAATTGTATCTATTAACTGGACCTAAGAAACTATATTTTTCACTATTTCAGAATATTATGAAAAAAAATTACTACTTAATGAGCCATGGTCCGGGATATAACGCGCCTCGTTATTTTATAATTAATAATTTCCATTAATGAGAAAAATTGTGTCTTAAATTCTAAATGTCAATGAAAATAAGTTTTATAATGCACAACTTTATTGTATGTATATATATATATATTAATAAAACCTTTATAATAATATAGAAATATAGGAAAATGGTAGCTTTCTAGTATTAAAGATTCCCATGCACACCCTTCCAGGTCGAACACATTCCATAAAAGAAGCTCAACTAGGGTAGTTATGTTCTTACACTGACCACGTGGACAAGATAACCATCGGGACCAACAGTTGCTCAGCAAGCATTTTTAAGATAGCGATAGTAAACGTTTTCAGAACTACTTAAATTTAAAGTAACTGAATATTGAGTAAAGTAGGGTATATCATTTATATTTACAAAGTAAACCCGTCAGAAAAGGACACTACCCTTGCCCATATAAAATAGAAACGTCATAAACAAGGTAATACTTTTCAAATATGGTGAGACTAGAACTCAAATATAAGACACGTGTATATCAGAGTAAAAGGGTAAAAAAAACTAGTGTGTAAAACTGTTTCTAAACAAGACATTAAAACAATATATTTATTTCTACTTTAAAGTAAGTTAATTACTAAGATGTAAAACATTGCGTGAAAAACAGTTTTGAAACTAAACACATTTATAAACTTTGGAAATCCATGAATATAATACGACAATATAACTTTGTCTTATAGTTAATTATTTTTCTGGCTAAACTATTAATGTTCTAAACTTCAAGTTTGAGTGCAAAATATAAATTAATATTATAAGAGAAAAATCACAACTTTTTTGGGGAAGCAAGGCATGCGCCGAGCTCGGCCAATTAATTAAGTCTGATCTTATTTTGTATTGATTTTTATCTTGCAAAACTATTAAGGTGCAAAACGCCATACTTGGGTGCAAAGTGGTGCCAATCAAATATTTTATATTAGCATTAAAAGAATAACATTTTAATATTAGGGGGCTACTCTTAACTTGCCTCACATCCCCAAACAAAAACAATCGTACAGTCTCTGGGGATGATTTGTAAAACTTAGTACTTGAGTGCAAAATGGTGCTAGATAGGTGGAAAACGATGACATATTTGCATTCTTAATTTGAAGGTGTGAGAGCTGGAGGGATAGTGTGAGAGCAACTGGTCAAATATTAGAATCAGTGAGAAATTTTTGATACAATATTGCCCGTTTTTAATTGATTAACTGGTGCCCCAAAGATATTTAAAAAATACTTGTTGCCCCTTCCGGAACTCAGAAATCAAACTACTTGTTCCGACATTTTTGGTTCTAACTTCCATCATATTTGTGATAGAAAGGCCTACAATGTATAAAATTAAGGACAGTTAAACTATCTACAATAGTTGTATATAATAAAATGGACGTAATCTGCGTGATACTATCTACAAAAATGGGAATGAAGCTTTAAATATTAAATTCAACACAGCTATCAATGAGGAGGATGGGCATGCAATTGATGTTAGATACCATTTGCTATGCTGGACAAATATGTAAGTAATATGCTAAGGCAGGCTATGAACACTACGTGTAAAGACTCTACAACATAAGCTGCAGCAGAAATTGAATTTATCAGTCTCATTCTTGAATGTCTACAAAAGTGGGCTATAAATATGGCTGTCATCCAAACCACTTATGAAAACATACGGACAATGAACAACATGGTTTATCCTAGGATATCTCGGAAACAAATAAAGCAAATTCTCATTGATAGCATTGGTAATGTTGAATTCTACTGACTAGCTCAAAGAAACAAACCGGAAATAGCTTATTTAAAAAAATGTTTCTATTGATGTAATATATAATTCTGGTAATGATACGGATGTGAACATGCAGTGTGTTTATGATGCAGCTCTTTTACTCCGAAAGTGGATAAATTACGCTCAACAATGGAAGTTCAAAGGAAAAATGCACACGCCTAAGTACCTCATTTTCCTTTAAAGTGTGTGCATTCTTTAGATGGCTTGTTAGTGGGAGGGAAGAAATAATTTCGTCAGAAAGAAATCCAACCGCTGTAAATAAAGCAGCCATGAGTATCTCACCAAATGTTATGGCTATGACATACAATGAGAGACAGGTGTACTGTTCATGTACTGACAAGATGCAGCCAATACATGTTAGGCCTCAACAAGTTGCCATAGAAATGCCAATTTATCAAGCCAATAGAAACAAAAGTATTGTCAATCTGCTTCATGGATTGGGCTTCTCGATCGAGTATAACTGTCTTCTCAGGTATGAGGCTCAAATCACAATGTGTGATATGGATGATGTCTGGAGGAATAATGGAGTGTATTTACCTGCAAATATGGTCAAGAGGCGCTATATATTTTTTGCAGCAGACTTTGTAGATTTTATGGAAGATACCTCTAATGGAAAAAAAAGATAACACATTCCACAGCGCTGGCCATTTATCAGTGAAAAGAAGCAGATGACAGTACACAAGTTCAACTGTTATTAAAGATTGTTTTATGCCATCCAAACAGTTCTAAAATTCAAAACTTATCCTGACTTCAGCCCAGCTTCTGTTAAGCCACCCTGATTTTACCGATATGAAGGTATGATTTATAGGGAAGACATCCACAAAATCAGAGGCGCTTCCCTGCAAGATGGCACACAATGTGTAAGTGAAGACATGAGCGGCAATTCATATATTCCAACATGGGCCACCGTCATTTCTCATATAACCATAGTTTTGACAATAACTGCAGATCATGTTAGCTCATTGATACCTGCATCACCAACAGAATAGCCAGAATTGTTGTTCTACTTTAATTACCAAGTATTAATTATCTAGTAATGGATCCACAAAAAGCCAATGTTTTGCCAGTATTTCATGCCTTCCCTGGCTGTGTTACAACATAATGTTTTTCAGGCAAAGGAAATTTGGGATTGTGCTGAAGAGAGAATAGAAAAATTTGTCTGCAAACTTTATATGCCAAGATCTACAGCATCGACAGTGAGAGAAGTAAGGTGGTATATTTTTTAAAAGTGGAATCGAAAAGATGCCACCAAAGTGGTCTGCTCTAAAATTCTCTATATTGAGGGCTATTTTATCAGTGCATAATTTGGAACAATGTTTTTACTGCTCATCCAAATGTACCATCTCCAGAACCGGGCTATGGTTGGGAAGCTAGCAATGGTTATTATGTCCCGAAAATTACAGACATGCCACCAGAACCTTCAGAGATATTAGAGCTCATAAAATGCTCTTGAAAAAAAACTTTCTCTCCAAATTGTGCTCCTGTTGTGATTGTGACGACTTAGAATTATAACACAGCATTTACAAACAATATTCTAACATACAGTAATAATGTTCTATTATTTTCATTGTGTATTTTTTTCTATCTACACTGAATAACAAATGCATGAGCAAATTCATTATATTTTCGTGAATTACTATAAGAAATATGGTTCAGTAAATATCTCGACTTATATTTTTTTACTTTTCAAAACAAAGTTTTTGCAAGACCACTTAATTTCTCGTAAGCGTTGAATGTAAAAGACTTTTCCTAATGCTTTTATTTAGAACTAAACACAGCTATTTTTTAAAGTATAACATTTTTAGAAGTCAATAATACGATTGAATAAGTTAAGTTATTACATTAATGTACACATCTGCTGAGGGAATATTAATCTAATGGTTTCATAGCTGCTGGATAGAGAGCCACCTCTGGGCCCCCTAATGTTTGTGATAGAGAAGCCGTAAATATTTCAAACTAAAGAGAGTTAAGTTAAACACACTATTATAGTTGTTACCATCAGTAAATCTAAAAACATTAATTTGCTTACTACCACCAAAACTAATAGAAAAAGGGTGACCTGGTGGTCTAGGGGTAAGGTGTCAGATTTCTATGCTAGCGGCCGGAATCCTTGACCGCGGTCGCGGCACAGATCTATCTGATTTCCAAACACTTCCTTCACCTCTGACAAGATGTGTATTAATCAAAACTTGTGAATGTGAGGAATGCCAGGCCTCCACCGTGGTTTTGATTCCACGTTAAACTGTAGGTCCTCCATTTCATCTCACAATCACCCTACCATTACACATTAGCGTAAGTGCGTATAGCCCAAACGGGTAGTAAGACGCGGTGCTAATAATAATAAATAATAGAAAAAAAAGTTAAAATGTTTATCATTTATTAATATTTCTGGAGATAATAAGTTAATTACATGCTGTCAGCCAAATTGTAGATAAATTTATTAGCATTAATTTTAGTTACTGTGGACTTTTATATAATAAAATCTATGGAAGTTACAGTCAATAATGTTGTAACAAGTAACATGATATTGGTGTAATTGAAAATAACTTAACTATGGCTGTATCCAAATAGTATATCTATTTACTATACCCGACATTTATTTAAGGTTAATAATAATTCTAATTTCCCTTTAGCTTGCATAAAATATAATTTGTCCTCCACCAGCAGAAAATACACAAATAAATAAAACTTAAGTAGGCCTACCTCACTTTTTGCTGACTCTGAAGATGGTGGTAGTAGTAATGGCGAGATGACATTCGCAGAAACTGACTGGACAGAAGTTGTAATGGTGGAATTGGAAAAATTTCCTTTTAAAAAACAATCATTGAATAACTCTGCGTTTTATTCAATGTGGCATCTTGGTGTTTTTTGCCTAGAGTTGACTTGTCAGAGCACGTTTACCCATGTTGCTTAATGTGAACTTTGTATTGCACAAATTACACATGGCAGAGTAGTTATCATCTTTTGCTGGCCTAACCCACTCAAACTTCGAATCTAATAACCACGATTCATTTAAACATGTTTTTTTTATATTTTGACATTGTCCGGATTTTAATATATATCAAATATCTTCAGTATACACTCAAACGCCTAAAAACTGAACAAAAGTATAACTTTTAACTCAAAGGGTTTGATTTGAATGCCTCAGTTAAAAACCATGTGAAAGAATTAGTGAAAATGGAAGGTAAGGCAGCACAGCACGGACTAAGGAACATTATCACTTTTAAAAACTGCGTCGTTACGATTAGAAATGAAGGAAATGGAACATCACTTCGTCAAACTGTTTTTTCAGTCACGTTAACATTTTAACAAAAATATAGTAAAAATTTAATTAAATTGTATTAGTTTTTACATCCTCTTTTGAACTAAAATAATCGTTATCTGTTAGGTAATCCAGTAATAGTGGTTTTAAAATTGGAATTAATATAATGTATTTTTCAATACTTGCGCATGCATAAGATGTATTAAACGAGTTGTTATTCCAGTACTTGCTCATGCCTATGACAAACACTCGAATATCTAGTTCTAGATTCTCCTATGTTCGTATGAGTGACATCATCAAATTATTAAGGTCAACAACCATCCCTATTTCTCTTTCGCTCACACATCAGTTCTGCCTGCACCCACTGGTTACACTCACCCTTTCTTTGTTCAGTTCCGACTTGTCTCTTATTAGACGGGCTCACTGAATGTCTTGCTACAAAATAGAGCTTTGTAGGAATATTTGCGCCAATACAGTAAACAACTTATGTTAGAACACCATCTCTTGGCATTTGCATTTTGTATCTATTGCAGCCTATAAATTCCCTGACCTGTCAGGAATTTTAAGTTAATTCCCTGACTTTTCCAGGTTTTCCCTGTCTGTAGCCACCCTGACATACTTATGTAAATGGTGTTTTGATGTTGACGATTCTCCTCGATCCTGCAGCATAATATCCTTGAGGGTTAAGAAATGGATTCCCTTCCCCCCACTGACAAAATTATGCTTGTAGAGACTTTGACCCAGTTTAAATATAAACAACAGGATGTCTATTCATAATTCAAGTTCATGCGAGTATTAATCGTGTAAGATTATTATTATTATTATTAGCACCGCGTCTTACTACCCGTTCAGGTTATACACACTTACGCTAATGTGTAATGGTAGGGTGATTGTGAGATGAAATGGAGGACCTACAGTTTAACGTGGAATCTGAACCACGGTGGAGGCCTGGCATTCCCCACATTCACAAGATGTCTTGTTAGAGGTGAAGGAAGGGTTTGGTAATCAGATAAATCTGTGCCGGGACCGAGGATTGAACCCCGGCTGCCAGCACAGAAGTCTGACACCTTACCCCTAGACCGCCAGGTCACCAATCGTGAAAGATAAAGATTGTGAGCCTACATTGGTAACGTTCCTTATGGATCTTATTATCCTTATTTAAGACTAGAAAATCATACTGGTTTTTCCAGCAGAGTGAATACATCTCATTAAACTTTTGGAACGTCATATAGCTGTTTACATTAACGTCATTGACATGTTTAAAGATGGTAATGCCCACCCTGAAAAGGATGAGAAGGTATCATTGTCACTCCGCATTTGCTTAGGGAATCGGGAGTATGTCTGACACAGATAGAAACAGTCTATTGCCATATTTAAACCCAAACTGAACTAGGCCTGGATGTTGTACTGGTTATCTCGAGCAACCTTATAAATAAAATGAATGAGTCAGGTTTAGAATTGGACCGTGGATTTATCTCTTCATTGTAGGAGTAAGGTAAATAACCCATCCCTTTGACGAGAGAAAGTATTTGAGATAAATGTTAATACTTTGTCGTTCTTTTCACCTCAATTCAATGGTCCACAGAAGATATTTAACACTTCAAATTTCTAGCTGTGTATGATTATCACGATTTCTTATAGAGTAAATTAAGTTACTAAAGCATATTTTGTGGAAATATTAGCTTATTAAACCGTCAATTTTATTAACTTTTTTTTAACAAGACAGTGTAGAAACACTGTACAATAATGCAAAGTAATGCAAGTGATAAGGAAGGAAGCCAACCTGAAAGGATAGTTAGGTTAGGCCTAGATATAAACAAACACACTTCTATATTTCTTCTTACACTTTTACACAACCCAATTCTTCAAACTTCCACAATTGCACATGGTTTTGAATTTTTGGAAATATTTCTTTTTCATATGAAGACACATTAGTAAAAAAGGAATATTTCAAAAATTCAAAGCAATGTGCGACTGTGGAAGTGTAAAAGTTTAAGAAATGAAAGGAAAAGTGGGTTTGTTCCTATCTAGGCCTAACCTAACAATCCTTTCAGGTTGGCTTCCTTCACTATAACTTACTTTACATTATTGTAGTGTTTCTACACTACCTTATTATACATTTCCGAGCCATCAGGCAATTATTCATTTTATTAACTTGTATTTATTATTTATAAATATGAGTGTCATTCATATTTTAAGAACATGTGTTTTAATATATTTTCTAAATTTCAAATTTTAAGATTTAAGATTTAAAATAAACAAATATATATTCTTGATATTTTAAAATTATTAATATATTCAAACTCGGGACCTTTGAGAAATACTAAACTTGAATGAAAATACCCAAGCTCGCAGATCCAAAAAATATATATTGACCTAGGTCAGATCTATATTTATTTTGTGTTATACCTTGATAGCATTTATAATAAACAAATAGATACATTTTAAAATTATTAATATACCCAAACTCGGGAGCTTTAAGAAATACTTAACTTGAATGAAAATACACAAGCTCGCAGATCCATAATATATATATATATATATTATATTTATAGAATTCAATATGAAAATTATTGGTGTATTTGAATATAAAGTCCAAACATTTTTTCATGTGAAATTGCAGACTTTTGATATGATGAGTATATGTAGAATAATTAACAATTAGAATAAATTAATAATTTGAAAATTACACATAAGTTATAAGATATCAAAAAGTTATTAAAATGACACATTACAAATGTGAGTCAAGGTCACATACATGACTAACAAATAAAAATACACACGGAAAGGCACAACACTTTAAATTAACGTAAATTAAACTATATGGCTAGAAAATTAACAAATGACTAGAGGTCAAATGCTTGGCTGTATAAGATTAAAAAGGAATATTGAAACAAATTGAAAATATTTTAACATTTGATTATATTAAATTTGTTGGTGAACAAATGTTGAATTATATAAATTGATAATCGAATTCTATTTCTTATCTGGATAATTCCCTTGCTCCTTTGTAAGCTGCGTAGAGACAGCCTTCAAATCAAACAAATCAAACCTTAAAGAACATCTCATCCTCAAACATCTAAACAATAAATTTAGAAAGAATAAGATTATAAATGTCAAGTCAGACAAAGGAAACACAATTGTCCTTATGAATCTTAATGATTACATTTCCAAAACCATGGATTTTATAAATTGTAACAAAATTATCGAACTGAAAAATGATCCTACTATAAAATTTCAAAAAACAATAAAAACCTCACTCAAAAATGCACCTCTTATTGTTTCTCCCAAAGACAGTTTCAGATTCTTCAATATGAACCCCAAGGCACTTAACTTCACTTCTCTCCCCAAAATTCATAAACCCAACATCCCCATACGGCCTTTGGTCAACTATCAAAACACTACAGCTTACAAGATCACAAAATTCTTAGCCAAAACACTACAACAAAATTTACAACTACCATACACTCATAACGTAAAAAGTTCTTATGACTTAATTGACAAACTTAAAATTGTTTCCTTGAACAGGCGGTCAAAATTTTTATCACTTGATATCTCCAACTTATATACAAATGTTCCTGTAAATGAAATCATCGATATTACCATAAATATCCTAACGAACAACATTGCTTCCCCTGAGTATGTCAAACAGATCATATACATTCTCAGAACAGTTTCAGACCAAAATTATTTTCAACTCAACAACAAATTCTACTCTCAAAAGGATGGTTTAGTCATGGACTCTCCCATCTCTGTTCTAATGTCTGAAATCTTCCTACAACATTATAACAAAATACTTAATGAACTCAATACCATTTTTGACATAAAATTTTACTGTTGTTACATCGATGATATCCTGGTAATTTATGAACAACTTCCAAACTCCTCTTCAACCGAAATAATTCAAAATATGAATGACATTCATCCCAACCTAAAGTTCACTGTAGAACATGAGGATAATGGCAGCATCAACTATCTTGACATTTCCATATCCAAAAACAATAACCGTTTTGATTATAAAATTTGTAGAAAACCCACACACACTGATATAATTATTCCCAATCACCCCTCCATTCATAAAACAGCTGCTTGTAATAGTCTCATATACAGATTACTTCATATACCTTTAAACAAAAAGAATTATAAACTAGAACTTAATATCATCAAACAGCTTGCCATCAGTAATGGATATTCTCATTCATTTGTATACGGAATCCTTCAAAAACAAAAAGTTCAGTTTGTACCGTGGCTACAAACTATAGCCATCAAACCTCCGCCACCAAGTGTACATCCTGCACTTACCACATTTAATTGCTAAACCGGCGCTACATAGGGTGCAAGAAATCATGCCAGCCGACAACTGTGATCACCACTAGCAATAAACAATATCTGGAGCCTGTCGGGAACGTGAAGTTGTTACCACAGGACTAAACCGATGTAGTGGTTGTTGCGCAAGCACAGCCTTGTGGAGGTTATTGGAGCTGTAGTGCTAAGTGTGCCCACCCCTCCATCTTCGACTAGTACCTCTCAGCGTTGTGCGCAGGCGCCAATGAGGTAATCTAAGCTCTCATTGGCTGTGAATGATATCACCTTACGTCATGCAATCCATCCACATTACCCCCACTTTTTCAAGCAGAATATAAGCAAGTGCTCAGTGATACTCTGTACTCTTTGATGCCAATAGTTCTAAGGAACATATTAGGATGTAGGTAGTAGTAATGTTGAGGATTCTATAATTTTTTTGTAACTTTTAAATAAGTGGGAAGGGTTTGCGTTCATATATTTATATGTAGCCGCCTCTTTATGCATTGTAAGAAGTTGTCTTTGATTTGTATTAGGTTTTTTTGGGCGTTTCAATATTATTTCTAAGTTGCGGAAATTGTCTTATAATATCTATTTATTATGGCTAATTTCGTTGAGCTTAAATTAAAGTATTAGTTGATCTTTTGTCCTTCCGATCATGTTGAACTTTATTATTAAAGTTTTGGTCAGAGGGTTAGGCCTTTACGCACTGGCGTATAACTTATCTTATTTGTAGGTATTAATCTGTTAGTGTTGGTATTAAAAGGAAGGAACAGCCTAGATTACTGTAATTCTTTTTTGTATGCACTTTATTGACAAGCCAGTCATTTGTCATTTGAATTCGATGTAACTCTTATATGTTTCTTATAGAATCCCTATTATCTGATTGTATATTACAGACATTATTATAGCAAAATTTTTATTTTGCAAATTGATATTGCTGCTCGTCCTAAAATTAATAATTTATAAACTGATTATAATTTGGATTAATTGGAGAGAATTTATATTAAGTTTAAATGTCTAATATATTACGTAGAAGTCGCAGCCTTATTTCATCTTATGACGTTATAAATTTATATTTTTACCGGTTATAAATAAACTTGCCGAGAGGCCCTAATTGTTACTACTCCTGATTTTATTTAACTACAACACTAATTCCCTGATGTTGTAAAATGGGTAGGTGCTGACACCTGGGTTTGGTTGGGTTGAGTGGTGGTCATTAAAGATCCCTGATGATTTACTAGTGTATTTCTTTTTGTATGACACTCTCGCTGTGGTGGTATTCTGGTCAGATAGGGAAAGGACGCTACCACCACAGGGGAGGGTTTAAGTTAAAATACAAAACTACTCTTGTTCATCCCAATATCACGTCAAGTAGTAAAACCAAATGGATTAAATTCAATTATACTGGAAAATAAATACATAATATCACCAACATCTTCAAAAAACACAAACTTAACATAGCATTTAGCAGTAATAACAATATCAAAAAATATATCAATAATTCCAATCTTAATTAAACCAATCAGTATCAAAAAAGTGGTATCTACCAACTCACCTGTGAATGCAATAGTGTGTACATTGGCCAAAGTGGTCGCCAAAATCAACCAGATTTTCTGAACACTTAAGTGACTTCAAATATGACAGGAATAAATCCAAATTCTCCGAACATCTTAAAATTTCTGGTCATCAACCCACTCCCATGGAAAAATTCATTAAATTAATTTATAGTTCTTCTAAAGGCACAACCATGAACACTGAGGAAAATATTTTCATCCAAACTGCACTACTCAATAATAAAAGTGTCCTTAACGAACAAATAAATTTCGAAAACCAAACCCTTATCAAAACTTTAAGGAAACTCCCCCAACACACCAGATTAAAAAATAACCTGCATTCCTGCCCCTCCTTCCAGTAGTTAATGACCTGTTCGGGCCAGTGTCGAGAAGATTTGTACCTTCCGTATTTCCCGTTCTTAATACTCTTTCTAATTCTCTTTTACTACTCATATTTTATTTCACTGCATCTATCAACAATTTCAACTCTTATATACTTTGGTTTCACATCTCCTTGCAGCTTTTCGTTATCTGTGACTATCCAAATGTTCTAGACTATCATAATATCAGTTTTCATGTACACAACTGTTCCCATTTTTAATCAGTTTGATTCTGGTATTTACTGGAGAAACTTATACAGGAACATTAAAATGGTAGATATATTTGATTTTTATATTGGTTATTATAAAGTTATTCTTCAATACTTTACATTCTGTTTCTCTTACTTGGCTCCACATGGTTACTTGCACCATAACGTATTGCACATTTTTCTTTTATTCAGTCCTGAGGATGGCGTCATTGATGTGCCGAAACATGTAGAATGTTTTTCAAGGCTGTCTCTACGCAGCTTACAAAGGAGTAAGGGAATAATCCAGATAAGAAATAGAATTCGATTATCCATTTATACAATTCAACATTTGTTCAACAAATTTAATATAATCAAATGTTAAAATATTTTCAATTTGATTCAATATTTCTTTCTAATTTTATACAGCCAAGCATTAGACCTCTAGTCAATTGTTAATTTTTCATCTATATAGTTTAATTTATGTTAATTTAAAGTGTTGTGCCTTTTCGTATGTATTTTTATTTGTTAGTCATGTATGTGACCTTGACTCACATTTGTAATGTGTCATTTTAATAATTTTTTTATATCTTATAACTTAAGTGTAATTTTCAAATTATTAATTTATTCTAATTGTTAATTATTCTACATATACTCACTATATAAAAAATCTGCAATTTCAAAAAAATATACCAATAATTTTCATATTGAATTTTATTTATATAAATTAATGTTGCTTCCTTAGTACAATTTCATCATGTTTTTCAAATATATATATATATATATCGACCTTGGTCAGATCCATATTTATTTGGTGATGCAACTTGATAGCATTTATATATAAATAAGTTAGATGAATAGTGGAAAAACCTTTACACATATTTTAATCCTTGTCTAACGTAACAATAAAATTTTTGTAGTATTTTTCTACAATAGCTATAAGATATGTTTAGCTCACCAAGCTGCTGCCCCATTTTGCATGACCGCTCTGATACTCCTATTGATGGGATACAAAACAAAGACTGACTGATTTCTCTCCCCATTGCTCATCAAACCAGATACACCTCCTAATGGCAAGTCTAGCAGCCTATATCCCCTCCAGATAACATGATAGATTTTCTTACCTTATTAGGAGATATTTTTGAATCTCGGCTCTTTATTTGTCATCTCCAACCCCCATGGGCACTCAAGGTCATATATTTTTGGATATTGTTAATAGAGTGGTAATTTGGTATGCTCTGGCACAATCGGTCCTGTACAGCAAGGGGCTGCACTCTGATATATCTATTTATTTTCAAATTTCTGTTTCTGACTTAAAATTTACTTATATTTATTTATTTATTTATTTCCAAGTTTTAAAAATTCCCTTTTGGTTTGGACTCATAAACCTTCTGGTCACCTTAATTTATATATTTATATTGGATTAGAGCTCTTTGTAAATTTAAATAAATAAAATATCAAATTAATATTATTTTGATTTCATTTATTTAACAAATGCTGGTAACTTTAATAAAAACATTCTACACAAAACTAGTGAAAGTCCTAAATTATTAAACTTATGCACTACTCATTAGGTTATTAGTTATTAGTAGTGTATTAGCCAGAACGTCAAGATAACGACTGATGACGTGTATGATTGGTCTCCCCCTTTATTCTTCAAGTAGTTGACATTCTTTCCGCATGAAATGTTTACTGTGTCGACTAGTAAGTCTTTATCATTCAGGCCAAGTTCAATATTCCTTATGGGACAGATTTTCCTTTTGTAATTCATATGGTCTTAAATATTGTTTTCTGCCTTCTGGCTATGTTGGAACCAATGCCACTCACTTATCAGATGCGCCTTATTTATGCGACTTTGTCACAGTGCATGTTCACCCAAATACTTTGTATGGTCTTCCCTTGTTAATATACACGAGGTTTGGCTATTTAATAACCGGACTGATGCTCTAAAAAATTGTATTTACAAAATTACTCAATAGACATGTTATCACCTTCAATGTAGTCCTCTTCCTGATCCTTACATTTCACCACATGAATCTTCCACTGTTGGAAGCAATGTTTCAGGTCCTTTTCTGAAAGGCTGTTCATGAGCTTCATTGCTTTTTCCTTCACAGCATCAACAGACTAGAAAAGGGTTCCTTTTAGTGCAGACTTGATCTTCGGGAACAGTAAAAAGTCACTCGGGGCTAGATCAGGTGAGTAAGGTGGATGTTGCCACACCGGAATCTTGTGCTTCGCCAAAAACCTCTGGATAGTCAGCTCTTTATGTGCTGGTGCGTTGTCCTGATGAAGAATCCACGAGCCGTTCTTCCACATTTCAGGTCTTCTTCTTCTTCTCATGCGTTCACAAAGGATTGTCAAAACCTCCTTATAGTAAACTTGGTTAACAGTCTGACCTTTAGGCACCCAATCAATGTGAACAATCTCTCAGATATAAAAAAACCTATCATCATTGCTTTGAATTTTGACTTGCTCATCCATACTTTCTTTTGTCTCAGTGAAATGGAACTCTTCTAATGCATGGATTGGCGCTTAGTTTCAGGGTCAAACTGAAAAAGCCACAATTTGTCATAAGTTATCACATGTTCTAAAAAGTTTGGCTCATTTTCGATGTTATGAAGGATGTCAGCACAAATGTTCATTCGAGTTTCCTTTTACTCAGGAGTAAGCAGTTTTGGCACCATTTTATAGCAAACTTTTTTCATGTGTAAATTTTCATGTAAAATTTGTAGAACAGTTTCCTTATCAATATTAACTAAGTCAGCAATTGCTCGAATGCTCTGGCATCGATTTTTTCAAACGATTTCACTCACTTTTCCAATATAAACATCTGTTTTTGATGTGCAAGGACGGCCAGGCGCGGATCATCTTCGATTTGTTTCCTCCCCTCCTTAATTTTTTTAAACCAATTGAACACTTTAGTACGAGATAAACACTGAACACCATGAACTTCCTTTAGCAAATTTTACGTTTCTGTAGCGGATTTCCCAAGTTTTACAAGAAACTTCAAGTTGACACGCTGCTCACTTTTTACACTTAACATAATTCTGAAAGAGCTCAGGCACACGGTTTACTTCGAACAAAGACTATGGTCAAACTGTTGGTCACATGACCTTGAAATTTGGAAGGTACAGGGAGAAAATAACATAGATCAATATCTGATCCTGCTGGTTGTTGCTGATACCTCAGGAAAGTGGTAAAAAAACGAGTCCGGTTATTTAGTAGCCACATCTCGTATATTATGAGTGTGCTAAGCTTTGAAATATTTGAAGCCAAATCGAATCTTGGTGTACTTTGTATTCAATTTGAACCCATGTTTGGCTTCGGCAGCAATTCGAAGCTTTGTCTGATATTCAAATTCTAGTTATTATATTACACATCAAATAAAAGTGAACTGATATTACCTCAAGAAATAAAATATATATTTTTTTGTTTTGTGTTTTAGATCAAGTTTTCTTTTATTTTCTTGGTGGAACTGGGAGAATTTCCTTTACCACTTTGAATTCCAAGATGGCCATAACATTAAACCTCTAAACACCAATGATTGGTACCAAATGAAGATGAATTTATTCCTCTTGAAAGTGTAAATCAAAATGAACTTTTTTTTTCAGTGTGCTTGAAAAAACTTTTGAAGTACCTATTTCTGGAATTTTTTAAATATTTTAAAATTCATACATGCAGCCATCTCATTTGTTTAACACATGAATCAGTATGTTACATTCAAATTCCTGCTAATGCATAGGCAAGCAACAGACTTGAAAGAAAGTTGAGCATATGTACGAGGAACATGAAATTATTTGCAATAAATGTATGCAAATAGTGAGTACTTACAAACAAAAATTGCTACCAATTTAGATAAAATCTTAGATATTTTACTAGAACTAAAATAAGATAAAAATCTATAAAAGCTTGGTTTTTTTATACATATTACATGAAGAATTAATCTATTAGTGAAATTATTATGGAGGTCATATTATTTTCCATATTTGTGATAGGAACATGCACTTTTAAAGTCAGAACATTTTTTTTTTAGTATTTTAAATGGATTTATAAAATCAAAATTTTCCTGGTTAATTTGTAAAACAGAGACACTAAAATTTTGTAACACTGGACTTATCAAACACCAACAGAATTAACTTAAACTTAAACTTGTATTTTTCTATAACAATGTTCTTGTTCTTGAACGTCCGTTAACTCTTGTGGTTTGTTAAGTCTACCTTGTGTGTGAAAGGTTAGCGAAACACCATTCAGGGCAAATCCAATTATGTTAAAGCAAATGTGTGTTTTTTACTTTCTCACTAACTTACAGATAAAGTATTGTGAATGCCCAAAAAAATTTGAATCAAGATTTTGATGAATGTTAATGTTTCATGATCTGTCGAATCCGAAAAAGAGGTTTTCGCAATGCTGTCTGTACCTCAGGCTAGAGCCTAAACTATTTTACCGATTGGGCTAAAACTTGTATCTAGGGTTTTCATAAGGTTTCCACGAGGTGTTTTTGGAATTGGATATCTAACCCTAAAATTAAGGGTACCTAGTTTCTTTAGGAGTGAAAAGAGAAAAAAATCGATTTTATAGAAATCGTCTCTGACGATATTGATTAAATTTCGTTTCCAAGCTTTGATCAATATCTCAAACAAAATGGCTACTCTCCATTTTTCGTCAACATGACTATAAGTGTTCCATACAGATGTGTAAATTCTAAATTTTTATCATATCTATGTAGATCTTTGAGATATGACATTACTTACGATTGCAAATATGTAGTTCTATTTATGTTAAAAATCTTTTATATGACATTTATTTTCATAAAAGCAATAGTTTTCAAGCCATGCGCCAATACATCCATTTTTTAACTTTTCAAACACTCATCTAAAGTATTGCGACTATCAAAAAAAAATCTAACCCGAGGAGCTGTTGATAGATGTCAACGTTTCATGAACCCCGGAGCCCTACAAAATTGTTTTTGCAATGTCGTCTTTCTGTGTGTCTGTCTAACCCTAAAATTAGAGTAGTTTAATAAATGGCAA
Source organism: Timema californicum (assembly GCA_902141385.1). NCBI lineage: Eukaryota > Metazoa > Arthropoda > Insecta > Phasmatodea > Timematidae > Timema > Timema californicum. Next base: position 115,889 of record CABFOW010000687.1, read on the forward strand.
AAAAAGAATAATTCGCTTTTCTCAAAATTGGCTCTTAACGATTTTGATTCAAATTTGTATCTAGGTGTAGATTAAGATTACTAAACAAAATGGCTATTTTCATTTTCCCATGAAAATGACTTTTATAATACTAAACAGAAGCAGAAATTTTAATATCTCTGCAACTATTTGTGATACTAAATAATTTATCATAACAAAATGGCAGTACTAATGGGTAAAAAAAACTTTTATTTGAAATATATTTTTATAAAACCAATAGTTTCTGAGGTATAGGCAAATATATTTGTATAATTTTGTGATATATTGTTGTACAGATATATTACTTATTTTTTAATGATAATTTCTATAATGCCATAGAGTAAGTAATTCTATCAAAAAGCTTATGTTCTTTTTTTTCTTTAACCTCTTAGCGGAAATGTTTGTACAGCAATGATCTATCTCGGATCATTTTAGACTCAATAGTCAATATTTACCTATTTTATTGGTCAAAATTTTTAAATTAGGAATTTAATAGCAATGTGATGACCTGAAGATGTGCAACCCCTAGTAAAATGTTGAAGATTTTAACTAGTCTAAATTTTAATACAAAGTGTTAACCATTGTCGACCCAATTGCAACCATTTTTTATTGGTTCAACTATACAAATAAGGACTTTAATACTTTAAAAATAAAATTATAAAAATTAAAACCGAGAGTCAAAAAATGTTTTACGTAAGTATAGCGTAATTTGTGCTTGGGTTTGCTAGTGTACATTATTTCATTTCACATATATTATGAGTTTGGAGTAGATATCTCCATTTTTAGATAATGGAGCGAGAAAGTCAGTGCGGAGTTCCGTACAATTTATTTTACTACTCACTCGGGCTGTATGCACAAAAAAGTGTTTTTAATACAAAAGTAAAGCTAATTACATTTCTATGTTGGAAATAAGCTACAATTATTGGTGTTAAGAACAAATAATTATAATATTTCGAATGATGTTAGATAAATATTCTCAATATCAACATAATATTTTTACTCAAAATTAAATAGAAAATTATTCGAACTACATTTCAGCTTTGAAAATATTTACCATATTCGACTCAACTTCACTTTGAACCAAAAAAGTGGACTTCACACACCTCTTTTATATATATATATAATCCATGGTTTGAGCCCGCAAGCGAGCAAGCTATAGTGACCGAGCGGCCACTGCTGTTACTGGTGATAGTCCCAACATTTGCAGTAGGGTGCAATATAGTCAGCACAACGATCCTTTCTGTAGTTAATATCAGTTTTCTAAACAGGAGCTGCTATTTCTTTGTTCATGTAGCTCCTCATTTGTCCTCACGTGGCTGAGTTTTACCTCGTTCTATATCCACTGCTTCACAGATAAATTTTGAATGTGCAGGTGATCAAGCCTGGGACTTCTGGATTTGTAGCCAGTAGCTATGACCATTAGATTACAGAGGTGGTCAAATATATATATTTATATATATATATACATATATTATTAAATAAAATCTTACTTTTCCACTGAATTGTTTATTGTTCATTACTGTGGTATAAAATGAATTAAAAGCAACAGTTTTATAGCCAGCCCATAGAATTGACTAAACCTGACCTTAACCCTAACTATTAATCAACTTCAGCGTAACTGTTCTGTGTGTGTAATTTTTAAAGTAGAAATTATTACATATATAAAATATTGTTGAACTATTTATAGAAATAAATTTATTCCTTTTTAATTGTCAGTATCTTTTAGAGACATAGGGTCAGTTTCATAGTCAGACTTAGCACACTTCAAGTGTGGCACTATTTCAAATACAGTATGAAATCTACCTAGACCATAATGGAATGGACCAGTTTTATGCAAAACTGGCCCATTCCATTTTAGTTTAGGTAGGTGTCGTCTTGTATTTAGTATAATGTTGCACTTGAGGAATACTCAGTCAGACTATGATAATGGCCCATATTCCTTTATTAATTAAAAATGTGCTGTAGAAAAAGTTAAATACTCACATTATTTTTAGTGTGGGGTGGACACAAAGGTTCATAAAAGTTAAAAATCACAAACTGCTTACAAAATTAAGATATAAAAAGTTTAAATCAACTAGGAGTGTGTCATGTGACTAGACAGTGCATGAAACACTTAAAAGCAAAGAGATAAAAGTAATAAATTGTATCTACATATCACATTTCAACCTTATCCTTTTAAGAATAACCACCTTCACATGTCTAGTCCAGAGTTCATAACCACTACTATATGTCTTGAAAATCTGGTGTTTAAAAAAATATTTTCTTTCATTTAAAATTGTTAACGGCATTAATAATGGATTATATAGTATGCCTCAACACTGACATGAATAGCAATTGGGCATTACTCCACCTGTCTCTTTTATAAATATATGCCATATGAAATATTGTTTTTCTACATCTTCCCAGAAACACATTGGTCACCAATAAACTTCTCACATCTAGAGATGTCTGCATATTTAGATCCTTTGATTTTTTGACAAAACCCAAGAAAACCTATTGGCATCAATAAGCCCATTATTTTTAAAGCTATCTGCCTTTACAAGTATTGTGATTATTTCTTCATCTTTCTTGAAACCTCTTTGCTCATTAGTCGTCCTCTCTTTTCTGTAAATATCTGTCCTATCAGTCTCTGTGACTATTTAAACAGCTTCCACACTTTTGTTCTGGTAATACCTGCAATTTTCCATTAAGTGTAAAGTTTTTTACAGCCACTTTTTTATAATCTCATTACTTGCCATTTTTTCTTTTTGTTCCATCAATCATTACGTGCCCTTTGACTTCCTCTAGAGTGCGTTGCATAACATACACACATGCGTCTAGTCCACCTATGTTGACATTAACCACACTTGTATATACCCAAAGCCCAGGGTTATTTCGAAAAGCCTATGAGTAAAAGAGAGATAAACATAAATTAGAAATTATATATGAGAAATCTGTCAAAGTAAATGAACAAGATATAATATTACATTTACAAAATCAAACTAAGGCTTATATACTTATATTTTATACTGTAGTAAAAAACGCAAATAAATGGAAAGATAATACAGCATATGATAATAAAAACCCTATTTAGAAAAGGATAATTTTATCGAAATAAAGAAACTATTTGAAAAATTTGTAAATCAAATTTAACTCAATAAGGAAAACCTCTTTTCGTTTTATGAGGTAATTGTATTATATTTGGAAGAAGGTATAGGAAAGGTGGATAGAAACATATAAAAGGGGGACGAACACAATATGGCCTTTACAATGAAAAGAAGAACACAGTTCACACTTTACACTGCTGCCAATGGACAAGGAGGTAATGGTTGCCTCTTAAAGAAAATTGATCGTCACCGCCCAATCCCCCGACCCAGGTTTCATTCTATCAGAACTCATCAGGGAGGAGTGTGAAACGCGCAACATAACTTCCTAAAAGAGAAAACCAAAAAAACAACCTGAAGTCAAAATGCCATTCCTGCACAGACCTACTTTAAACCAGTATTTACCCGTTCAAACTTAACACTAATTTTTTTATTCTGGTTTGAGTGGTAATACATTTTTAAAATTTTATTTTATTTCTCGAGTTATTGTTTTGTTTCTGCCACCTGCTTACTAGGCCTGTCGTAACCTACCCCTGAGTAGCGGGGCTACCGCCTAAAGAGTCTCAGATATACTGGTTTTAGTGGTCAGCTTCCCAAACTGAGGTTATGGGAGCTGACAAGGACTTAGATCCTCATCACCAACCATAGCACATCCAGCCCACCACACTGGTAGCAAATGGCCATGTCCTGTTCCAAGCCTGTTGGGTTTGGCCTTGACCAACCTTCTGTCTCTCGTCTGCACTTGACCTGGCTTTTGCTGGGGCTCAACCCAACCCCCGCCAGGTTGCTCAGGCACCGGGGTACACCACTTGGCGGTGAGACCAGTATTGAGTAGGAGAGGCTAATCGGTACACACTAGGTAGGCAACTTGTATTGCGCTTCACAACCCCGCCAATGAATGAAGTTTTTGAGAAGCATGCTAGCTGTCACTAGAAGAGAGAGGATTAGAAATGAAGATTTAAGGTCAAGAGTTGAGGTAGAGTGGGTTCATGAGATAGTAGAGGAAGCTAGGATGAGATGGTATAGACATGTAATGAGGATGAAAGGGAAGAGTATTCCAAGAAGCTTAATAGATATGAAGTATGTAGGGAATAGATCGCAAGGGAGACCAAGAAAGAGATGGAGGCACAGATAGCAGCCAGTGTGCAAGTGAGAGGAGGAGAGTGAAAGGGAGTACAGGAGGAAGAATGGTGGAATAAGAGAGGCAGATGGAGACGTTTTACTGAACAGACCCGGCCACAGATTGGAAACAGTTCATGATGATGATGAGATTTTTAAAATAGTGCTTTGATAAAAACGTTTTAAAAATTTGTACAGTTACCTTAAAAAAGCTGCGAGTATCATGAGTAAGCAGAACTGCTCGTCCAGTTCCTGGTACTGCAGTTCTTGCCATTTCTCGCACTACATTTGTATACAGATGTGGATTACCTTTCTTACAGCCACAACGTTTACCAAATGGCTGAAACAAATTATTTTATTTATATATTGATAGTTATACAACAAATAGTTTCTCCATTAAAGAAAGAAAACTTTTCTAAAAACAAATTGATACCATTTTACTCTATAATATTGTATTACTGATTAACTAATTTAATATAAAGCCACATTTTTAGCTCTTTTTAAATTGGCATGGGTTCAAGTTTGGTCACTCAAGCGGAATAGAATTTAGCTTGTACCACTCCAGATAACATGGAACACTCATTTCAATAAAACACAAGTTTACACAAAACATTGAATTTATAGTGGGTCCAAAAAACTTAGAGTGGTCAACACTCTCTCCACTTGACTATACAACTCAAGACTCTCTCACATACACCATATTAGATCCCACGTCAACTACCCAAACTATCTTTGCCCGAGGGAGAAAACCTTCCGCGAGCTGGCCAGGAGCATTCACAGAGGTTTAGGGGAAACACTGGGCATCCGATGACGTAGTTTCAGTTTCTAAACACCCAAAAACTTAGGCCTAATCTTAACCCAAATCCAATCACAAGTTCAGTACTAACCAAAAGGAAAAAGGTGTGGGGACAGGGAAGCTCTGACTGTACTTATAAATGGAAGATTTGAAAACAATTTGAGTTATTAAGATGAAGATAAATGTTGTGTGTTCATATCATGTTTACTTGGATGTATTATTATTATTATTATTATTATTATTATTAGCACCGTGTCTTACTACCCGTTCGGGTTATACGCACTTACGCTAATGTGTAATGGTAGGGTGATTGTGAGATGAAATGGAGGACCTACAGTTTAACGTGGAATCCGAACCACGGTGGAGACCTGGCATTCCTCACATTCACAAGATGTCTTGTCAGAGGTGAAGGAAGGGTTTGGTAATCAGATAAATCTGTGCCAGGACCGAGGATTGAACCCCGGCCGCCAGCACAGAAGTCTGACACCTTACCCCTAGACCACCAGGTCACCTAATTGGATGTAGCACTTTTAAGTTATAGCCAATCTTAAATTATGATTACCAATTCTTCTTTTACATTGGTCAGCATCCTCAATAGACATTATGAACATAAATTCTGTGGAAGATTTAATCAGATATGCATAGTTTATACTCTTTTAAGGTGAGCTGCATGGTTGTAAATTAGGGCAAGTTGGTATGTTTTTCATGGTTTGAAAATAATGTCATTGTGGGGGTCATTAGATTACATTTTAATATGTGAATAGAGTAAAGTTGTTTGTTCAACCTAGGTCTAAGCTCCAATAGGAAATAATTTTCTTCTTAAAATTATCAATTAAGTATTTAAAAAAATTCAATTCATCTTCATAAAACATATTTGGGGAGAATCCCTATTATTAATATTCACATCTCCCTTTGAGAAATATATCTTTTAAGTACCAATAAAGAGTTTAAAAATAAAATAATTGAATCATTATATAATATAATAAATTAAGAATACAATTTAGAGTTTATTAAAAATTAAATCTGAGAGGAATCTTTAAATATTTAATACAAGAAATAATTTATTTAATCCCGTTACCTTAATTTGCCAACAAGATAATGGGGTTAAAACAAACCACTATATTTTATTCAAGCAATTAAAAAATTAATGAATTTAATACATTTTGATAAATGATGATCAGTTAGTCAAAATTACAATAAATTAAATATCATAGACCCATCGAGAGCTAAATTAAGGTACACACAGTTACAGCAAAGCTATATCTACACTTTAACAAATAACTTTGGGGTCAAATATGCTAAGGCGTTCTTGCAAAATACTGTCAATGATGGGGTAGTCAAGGTTTGAATCTTGTTTAAATGTAATAAGGTTTGTTTTTCCTAAATGGTTTCCCATTCTCTCTCAAGGTATATTCTGATGTATTTTCCCTTAATTCTACCTTACTCATCCCTACATCATTAGTGTAAATATGTGCCTATTCTAAATGGGTAGTAGGATGTAGTTCATAAAAAAATCTAACACACCTTTGTTTGATAAAATCTTTTAATACTTCCATAAGAGGGACCTGAAGAACCCAAAAATAGATCAGAATAAAATATTAACCCCCTCACCAACAAAATGATTTGAAAAATTAATTTCTGCTGACTAATAAACTTTATTTCTTGTTGAAGTGCTAATCAAGATAAAATCCAAGTCTATTATCATTTTCTCAGTTCAAGTCAGTTTATAAAATCTAATATTCCTTGTACATCATGTAATAATAAGAATAAATAAAATAAATAGATGTTTCTTAATATTAGAGTATACGTCTTCAATAAATGTGGGTTGAGAAGTCATATGGTGTTGCTAACAACAAAGATAAAAATGTCTTTAAATCACATTTCCTCGGTTACTTTTATTTTTGTTGTGTGTTGTGTTTATTTTTGATGTGAAAATCATGTGCAGATGGTGTATTGACATGTGAAAATGTAGAAATTATCTTTGTTTGCAAATAAAAGTTAGGCCTAGAAGGTTTACACATGCTGTTCACTCTTATAATAATGTATATGTCTTTATTTAGTATTTGAGACAAAACATATATGTATTAGTAGTATAAATAGTAATCATCTTTTGCCATCCAAAAACCTAAATCTGTAGGTCTAGAATCAATAAGTCTATTAACTAAATTTAAAATGTTTAATTTGATAAATAAAAATACTTTAATATCAAATAATCACCAAATCTGAGATGAAGAGGTCAACAACACCATCTCTTAGAGGAAGATTTGTAGCATCCCAGGTTAAAGTATTGATTTTACTTCTTTGGTGGCCTTCCATGCTGCTAATGTTTGCTTTTGTTCTCATCACTGCTTTAGGGTGAATATCCCCACATAAATGGAACGTGAGTGGGAAGGTCAATACTCCCTAAACAAATACATCACACATTTAAAAGAAAAATTACAATATTTACCAGCCTCTACAGTGATTTTGATTATAAGATAAAGATAAATATGTGTATTTTAATAATGACATAAGTAAACAACTTTTAGGATTGAAACTCTTACTTTCCCTAAAATTAGCTTGTATTGATATGTTCAACATTAATATTACTAACAATTTAATTAAATACTAACATTAGTGTTGAGAGATGTATAATAAGATATTTTCAATACATTTGTATATGGCTAAAGATCCAGGCTTAAATAAATGAGTATAGTAATTTATCTTAATACATCACCATTTCTTCTTAATTTTTATACATTTTCTTTCCTTTACAATACATTAGTACACAGAAACTTTCAGTTAAGTTCGATAGATAGATAAGATAATATAAAATAATAGTGTGTAAATAGTAAACAGCTTTCTCATTACAGGAACTCCTGGCCAAATGCAAAAGTAAAATATATAATATACATGTGTCACACCGAAAGGAACACCTATCCTTGTCCCTTTACAAGAACTTGCAGTCAAATGTCACAATGTTATACAGAATTTTCAAGAAGATAGACCATATAAGGAAACTTAGGGCCACACGCCAAGAGATCCTCTTTTGAATTTTAGATTAACTCATACTCTGGCTTCCCTAGAAGATTTCCTTCGACAAGTCATGTTGCCACCATGATTTAACAATCTTAAAAGTGACCTATCAGGGGATTATTTGGTCATACTCAAAAAAGTGGATGCATGAATTCCACCATTCTCTATGGTTCACCTTAACTTGGAAAGAGTTATTTTCCCCTTCTTGTATTGGTAGTGTTTTTTTAAATTAAAAACCCACCTCGATAGCGTGGTTAACTAACGTGCTAGATTTGTGATGAACTAGACTGCCGAGGACGGGAAGATCGAGGTTCGAATCACGCTCGGGTGAATTGGGGAGGTTTTTTCCTAAATGTTTTTCCACTCTCCCTCCACACAAATGAGGGTGCACTTCCTCTATATTCAACCTTCCTAAGTCCTAGCCCATTAGCGTAATACTTATTAACTAAACATATAATCAGAACAGGTGGTAAGACACAGTGCTAAGTATATTATATTAAAGCAATAAAAAATAATCTAAAATATATTGTTGGATTACAATTTAATCCACATATGGAGATTTCTATTTACTTGTTTAGTTTTAGAAACATTTTAGATCCATTTTAAGGTGGAGAATGGTGTAAATCATCATGATAGTGTTAAAAAAATATTAGTTTTATTATTCTTATTATAATTATTGTTCTGGCTGAGTTAAGGTGTCAAACTTCTCTTCCCCTTAGCCAGAGATTAAATACAATATGCATTTTATATATATTATATTAATATTATCACCGCGTCTTACTGCCCATTCAGGTTATACGCACTTATGCTAAAGTGTCATAGTAGGTGATTGTGAGATGAGATGGGAGGACCTACAGTTTAACCTGGGATCTGAACCACGGTGGAGGCCTGGCATTCCACACATTCAAAAGTTGTGATTAATACACGTCTTGTCAGAGGTGAAGGAAGGGTTTGGCAATCAGATAAATCTGTTCCGGGACCGAGCATTGGACCCCGAACCCCCAGCACAGAAGTCCGACACCTTACCGTTAGACCGCCAGGTCACCTTCTATATATTTATTGTGATATAAATAATAATAAATCAATTTCCAATTTTAATTTTTCTTATTATGTTGCTGACCAACAGTTGAAATTCCTATAATAGGCTGGAAATTAAAATTACATAAGAAATCTTTTTTGATAAAACAAAGATTTTATATAATAATAAATAGAGACACTAAGTTGATAGCGTGGAGTACAGTCAAAAAACCATGGAAATCATACATATAAAACCAATTGAATGGAAAATTAAGTTTTAGTTCTTTAAATAACTCTCCGAGTTTGGCTCTTCTTTTATAAGTAAAAGTAGAATCCGGCAAATCTAAAGTTAGCACTACAAATACAAAGAGCAAGAGGGGTAAGATTGTAAGGGTTACTTATAAAAAATAATTGTAGGTTTGGAGACACCCAATAAGTGACATGAATACTTACATGTTCAAGAGGAAATTACAAGAGATAAAGTAGAATTCGGCAAATCTAAAGTTAGCACTACAAATACAAAGAGCAAGAGGGGTAAGATTGTAAGGGTTACTTATAAAAAATAATTGTAGGTTTGGAGACACCCAATAAGTGACATGAATACTTACATGTTCAAGAGGAAATTACAAGAGATGATGCTATTAAGAATATTAAAAACAAAAAGGGCCTCACAACAAATTCGGAGTAAGAGAGTTTGGGCCCTAAATGGTTTTGAATTAGTCTTAATCATAATAACCTGGTTGAGAAAGAATATATCATAGTAAGCAACAACAAATTTACGCTGAACGTTTTTCGATCTGAGAGAGTCAGTTAAGGTAATGGAATTCCAAGCAACAGCTGCATATTCAAGCTTAGATTTAACCAAGGCACGGTAGAGGCATAAAATAGTCAACTTTCTTAAATGAGAGAATGATAAATTTTATAAGTCAAGGTAATTTCAATGCATGATATATTATATGGTCATCATGATAGCAATAGTAGAGTTTTAAGGAAAACTTAGATCACGATTATAAAGGTTAATTAGAGCATTTTTGACTCTAATCAACAGATCTATAAAAATTTGATAAAGTCATCAATTCAAATGTAATTAATGCAGTAATTATTCTTCTAACAATAAATATTATCATAGTAATCCTTAATGTTATTTTTTTTAATATAATGATTGTGTAAACATCACCATATGAGTGTAGTTTTAATCCTAAAAAATCTCCTCAAATATAATTTTCCTTATGCTTACTTTTTATTAATGTGATCTTTTTAACCTTGGATGTAGAAATTTCACTACTTCACTGAATTGTCTTTGACCAATTTATAAGTAAAAAAATAAGGTTGGGCTACCAGGTAAAAGATATGGATTTATTTATAGATTTCATCGAAGACATTAATATATACATAAATAATTTGATTTTTTTAAAAGTCATGTATTATTATTATTATCATCATCATTATCATTATTTATTATTAACTAATTATCATTATTTCTTAATTTATTATTATTTATTATTAATTATTTATTATTATTATTATTAATTATTATTATTATCACCGCGTCTTACTACCCGTTCGGGTTATACGCACTTACGCTAATGTGTAATGGTAGGGTGATTGTGAGATGAAATGGAGGACCTACAGTTTAACGTGGAATCCGAACCACGGTGGAGGCCTGGCATTCCCATGTGCTTATGTAATCTATTGGTTATGAAAGTGATGTGTCCCAAAGTAATGTTTGGTTATATTCAGAGATTAAATAAAAAGAAATGCAAAAAAATGCATCGCTTAAGGTTAGCAATCTCACCTTTAACAAATACACCAATTACACCTAGTAACCTAAACCATAGTAGAAATATAATGGTATTATTGCCTTTTAAAGTTAATGCACACACATTCACTCACTATAATATTGTTGAAAACATGTTTAAAGAAAGAAGAAACAAAAATCAATGCGCACACATTCACTCACTATAATATTGTTGAAAACATGTTTAAAGAAAGAAGAAACAAAAATCAATGCGCAAGCTAACTAAGCATAATGATATCTGATAAGGTTTGCAGGTCATAGAAAAGAGTGGTTTAAACCCACCCGAACGTACAGCTGTGGTTTTTCTTAAATAGCTTCCCGCCATCATTACACAAATGATGGTATATTTTCTCTAAATTATACATTCCTTATTCCTTTCAAAGTGTAAGAATTATGAGAGGGCTGACAGGTAGTAAAATATGGACTAAAAAAAGAGAAAAAAATCTAGGCATAATAATATTCTTATTTGAGATTTAAATGAATTTAGTATTTTTTATGTATATAATTTTATAGCTTTCTTCTGATAAACAGATCGGCTATATTTTTAAAGTGTGTCCCAAACAGATTTTGTTATAAAATTTAGATTTATGAGTAGAAAGCAATTTTAAAACACACATATATCTATATATATTATTTGTAACTTACATGAATAAATGAATGTATGGCAGTAGTCTGGTAGGAAAAACTCTTTATAAAATACATACTTTTAATGGTCAACATTAATAGCATTTACCAATATTATTAAAGTTATTTAGTATACATTAAGTGATCAAAAGTGACAACTGAAGATTACATGACTTGGTTAAGGAATATATGAAAATCGTTTTAGTAGCTTTTGTAACTGTCAAAGAACATAACTGCCGCTCTGAATAAGTTTCTTGTCGAAACAAATCATCAGCTTGAAAAATTTATATACTTTTCATTATGATACATTTGATAAAGTACCATTTTTTTAATGCTTTTTTAATTAAAGGATGGCTCTTTAAGACATTTATAAGTAGCCTTTATTATTTTTTTGAAAGGCTACACAGTTAATTTATTAGAGAAGTGTGAATTATTTAAAAAATGAAAAATCTTGACAAACCTTGGGTTTTTTTTCATTGCCTGTTTAAAGTTTTACACATAATCTAGCTAGATCTTATTTTAAGAGGGAGTCATTCGCTGTGTTATTACTTGGTATCCTAGCTTAATTAAATGGGTGATCATGAATCAATATAGACATTTAAAAAAGGTGGTTGTGTTTTACAGGAAGTACACCAAGTTTATTTGTTTTTGTTTATGCAATCATATATATTTGGTCTTTTTCCACTATGGATTCATTAAAATATACTAAAGTATTGTGAAAAGGTTTCATAGTTTGAATTTGATGTTTTGTTATGTACCTTACCTCAATTGACAGTGATCCTCCCCCACCAAGTGGATCTACAATGATATCTCCCAAATTTGGGCAACCAAGACATAGCATGCTGTAACAAACTGTTGCACGCAGTGTAGTTGGACCAAAATGGGTAATGTTGCGATGATGCAAAGACTCTTTGGTAAGTGTCACTCCACAGTAAAGCTCATCTTAAAAAAAAATACATTTTAAGTTATTTTCTTATATATAGTTGATGTGATTAATTTAAGAGTAGGCAGGTTGCTTAAGAGCAAATTTACCTAAGTTTGTTTAAATTTTTAACCTATATATATTATTTTCAAATGTGAGCTTATGGAAAAAATACCGGTATGTTATTATTATTATTATTATTATTATTATCACCACCACGTCTTACTACCCATTCGGGTTATACACACTTATGCTAATGTGTAATGGTAGGACGATTGCGAGATGAAATGGAGGACCTACCGTTTAACGTGGGATCCGAGCCACGGTGGAGGCCTGGCATTCCACATATTCACAAGTTATGATTAATACACGTCTTGTCAGAGGTGAAGGAAGGGTTTGGTACTCAGATAAATCTGTACCGGGACCGAGGATTGAACCCTGAACCCCCGGTACAGAAATCTGACACCTTAGCCCTGGACCTCCAGGTCACCAAAAAAATATGTTAATTTAAATGAGAGTAGGTAAACTTAAGTTAGGTATGATTAGATGTGGTTAAGTTAAACAAGGCTATGTAAATACTGGTTAGGTTTGATTTGGCTTAGATGCATTTGATCACATGTGTTTGAACTCAAGGAGATAGATTAGGTAAACTTTGTTTATGCAAACTAAAGTCGTTTTTAAATAATATACGTTGAGTATGATATATAAACATGTATAAGAATAAACCCACTCAAATTTTTCAAACAGGAGTGTCATGTAATTTTGATTTCAGAAACAAACATGCAAAAAAAGTCCAATCTAAAACATTTCATTCAACTAGCTGAATGCAACTTTAGCAACAAATGGAGAAAAATGGAAAGAAAGAGGCAGAAAAGATTGATGCTGCCCTTCCAACAGCTTACCTGCCCAGGCCATTACCACATACTTTAAAACCTGTCACTCAAACATACATACCTAGATAAATAATGAATACTGTAAATATTAATTGAAGGGGTTGGAGCAAGCACATGATAACCCTCATTTGATAACAAATAGCAGTGATTTCTGGTTGCATACCACTTGAACTACAAGTTGTTTTTATAGGCATCAAGATCTTGAGGCTAACTAATATCCATGAATATTTTCTTTTCTTTATAGCTATATTAAACGATTTTATGGACGTTTAAATAGTGAAAATATCCTATCCAAACCAATGAGGGTTATCATGATTTGCCTCGACTCTCTCAATTTTGGCATTTGTTAGTAAAATGGGAAATGTAGAAACATGGTATGCTATGAATAGTTGTACAAACATAAATGATAATTAAATTTTATATTAAAAGGAGAATGCAAATATCTAATATTCCTAATGTGTTATACTAAAAGTTATAGGAACAAAATGGTTATATTTGAATATTATAAGTTGTATTTTTTTCCACATATTATGTTGCATGCACTGTTATGATTTTTCTGGCATGCTGACCAACTTCTCATAATTCCAGTATGCAATTAAATGCGTCGGAACATAGAATGTTTGTGCAGTACAAGGTTTGATCAAAATCTGATGAATTAAATTATTTATTACAAATCTTTGGCACATCTTGAAATTTTTTCATTGTTTTATTTAAAAAATCAGATTTTTGTTTTAAGTGTGGTCCATTAAATAAAAGCACGCCAATTTTTATGAATTTTGGTTACTGCCTTATTTTGTTTGTGCTAAATATTATTATTATTATTATTATTATTATAATTATTATTATTAGCACCGCGTCTTACTACCCGTTCGGGCTATACGCACTTACGCTAATGTGCAATAGTAGGGTGATTGTGAGATGAAATGAAGGACCTACAGTTTAACGTGGAATCCGAACACACGGTGGAGGCCTGGCATTCCCCACATTCACAAGATGTCTTGTCAGAGGGGAAGGAAGGTTTTGGTAATCAGATAAATCTTTGACGGGACGGAGGATTGAACCCCGGCCACCAGCATAGAAGTCCGACACCTTACCCCTAGACCACCAGGTAACCCTAAATATTATAGATGGTGAGTTTTCAAATTGCTGCTCACTAATAGTTCACATGTAAGGTAGATGAGGAATAAAATTAATGTACAAGTATTAATACATAAGGCTGGGCTTGTATTCATTCTCAACACATAACTAATATTGAATAGTCACAATAAGTTGAAATACACTATTTTCAATGATAGTGCTCTTAATTGATACATAGTTAATAATGCACAATTCATAAAGTTGGACTAATAATAATAAGCTGTTTATGTGCTATGCATTGATTTGAGCATAAACAGCCCTTGAGCTTTAGTCATACCATCCAATAAAAACGCAAGAAGAGGCTCTTACTAGTCAATCAAAGGCTTTAACACAAAAGACAGAAAATATCTTTTGTGCAAGTTTGAAATGCCTTGTCTATTATTAATGAATTTTCTTCATTTTAGTGTTAACATATACAATTTTAAAAATGATTGAAAATAAAGAGGAAATATTAAACTTTTGATTCTGTTATTGAAAAGTAGGTCTACCATAATCTTCATTATCATAGTAAAATAAAAGGAAATAAAATTAAATAAAAATCATATCTGATTCAAAAATACAGGGACTACTTAAAATACGTCAATTTTATGTTTGAAAAGATTCCATTTAATGAATGTTTTTCAAGTAGATCTTTGAGTGAGATTTTTTTTAAACCCTATCTAAAGTATATTTGTCACTGGAGTGGTGGTAAGTGACAACTAGCAACAGTTTTCAGATCTACGTTTAAGTATGCATTCACTAAAACATATGAGCTACAAGACTATATGTGAGTTATTGTTACTATTGAAAATCTAGACTTTCAAAAAAAATTTGTTTTTATTTATGTTTTTCTTTTAAACATTTTTACGTTATTTTTTGAAAATAATCATTTAGATGTTTCTTTTTTGTGGTCTGCGATTCATTTAAAAATGCTTTACAAAAGAAGCTTCTGAAAGGCTGTGTTCTCTTCACAAATTAAGATGGTATAATAGAGGAAACAAAGGTAGGTGAACAAGTCATACAAACCGTCCTTGGTGGTATTCATGCATATGTGATTACAAAATAAAAATGTTTTATTTTGAAACTAATATTTTGGATGGCTCTTTCTATAAGTTATAAAAGCACATTTATTTATTTTGGTGGTTAGTTCTAGGAGGATACAAGTGTGAATATAATACATTTTAATATATTATTTTATGCACTATACTCTCTCTTGTTGTCATGACCACTAAAGAAAAAAATTCTAGTTTTATTAATATATTTTGCTATTTCTATAAGTTATGAAAAAGCTATTATAAGGTAATCCTTATTTAAGTATTACTAGAAGTGTTCATTTGGTTGGCATTGACACAAGTAACCAAAAATAATTGACAAATCCAATGCAAAATTATAATATTGTAAATAGAGGTGACCAATAGTTAAAATCAAAGTGGAATGTAAATAAAACATTTATACAATTTTATTAATAATATTTTTTAAATAAATTTCCCGATATTTTGGGTTTTTCAAAACAGGGTTGCACAGACTAGGGTATACCAAAATTTGTTTTATATTTATTATTTCAATTTATTTAAAGTACTGTATTTATTATGTCAAACAATTGCTATAACAATATTATTGAAATTATATGTGCATTATGTTTCAATCCAAGCAAGTCTCAAGTTAGTTGTTTATTTTCTACAACTGCATCAACTGTGTATTGTATTTAAAAATTGTTGCAGTGACATGTTATATGTACTATTTCAACTGAAAAAAATTTAAAATATAATATCACTATATGACATTTTTTTTGAACACTCAATGAAAAGATCATAGAGCATTGAGAGAAGGAACCATTGTTGAAACTTATGAATATTTCTTGCATCGTATACACTTGTCAGATTTATGATGGACTTGAAAAATTCTTGATATCACTTTTGTCAGTTACTTTTTGACCACCCTCATAGTAAAAGATACCGAATAGTGATTCCATTACTAAAGAAAGCTTAATAATGGCTAGTTTTTACTAAAAGCTGTGGAAATGATTGTTCTGCTTTATTACACATTGGTGAGTAATATGAAATCAGAAAACCTTTTGTTCTCCAAAAAGTTTACAATTTCGTAATGTAAAGCTAGAATAAACCCCCAATACTCAACATCATATTTCATGACCAGCTCATTTATCACTTGTAGCACTTGAATTTTGTTAAGAAACACGGTTCTTGTGGTGTAAACACACTGCCAATTCTAAAAAACTTTCTTCTGGATTACAAAAAGTTTGTTTTCTTAGTATATTTTTGTTGTCATATTTGAAAGAATAGACACATCTGCTTTACTGATAGGTCGTTTCCATATGAACAAAAATAATATTCCTTAATACATGTATTTTCTGCAAATGTTAAAATCATTTTAAAAATATAAGCAGGGCTAACGAGTTCAACAATAAACTGTAGACCACAAGCTGATGATTAGTCACCTACATGACCAGCACAAGAACAATTTGATAACTATTTACATATATGATAAACACAATATGCAAGCAGTGTTTACACTCTGTATACATTTTGTATGATGAGCTCCATAAATTATATCATATTAAATCATAATTACTAAATATTTATGATTTTAAAAATAACACATCATGTAGTACAATGGTGATAACCAGGGTCAGGGCCGCCTCGAGGAGCGGTTGAAACGGTCGACCACTACTTGAGATGCCATGCCACTGATTCTGCCTTACAATTAAAATAGCCCACCACGGTGGCTGCATGGCCTAAGACGTCATTCTCACAATTTACTTTAATGGTGATGACAGGGAGATCAAGTTTCAAATCCTAGTCAGGTATACTAAAGGTGGTTTTTTCCTTAAATGGACTTCCAACTTTCCTTCACGCAAATAAGGGTACCAAATAATATATAATTTAACCTTCCTTCTCCTTAACACATTACCAGAATTAGTTCATATGGATATAACCCAAAAAGTTACTAAGGCACTGTGCTAATATATATATATATATATATATATATAAAAAATTGTTCACACTTTTTATATTGTACTAATTCCTTTTAATGTTTTAGTATGATTTGTATCACTGTTATAACTTCAAAGCAGTACACAGTTGATACATTAGTTTACCAACCTCAGACATACTGCAGAATCTCTATAATGTAGAAATGTGTAAAAACTGTGTTTCATGAAGTGCTTCAGTTTTCATTACCTTAATTCGTATTTTTATCAAATGATCGATGGTGGTACTAAGAAGGGACATGTTAACTTGTCTCAAATAATGGTTATAAACTACTTTTTTTAAATCTGTAAGGGTCTAAATAAAATCTTGTAATTTATCTTCTCGATTTTTCAGAGAAATTTGAATACCACCATATTGCTGTTGTTCATTAGGCTTATAGTAGAGTAAAATAAGCTTTTTATAACTTTTAATAAAAGTTTGATCACCAATAATCAAGAAAAACAACAGATATGATTTGTTTTCTTATAATGGTTTCCTTCCAACTCATAAGGCAATGTTTGGACCAAAATAATGTAAAAGAGGAGGTGGTGAAACAACAATAAATTCCGCCCGGGCACAAAACTATGCTTGAGGCAAACCTGGTGGTAAAATTTTTTTATTCCTCCAATGTAATGTATCTTATTAAACCAACATTTCACTCCTAGTATACAAAATAAGTGGAGGATTCAAATTTTACAGCTTGCCCTGACTGTAAAATACCTTTATCAACCCTAAGCCTTAGATTAAAGCATTAATAATCTTAGCAATAAAGTGTACTAATTAAAACAAAAAAGTTGTTGATATTTTAAAAAAGTACTTTTTATCAAAAATGCCATAAAGCAAAGAGTTACATTTATTAAAATTGGAAAGCTTATAATTGAAGTGACACGATTAAAAAAACGGAGTTTTGAAATTAAATCATTGTATCCAGCATGAACCACAGTTTTGATCAAAAAAATAATAATTTAACAGATATTGACCAAACCTAATAGCGTAAATTAGGGTGGATCAAAAAAGAGAAAAGTTGGCAGAGCGGAATGTTCAGTGCCGTAAGATTTGTTGGTTGGTACCATTAAGAATCTTCCAAAATAATGACTTGAACAGATAATATGGCCTATTGTTGGACCGTCCAAGTAAGAAAATAAATGTCTCAAAGGTAGCTCATTCAAATGAAGTAGGTATATGAACTATTGGAGTGGTATCCTAAGTTTTCTCCTGAAAAAAGTGATTACACCACCATTGTGCCCAGTATTTACTACTGTACCGTCACATCCTTTATGTCACCAGTGACATCGATTTAACCTTCTAAGAATTCTATCAAGCTGGAGGAAATAGAACTAGCTGAACCTGAGGATGAAGTAACATGAGCCCAGTAACGTGACCCTGGTCCCTTAACAATGGTGATGTGTTTCTCACTGACTACCCTCAGATTATATTTATTTACTTTGTTGGTTTGCACAAGGGTTTTGTCCTTATGGCCATCAAAATAAACTGCAAGTATAGGATTAAGACTTAAGGCCAGTTTTCCCTTCATTTCTCTCTTAATTCACAACCTTTCTCTCATTTTATTCTTGTCCATCACAAAGGTGGATTTATCATGGGATATAAGGCCTACGTCCTCAAGTAGGGCACCAGCCACAGCAGTGACTGACCTAACTGACAAACCAAATCTGTCACTCACTAGAGCAGGAGGGGGGTGGGGGGACAGTGTTATCAACACAGATAAGTGGAAAGAGGGTGAAAGGCTAAATAAATAAGTCATATTATGGTTAGAGATGAAGAGTGCATTCTTAACCATTTGAAAGATTTAGTACGTTCTACAGAGGAACCTGTTGATACAGTTTTCTGCCATTTAGGCCCTTTCCCACTCTTCTTTATATGCGGGTTTGTTCGTCCAAGTGCTAATTTATCATTAGAGGTATACCTTAAAACCCTAATAAATCTTAAATGAGCTTTGCCTGACACTCAAACAGCTTTTGACCTAAAGAGTGAATCTTTAACCTAGTTTCGGGAGTGGAAAATATTATCCGATCGAGTCCACATTTTGGAAATTTCTTATTGGTACCAACCAACAACACCTTTTAATGCTTCGAATGTTCTGCTCCACCCTAGTGTACATAGTCATCTTGAGAAGAGTTAATATTACATTTTTCATTACTAAAGGCCCCAACGACACTTTCTTATAAAATAACTTAACTTTACTAACATGTTCATACAGAACAGATATACTTTAGATCCAAATTAAATTAAATGTTTGCCAAATTTTTTAGCATTTGAAAATTCACCAATTGGTGCTTCTACAAAATAGAATTTATTTTGCTTTGTAAATAATAATATCCAAACTCATCTAGAGTCTTGAGGCCAAGGGGAAACATTTGCATTAACATTATTACCAGGGCCTGGATTTTGATGATAAGTCATCTTTCTTTTGGTTCTCATTTACAAAGCTCATAAGTACATATACCCTATTTATTATACTCTGGTTGAAGAAATGCACATTTTATACATAGGTCTTTTCTGGTCATTTTTGTCATCTTGGAATTCTAGGTCATATTTTTTTGGTTGGGTCAATTTTTTGTAATTTTTATGCTTTTTTAGTCACTATAAGGCATTCATGATGATAAAGTACTGTATATCTTTTAAACACTATCAACATTCTATAAATGCACACATTTTTTCAACACACAGTTGTCGGAATAAGAAAATGGTGCAAGCAATATGAACTTTGTATCCTCTTTGCTTGTATAGTTGGAAACTACACATTCCTAGTGAAACATTGCAAATAAGCTGGAGAGGGTTGCGTCGGGAGGGGCTGGATAGTACCTCTGAAGCAGATATATGTAAATAAATATTATATTTAGCAGAATGCAAGTGTTAATTGTTGCATATGTGGGTTTTTTTTTTGTTGTAAAGTGTGTGTTTAAGTTAGTTGTGTGCATTTGTTACATATTTTTAGGTATTTTTTTTTAAATTAAAAGGTTTTTTTTGTCATTCTCTATAGGTCTTTATTTGATCATTTGGTCAACAAAATCCAGGCCCCGATTATTACTAATATTATAATTTCAATATACTTTATTTAGAACATTATTTTAAAAAAAGGCACAAGATAAACATTATAAAATACCTCTCATGATGCAAAGAAGAATGTTCAGATCATAATGTGAAAGATCAACAACCCAATTATATTGATCTTGTAGTTCCCCACCAAAATGGTGAGCTGCATCTTGAGAACCAAAACAGTGGTCACCTTTTCTTAGACATGTCACTCTATATTTTAACACTTTTTCCTCTTTGTTCCTCTTATCTAATTTATTGTACATAATTTTTTCTAGAGCATTTTTTTCTTTTAGTTCAAGTTTTTTTTGTGTTTTGTTTATAGTAGAGGAATTGGGGCATTCTGGTTGTAGCAAGGATAAATTATATTGCTGTAGCTTTTTCATTTCTAGCTGAACATTATCATAGTTTAAATCCATTGCACAGGCTTTGTTGGCCAAATCATCTAATATTTGAGATGACAACCCACTATCTCGAAAAGATTCAGACAAAGCCTTTATTTTTGTCTCTATTTCCTTGGCAACAATATACTCTGCCATAGATGGGTATTTGATACCAATGAAGCTATTTACTCTGTCCCATACAGAAATTGTTTTCTGCCAGTTGACACATGTCGATAATAACTTAATCGTCATTATATCGTTGTCCTGAAAATAATTATAGAAAACCAATTTAAAATTAGGTACAAGTGTTAATTTTTTAAATTATTTATGTGATGGACAATTCAACTTGATATATGGTGTGTCATTTGTATCAAATGCTAATAAATATTACTTTTGATGATAAAACCAGAATGCAAATTAATATGAAGTTTAGTTACATACGCTGCCAATTATGAGGTTATAGTGGAACTTACAAAACTATAAATAAATTTAACTTTAGGATGGTAAAAAGTAAATTTAACTTTCAACTGTCTTAAATATAAAAGCCATAATTATTTTTTTCCATACCAATTACAGCCCTAATTTAATATTTTAAAGATTAAATTTATTTCAGCCTTGAAAGTGATTTTTGTATTATTAATATTATAACTGTTATTATTTTACTTCTCAAATCAAGATATAAATTGTGTTAAATAAACGTAAAAGGGTAGTGGCTATTATTTTATTTATTTTTTGTGATAGTTAATTTTGATTCAATGAACTGACATTGATCTAAGAATTTAATTAGAGAGAATAAATGAAAAACTTTATTTTACATTCTTTTACTATTATTTAGTTTAAAAATAAATTCACACAAAAGTAGCCACTAAAATCATTAACTAATAAAAAATTAAAATTAGTTAGAAAAAGAAAATAGTCTTGGCAACAGAAAGGACATGGACAGATGTTTGATAATGAGGGAGAGACACTGAATGTACAATTAAATGTAGAATGATCTAATTAAAACTGAAACAAAGCACCCTCTGACACTTGGTATAAAGTCTAACCGATAAACACTTAAGTACCCCCCCCACCCCCCGCCGCCAACAACTTAAGTACCCCTCCCACCCCCCGCCGCCAACCCACTCCCCTTACCAACCACAAAGTGTTGACATTTTATAGACATTTTTCTTCTTTCTTATAATAAATACACACCCAAGTGAAAAGCAAGGCCAATATAAAAATATTTTACCATAATGTTTAAACATATCAGTTCTAAAGACCACAAAAACTATGATTTCTCTTACAGTAACAGTCATGTTTAAATCAACAATAAGGGTGGGTACTGGTCTATGTATACCATCTAACTTAATACAGTTGAAGTCAAATGGTAAAACAAAGTTATATAGAGCATGACATTATTAAATTTCAGTACAAGCTCTTAAAGACACTTATCATCTTCACCAACCCATTGGTTCCCCTGTTAGAGCTGTCCTTTTAATAGTTCATTTTATATTTTGAAAACCTCTATGGGCCAATAACACCTCCCATTTATATGAGGTAGCATTTTGAAGTTGAAGAGTGTGTAACTCAATTTACACTCTGCCCAGTTTTTAAGAGCACAGTACTGTGAGACCGTTGTATTAGTTAAAACTGAAGAGTTATGTCAGCTCTTCCCATCCCAATAAAATGTTATTTTAATTGGTTGTCTGTACAACGTTTGGTAGAGTTTACATTCATATAAAATAAATAAATATGTATTTGTATGTATGGTTCAATAAACTCGATTTTGTGTTACTCACCATGAAAATGTCAAATATTTGAAAATAGATTTTATGTGTTGCAGTGTTGGTAGAGTTGTCTAAAAGCATTATACTAGCATTAAACTTTGTCACCATTAATAATCGGGTCAGGGTTCGAATCCTGGCTAAAGTCACTGGTATGTGTCCAATACCTTAACACAGTCAGTAACCCGCCTCGGTGGCATAGTTGGTTAACGCGCTGGTCGTGTTCAGCTCGACTGCTGAGGACGGGGAGATCGAGGTTTGAGTCTCAGTCGGGTGAACTGGGGTGGTTTTACCTAAATGGTTTTCCACTCTCCCTACACGAAAATGTGGATTCACTTCCTCTAATTCAACCTTCCCAATTCCTAATCGCTTAGCATAATTAGTACTTAAAGCGTATAACCCGAACGGGTAGTAAGATGCGGTGCTAAATAATAATAATAATAATAATAAAAACAGTCATTAGAATGTAAGCCAACCAAAAGAGGGGTGGCAGGTTCCAGTCTTGGTGGAGTTAATGTTGTTTTTATAAGTGTTAGGGTAGTTTGTAAGTCATGTGGTGATATTATTAATTTGTTTGTAGCATGCACATAAAATAGACCTGATAAAAAAAGACTTGCAAATTTTCCATAGTTCCAAACAATTACTGGTTCACTTATTCTTAGCAAGTTTCCTCATCCTTATGGCATTATAATATTGATTTAAATTAGTGTAAGATGCTGATAGCTAAAACACAGGCATCAGACATAGCACTACGTGTAAATATAAACCTGCTAAGCTTAGCACCAATGAATACCCCTAATGATAACAGTAAAAAATTTCAACTAATGTACTATTTCAAAAGCAAAACCCAACTTATTAAAACTCACCCGAAAAGCCTTTCTACCATGTGCGGGTCATAATAATTTTTTTGGTCATTATTTTGATGCATGTCTCCATGATGTTTAGTTAGCGTCATAATTTTATTTGAGTTATTTTACAAGAATTTTCTGAACCAAGTGACTTTATCAGCACACAAGAATATTCTATTAGTGAGAGCAAAAGGGCCTACCAATTTTGCCGTGAAAGTTATATTCTCATACCTTTCAGGGTTAATTTACATACCCCTATCAAGATGGGACCGACAGCTTTATTTCCCCTCGGAAAGAAGATGTGCTACAGATTTTTATCGCTTAAGAAAAAATTGTTTACCCTTGTTGGGTTTGAACCCACAAACATGGGGTACTGAGGCGAGCACTTTACTCCAATACCACCGAGGTCAACTAATCATAATTGTTATTGAAAGTAAAACTAGAGTTAAAAACAACCTATTATATTATAATCAAACTAATAAGGTATATGTGAGTAAGGTACTTGTTATAGAAGGTGCACACACCTTCACATGGATAAAGAGAGAAACAATTTGTATAAAGTGACTTGGAAAAACCATCTTCAATTTGACAACCCTGGATACATTGCAGGTGACTTTGTGTAGGAAACCAATTATTTGAAAACTGGAAACTCATGTCGGCACAGAGGAGTAGGGGGGGCAATATACAGTGATCAATAAAGAAGTATTATTTGAGACTTTTGATAACCATTTAGATGAACTTTATGTTTAATAAATCAAATAAAACACATTTATAGAATCCCAAATGTTGGTGAATTTTAATCAAGGTTGTTGGTAAAGAGTAGGCTTCCTATAAAAATCAGAGTTTATTTGTATCAGGGATTGGTTGGTTGAGTTCTTTGGTACTTCAGTTCTGCCAGGATCTTCCCTTAACTCTTTAGTGACACCAGCCAATCTAATTGGCTTTCCAGATTTGTGCTAATTATGGAATTTCCCGAGAGAAAAGGTAGGAGTGTATTATTTAACTATAACAAGAACATTCTCCTCTATTAAAGAACAGTATATGCTTATAAAAAGGTTAGACCAATCTGAAGAATCACTTCATAAATAACATTTTGGCGATTTTTCTTGTACAAACCTTACAAAAATTATTAAATAGCCATGGAATTCTAACACAAAGCCACTATAGGTGTGGCGATAAAAGGGCTAAGAACAAGTTTTGGTTTATAGAAAGTTGCTTCTCAGTTAGGTATATAAATTTTAAAAAAATTCTTCATAAACACAAATTTAATAAATATTCTATCTAAAAGTTGGTGATTTACATATGACTAGTTAGTAATGTCAAATTTAGATGTATTGTTGGAGAAAAACAATTGGCTTCAGGTTAGGCCTATTTGGTATGATTAAGTGGACTAAAATACTAGAACTATAAACAGTAATATTTTGTAACTAGCCCATAACCAATTTGTGTGTGTGTATATATATATATATATATATATGGAAGAAAATGCCGAAAATACAAACAGGAACAAATAAAACTACAAGTAAAAAATGACTTTCCCAACAAAAAGAGGGCCATAATTCGCTCTCCACACTGCTTTCAACTAACAGTAATATAATTGTAATATTTATATTGAATATTTTACTCTACCAAAACTTTTTTAAAGTGTCTCTCAACCTAGGTTTCATTCTATCAAATAATATCAAAAGGTAATCAGCAATTTTTAAAGGTTCCTTGGATTAGGGTTTTGATCTATTAGAGCCCAAGGAGTAAAAAATGTGTGATCAAATTTTCCAACCTATCTTGTGTTTGTGTGTAAAAACATAAGTTAAATCAATTATACATTAGTATAGTATAGTTAATATGATACACCATCATAACAGGTCCTACAAACTATATATAGCTATAAAGGAGATTATATATAAATTAAATGAATGTATTATCATATCCACAAAATAAAAAGATTTATATTATTTGTTCTGGTTAGCTAAAACAAGAGTTTGATATTAGATAAGTTTTTTGTAAAATTGGTATAATTAGCTCAAACATATGAGCATACCAGTACCAAGTTCTTATCTGGCACAAGGTAATCATGTAAAAGCTTTGAAACACACTGCACTTTTATTACCAATAGTTGATACTCCATAAAAAAAACTCCATGGTGTGAGGCTAAAAGTGAGCTATGCAAAATGAGCAGCCGCCGCCGTTGTGATTTTAGTGTCATCATTGGTGGATAGAGGGTGTCATGTGGTCAGCACAACAAGCCCTCTGGCCATTAATCTCACTTTTCTAAGCCAAAGCTGCTAGTTCTTTATTCATGTAGCTCCTCCATTGTCCTCACGAGGCTAAGTTTGACCTAATAGTTCATACACAAACAAAAATCGTAATACTACATCCTATTTATCATTCTGTGTAATTAATATTATTTTGTTTGTAAAAAATATGTATGATAAATACCTTTTATAAATAACAAGTGAAAATATTTAATCCAAATGTTGTATTTGCAGCATAGCTTGGAAAAGTTGATTAATTAACTTTGGTACTATTCATTCGAGATACCTACCTACATAACAAGTTTAGTGGGCACTAGAACACTTTCTTTATTTTATTTTGTAAATTTCCTCCCTACATTTGTGCCTCTCAAGTTATATATGCATGAAAATAAATATGTGTACCTGTCTGCCTTTTCTCTTCGAAGACATCTATTCATCTGCCACTTGCAAGTATATTTTTCAAAACCCTCCCTATAACCTATGCATGATTTTTTTTTTCCAACTCTGAGAGAGCATAGCTTAAAGAACAATAGCTTTAAGAATTTATCATACATTCTTTACATTTATTTACTTCTTATCAAAACCGATTTAAAATGGTAAAAACTGTTATAAGTACTGTATCAGGGAAGTTAATGTATGTTGGGTTGGTGACACCAAAGTCTCCAGTCAGCTCTAAAAAGATAATGTGATCTGTAGTGAGCAGTTATCATCTGTGCGTGAAACAATATGGTTATGATACATGTTGTAATATAATAACTATGCTAGTCTAAAGTTAATTATTATGTCTTTCAACTAACAAACAGTGGCACACGAAACAAAAACAAGATGAGCACTCTTAAAATATCTATGTATAAAAAGATAGAATTTATTTTGAACAACGTGCTTGAGGAAATAAGTTGAACAGTGGATAGTTTACTAGACTCTTGCAAAATTTAAAATTATAGGCCCAAGTGCATAAAGATAATGTAGCTATTACTAAATTTTTCAAATGAACAAGGAAACAAGGCTGAGTCCTACAGCACTAATGTACCACTATATAGAAGCAAGTGTATAGTTTATTTAAGTTTTTTTCATCCTTGAACACCATCCAAAGCTCGAGTGATTTACATTTATAGACATAATTTAAATTTCATAATAAAACATTAATTATCAATAAATTAAAGACCATCTGGATAACTACTTATCAGAATGATGAGTATTTGTTGAATGGATATTTTAATAGTGCATCCTTACCATAACACCAGTGAATTTGAGATCCTGAAAACCTTTAGACAAAAGATGAACCTTGTCTACGGAGCGTAGTTTCATCACCTGAAATAAATGCAGAAAGTATATATAAAAACTGATAGGAAAATATATTATTTTGAACATTGCTTTGCGTGTGTACGTTAGGAAACTGATGAGAAAATTTAAATTAATATAAAGAAAAAAGTACATTTCCCTGAAAAAAAGGAGAGAAAATTTTATCTTTGAAATCTTAAAATAGCGACCAATACCCAATGGTATATAAAGTTATGTTGTTTGAAATAATTAATCTGTAGCAAAAAATGAATGGTCCTAAAATAAAAGATTTGACAAAGAAGTGTAATTCCATGACTCATGGGCCCTACACTGTCAGGATGGGTTGCGGCCAGGATAGGGACGGTGATCGGATATGTGTGTGTGGGTTCGTAATTTATACATATTTGATTTTTAAGATTTATTTTACTACTTTACACTACTACAAAATGTGATGTTATTAAGGAATTACTAAAAGGATATAAAAGACTTTACTCAGGAGTTACTGAAAGAACGAAGTATAGTAAGGAATGTTTAGCCAATGGCCTGACTGACCCTCTAGGTGATCCTACATAGATAAGAACCCCAGTACCATTGGCACAACTGTAGACCTCCAGTACACATATTCAATGATACAGCTTCCTATTCCACAGAGCCCCAAAACGGGCTTAGTGATCCCTTAGAATCGTTGTTAAATTGTCAGCTCTGAATAGCTCTAAAAGAGAACCATGTATACCACAATATGGCCTGATTGCCAAGAGGTATGCTAATAAGTTGTTTTGAATAGTCAGCTGTTACGTCCTATTGTTTACTCACTCATTAAAACATGTGGCTATACTAGTTCTGTCACTCGCAATTCACAACATTACAATATTAAAATAAACAAACTCCTCAATTTATGTATTGGTGATTACAGAAGTTTATTTGCAAACATAAATTTCAGAGAAGATATTTGAAGATAAAATTTAGTCAAAATATTTGAAAAATTACACAAAAATACTAAACTTTTCTTAAAACATGTTTTAAGTCTAAAATATGTAGGAGTATTATGATATATACAGTATGTATTTTTCATACATATACTACATTAACAAATTACCGGTAATGAGCTTTATTTCCTACTATACCTGCATGCAAAATGTGAGTATATTTACTCCAAATTCTAGCTTAATCTTTTGTTGCCAACAGTGATGATAGCATTTTACTAGGTTAATAATATTATTATCTGATAGATATTTATACTCTATCAAAAGTGGCAGTACCAAATCACTTAACTTGATTTTTGAATAAATGAAAGTAGCCTCGTTTAAGAAGCCTTTGTAGTCATCAGATACGGTTCTTCCTACCCCAATCCTACTATACATTATATTTGAGCTTATAAACAGCTCAGTTTTAACTGAATGTTGAACACATATTAGGACACTTTTGAGTTTGAATTTTATCTTCATTAGGAGTACCATTTTGTAGCCGAAGGTACCCAAATATATTTAAGGCTGCTACAATTATGTTTGGCCCCATAAAAAGTAACATTAAACATTGAGTTACATCTATCAGGTAACATACCTTTATTTATAGTGCCAAACTAAATAAATAAAATTTTGAAAATATTTGACTTTTCAAATGTGAAAAAATGTGCTTAAATTGAGTAAATTCAATATGGTCTGTGTATACTTTATATTGTGTTTTTCTTTCTCATTATTTTGAAATAATTTACATATATTTTGTTTGGCCAGGCCATACCTTCACTTAAGTCAGGGGATAACTAACTGTTAGCCCTATTGTTCATTACAACTGAACTCTAACAACTTAAAACTTACGGAATTATATCTGGATGACATTATTTTTAAATCAACCAATTATTCATAAATGTATTATTATTGTGGAACTTACCTGGATAGCTTAACCTTACCTTCTATGTGTGGATAAATTAAAATTGAAATTAAAATTGATAAACAATTTCAAAACTCACAAAAACAATATTTATATGTCATCATAGATTTTAAAACATTCAGGAACCTTTGGAGGTGATACAAATGTATGCCCCACAAGTGGGGTGCCCAGAAGAAGAAAAAGACAAGTTTGAGGAAGATCTATAAAGGCATATGGGAAACAAGTGTCAGGTAGTAATGGGGGATCTTAATGAAAAAGTAGGAAAAGAGAGAGGAGGGTTTTAGAAGGTATTAGGGAAGAAGAATGTGAAGAGAAAAACAAGGGCAGAAGGCTGTTGGAGTTATGTGCAAGAAATAAAATGAAAGTGGCAAACATCTGGTAAAAGAAGGAAAGAGAGTCATAGGATCACTAGAAGTTGGGATAGGGAGCAAAATTCAGTGATAAACTACTTTCTCATGTTTGAAGAAATGAAAAGGCAGACTGTAAACATCAAGGTAATAACAAATGTGCCTTTAGATAGAGACCACAGGTGGTTTGGTGGCAGACATAAAGGGATGGGAATGTAGGATAAAGGTAGTAAGACAAGAAATAAGAATAAGGGTGGGGAGGATAAGAAATGAAGAGGAAAGAGACCTGTACCTAACAAAGGCAAGAAGCTTAATACCCAATGATTAGATGCAAAGTGTAGAGATTGAATGGGAAAGGTTTAAGAACAGTTTGGTGGGAGCTGCAGAAGAGGTGTGGGAAAGAACAAGTAATAAGAGGAAGTGGAAGAAGATACCCTGGTAGAACGACAGGGTGAAGGAAGCAGTGGAGGAGAATAGTAAAGCATTCAGAAGAAGTTTTAAGGATAGGAGTGAGAAAACAGAGGAAGAATATAGGGATAGGAAGAAAAGAGCGAAGCGAGTGGTACAGAAAACCAGGAAGGATTGTATGCAAAAATAGACAGAAATTCTGGAATAGGACGTGGAAGGAAGTAAGAAGGTTTGAGCAGAGAGAAAAGACAAGAAGTTAGAATTATGGATGAAGAAGGAAGAACGTTGAAGACAGGAGAGGAAGAAAAGGAACTATGGAGGAGATATTTTGAGAAAATGTTCAACTTGGAAGAGGAAAGGCATGAGAATGAAACAAAGAAGCATGAAGAAATAGCAGAAGAGAAGAAAAGAGGTCCCACGTGGAAAAAGGATGAAACAAGGAAAGCACCAGGTGTGGAAAAACTGATAGTGGAAATGGTAAAATCAGCAGGCGAAGTAGGTATACAATGGTCGCACAGGGGGCTGAAAGTGGTTTGGAAGGTTACCAAGATACCGGAAGACTGAAAAAAGAGAGTTATAATACCTATTTTCATGAAAAGAGACAGGAAGAGGTGTACAATTTATAGGGGGATAACGCAGATGTGCCACTGTACAAAAATATGAAAAAATAATGGAAAAGCGAACTAAAAACAAAATGAAAGGAAGGCGGAGAGAGTAACAGCACATGTTTAGGGAACTGAGGTATAAAAAAGACTTAGTCTTTGCCATTTGACAGCTGATGGAAAGAAGGTATGAATATGGAAATGACTTGATAATGGTATTTATGGATGTGGATAGAAATAAAATTTGAAAAGAAATGGAGGGGACCGAAGTGGGAAGAGGAGTTATAATGAGAGTGAAAAGCATGTATGAGGATAACAGGAGTTTTGTTAAGACAGAGTGGTTCCAAATAAGAAATGTAGTGAAGCAGGGGAGTGCCCTTTCACCATTACTATTTGTAATGGTAATGGAAATGGTCATTAACAAAGTGGCAGGAAAACTTTGGGGAAGAAAGAATGAAAGCCATAATATTTTGATGATGACTTTATGGTACTTGGGGAGAAGGAAAAGGAAGTACAGGAACAACTAAAAGAACTAAAAGACTGGAATGAGTAAGTGAAAGAATGTGGAATTAAATTTAGCATCGCAAAGTGTGAAGTGATGGTAATGACAAGGGAGAGTATAAGGCCCAATAAAGATATAAAGTTGGATGGAGTAGAGCTAAGAAACGTGCAGAACATAAAACATTTTGGAATTGTGTGTGTGATTGAGGCGAAAGGTGGGAGAAGAGAGGATGTAATGAAAAGAGGACAGCTGGAAGAGTTGTTCTATAGGTGTGTAAGAGACCTGTTATGGAGAAGGAAGTGCCCTCCAAGTTTAAAGAAGTGTTGTACAGGGTGTACATTGTATACATTGTCACATACGCAGCAGAAACATGGACATTGAGTGTAAAAGAGACTAGGAAAGTGAAGGCCAGGGAAATGAAGTTTGTGAGGAGCATGTTAGCTGTCACAAGGAGAAACAAGATTAAGAATGAAGTTATCTGGAAAATAGTGGGAGTACAGGGAGTAAATGAGATAGTAGACAAAGCAATACTGAGATGGTGTGGGCATGTAATGAGGATAGAGAAAGAGAGGATTCTGAAGAAAATGTTGGAAATGAAGAATATAGGAAAAAGACTGCCAGGGAGGCCAAGAAAGAGATGGGAGGAGCAGATTAAAAAAAGTGTTTACGTGAGAAGATAAGAATGTAAGAAATTAAACGAGGAAGAATAGTGGAAGGATAGAGGAAGATGAAAGCATTTTACTAAACTGACCCGGCCGTAGGCTGGAAACAGGTGATGATTATTATGATGAGGATAATGAGGCACCTTTAGGATTACAGATAACAATAGTGTGTTCATATATATTTAAGTTACTATGTGATTTTGGTGAATTTTGTCTTAACTAGGCCTACCACTTTATAAAAAAACTACTACTCTATTAATAAAATATTATTTGATGCTCTAATTTATTAAGTGTGTAATAGTAATAATAATAATAATAATAATAATAATAATAATAATATAGATATTTCAATGTAACAAAGAACAATTTTCATATGCTCTATATCAGTGGTATTCACCCCCTTTTTTTCACGTACCCCCAAACATATTTTTTTCTAACTTTGAACCCCCATTGGATTTTACAATATACCCAGTAAGTATAGCCTATCAGTGAACTAAATAAATGCATAATACAATGATTTTGTAGATTTATTGATCTGTTTGAATCAATAAAATATCATATGGGATTTAAAACAACATAAAACAATTTTAAAATAAAAAAAGTGACAATATTTATTTAATGATTACAAATGGCCATTCAGTTACATGCCTGGTCTTGTTTTCTCGAAGCTAGTAGTTCAACCCGGTGACGAGAATTAGTGAGTGAAAGGATAAGGCCTGGCTCAGGATTTATATGATTCCTTCCCTTAGTTTTTATTGATGCCATTGCAGAGATGCCTTGTCAAAACAAATAAGTACATGGAAAAGGAAGAAGGTTAGAAATAGCAATGTCCTTGAGCTCATGGCAAGCTGGTGTCCAGAGATAGCAAATTGATGTAGTCTGGAATGTTGCTTTTAGAATGCTATCAGCAGAAATTTCAATTAAATCTTCTTTAAATTTGATGGAAAGTTTAGATGAAGTGACTGTTGTGGTATCAAAAGAATTTGCTATCCAATCACGTGTTTTGTTCTCTTTCTCAATATGTGGAAAGTATTTCAGAAATGCACACAGCATAATAGTGTTCAGTAGTGTTTGTACACAAATTAAAAACATGTTGGTGAACCCCTTAGGGTAGCTTCGCATACCCCCAGGGGTACGCACACTACAAGTTGAATACCACTGTTTTATAAGATATGTACTATATGAGATGATTTTATCAATAACAACAGATATTTTAATTTACCAATGCATGGTTAAGCTAGTTTAATTTGTTTGGAGATAGTAGGCCTATACAAAGAGAGCAGAATTCTTTATACTCTTTGTTTGAAATATTTTTGTAGCATTTCTCTAAGATAGCTAAAACAAAAGTTTGACTTATCAAGATGCTGCTCCTTTTGTGAGCCAAATGCCATGTATGAAGATAGTGTGTTGATAGCATAGAATACAAGAACAGACTGTTTGGGCTGCAGCCTGGCTATTCCAGTAACCACTGGCGGGGGTTGTAAAAACCCCATCCCCTCCCCTTACCGTGGCACGTTTCCTTGCCATATTAGGAGATATTTTTCAACCTCGGTTCTTGATTGGTCCTGCCATTTACACTTTAGTGCACATTGTGATCATATTTACCTATACTATAATAAACTAACTTGGCTACTGAACTCTAAACTTGATGAGAATAATAAATAAACTAATGACTTTCAACTACCCACAATAACGCTCTTCACATATACGCTCACTCGAATCTAGTAAATTCATCACTTATTTAAAACTCTACTTTATTTATTCTTCCTCCTAGTTCTTATCACTACTCAAATTCCTTCACTGTATCAGCATCTCGTTCATTGAATACCATAGTCAAAATATATTTAAAAAAAATTAGAATTGAATGATTTCAAAGTAAAACTTGCAAATAATCTACATGTGGGAGGGAGCCTAGTCATGAGATTGAAGAATGTAAGATGTGTGTGTGTGTGTGTGTGCGCGCGCGCGTGCGCTGGCTTAACTCAATATCAGTGGTTCTCGGGGACATGGAGCACTCATAAGGGGTGACGGGGAGGTAGGAAGGGGTGTGAAACCACTAGGAAATAACATTAAATTATATAAAAACTAAAGATACTTTTGGCTAAAATTACTTTTCCCAAGTAATCAAGATAATGATTTCTTGAAGTATTGGCAATATTGCCTACCAGTTTTAATAAATTCAATGACCATCCAAAAGTGTGCATTCACATGTTTATTTTCAAGCTCACAAACCTCGGATTCAGCCCCAAATCTCCTCTCTATCCTCTCCCTAGGCCAGAGGTTCCCAAAATTTTTAAACTGAAGGAGCCCTTACACCAGAAAAAATACATGCTGGAACCCTCAAAGAATTTTTTTTACATTAATATCATGAACATTTAATAACAACAGTTAACTTTTACAAGACGGGAAACGAAAAATCTCACATGTTCTGGCTACGCTATTGGTAAATGACTTTGTTCAGATTTGGAAAAATTGTCAATCCTAATTACTGATGCTATTTTATAGTGTAGGAAACCAATACATTATAGAATTACCTCAATGAGCTTGACAAAGGCTCCACGAAACAGAGTTTGAAAAACGCTGACCTAAGCTACCATTGCGACCAAGTGCAACACCACTTAATCTTCAACTCTGATTCATAAACTAAACAGCAGTGTTGACTTGAAGTCGAAAGCTATTTGCAAGGTGCTCTGTCTCTGCTTCCCAACTCCCCTCGTCTCTCTTTTTCGACTTATTTATATCTATGTTTGAATATCCACCTTTACAGCCTACTACATATTCTGACTTCATAAAAGTACACACGCACTATGCTCAAAACACACCAAAACGTGAAACTACCTATGATAATCAGCCACTCAAATTGTAATGGGATATCAAAAC
Source organism: Timema californicum (assembly GCA_902141385.1). Lineage (NCBI taxonomy): Eukaryota > Metazoa > Arthropoda > Insecta > Phasmatodea > Timematidae > Timema > Timema californicum. The sequence goes on from CABFOW010000687.1 coordinate 150,149, forward strand.
ACAGCACACTGCAGTTCATCGCAATGCCTAAATAATCAGATATATAAGCAAAAATGTCAGGGCTTAAGGTGAATTCACAGGTACACTGAAATTTTAAAACAGTACAGTAAGTCAGCACTGGTTAGTGGTGCAGCTGTTCACACGCCCGCGGAAAGTTGGGAATCTGTTTACCCATGATTCATTGAAACATCAAACATGAAAACAAAACTATTACAATCAGTGAAAGTTACTGAATTTAAAATAAAACCAAAGGTTTTACTGACTGTCTAGGTTTGATTTTGTCATCGATAAAACTCGTGGCTTCCAATAAATTGTCATTTTTCATCATCCCTTTTGAGATATGCCATCTTGAGAATGTGTTGTTTTTCTAAATAATGCATGTTTGAAAGTTTGCGCATGCATTAATCGGGTCTTCTTGGCTGGTTTTCTGTAACAGCATTGGAAAAGTTTAAGTTATCTCTACTCAAGCAGTGCGAGCTACGCTGGCCGAGCGGACTTCTTGTGATTGTATTAGAGCTGTCACGTGACTAAATCTCAGCACTGCTCCCGTTTTACAGTGAACGTGTGACTGGGGCTTAGTGCTGTGTGCTGTGTCTGTTATAGATTTAAGTTAATTTAGAAGTCCTGTGCTGATATAATCATTCGGATGAAAGAGTACATGCTAAATACCACAAATAAATGAAAATGCTACCTGTGTGCACTTTTAATTACACTCAGCCAATTTATTAGGGTATGTCATTCTTATTCAGTCAGGAGTGTGCTCATAACACTCTCTCTACATATCATTCTACATCACTCTCTCTATGTAGAATGATATGTAGAGAGAGTGTTATGAGCACACTCCTGACTGAATAAGAATGACATACCCTAATAAATTGGCTGAGTGTAATTAAAAGTGCACACAGGTAGCATTTTCATTTATTTGTGGTATTTAGCATGTACTCTTTCATCCGAATGATTATATCAGCACAGGACTTCTAAATTAACTTAAATCTATAACAGACACAGCACACAGCACACAGCACTAAGCCCCCCAGTCGTTAATCCATCACCGTTAAAAGGGAAATTCAAATCTTAACAATGATTTTTTTCGGCCATGCCGGAAATCAAACCTGGAACCCTTAGTTCAGTGGATAGGCAAACTACCAAATGAGTTAAGGTGTTGGACTCTCAGGTAGCAATACAAAAAGTAAAAAAAAGGAGTAAAATAAAATACCACATGGACCAAGCACCAAGCATCCATCAGAGCTTGGTGGGAAGAATAAGGTAGATTTTCCAACTCCCGTTGCAATAATAGAACCTACTTATAAGCCTAAAACAAAGTATTAAATCATAATTATGCTCCAGAAGCTATTTAGATCTGTAAGTTGTGATAACAGTAACAAATGGGAGATTTTTTTTCTACTAAGCCTATTACTCTACCGCTATGTCATTGGTTTAATGACAAGACATTTGGGATTCTTTGATATATAATTATATAAAATCACAATGACTAATAACTTAATGTAGGCTATGCTGCAAAAGATTATAAATGTATAAGCAACAATTAAAAGAACAAGGTTAAAACTCCATAAATACTTCATAATAAAAACAAAAACACTGTGTGGCTACTACAGTTAAATTAGCCCCTCATCTCCTCCTTCCTACCTCACCAGTGTAGGCCTATACTCTAAAATGGTGGTAAATATGCTTGCCAAATAAATGATACATGTGCCTAGAATGCATAAATATTATCAAATATATATTTAACTAGTATATAATTTAAAGGTTGTTGGTTATACGATTATTTTACAAATATTATTTGCATTTATTTTATTTATTTGAGCTATACTAGCTAGGTAAATAAAACCATTGTGATCTTGATTCTTGAATATTTGTTCAATAGTTGGCACACTGTTTTACTTGCAATAAGTATTCAGGAGGCCCTGGGTTGTAAATACCCTAGTTCATTGGTCAATGTTTTTGGGAGGGTGGGGGGGGGAAGGGGGAGTGTTTCAACCCCATAGACATTGGTCTAGGTCATTAGAATTTCTCTCGCTTTGCCTGTTGTTTTCAAGCAGCAGGTCCCGAGCTTCATAAGCTGGGTAAGTGGACCCTTTTGGAAGAATTATTACTTAAAACACAATATTCTTGGAATAGGAACAAATATTAGTTTAAACATTAATAATAGAGATACATTAAACATGTATATTAATTCACAATCTAAACATTAATATCTACACAGTTTGCACAGACAGCATAGAATTAAGAAACTAGTCTATATAATTATCGGTATGCGGCGCAGGACTAGCATACCCAGAGAATTTGCCACTGATCATAAGAATTATCTTAGGTTACAGATTATGTTAAAAAAGCTTCAGGCTTGTGTATGGACCGGATGTCAGACTATGACTTACTTACAATGTGCCAATTATTATATGGGGTATTAAAGAAAATCCTTCCCCTTGATTTACATCCATTGTCTAGGTCCACGTGTAGTTTTTGTTGGACTTCACTCATAGCAACAGATTCAAAACCTGTTGGTACTGTTGCTTCAAAAGTGAGAAGATTAGAATCATGTAAAGTTTTATTAAGAAGAGTAAAGACGTCCATTTTATTTCAATTCAATATGATAGATAACATTTTAACATACAAAAATAATTAGGCAACAATAATTAACCAAAAGAGAAAGATCGGTTAGCCAGAAAACTCATTCAAAACAACATTTATTTACAAAGATCACTGATACATGAGAGCACAGATCACATAAATCATGAAACTATTGACTGCTCTATTTGAAAGAATACTCTGTAGATAGAGTCTGTGGCAACAGCGGTTTAAGTGTCTAGTAAGTACCACCATGAAATGATCTTCTCTTACGTCTTTTGTGGCTCAGGAAAAAAACCTTTGTGTATAATATAATTATGTATATATGTACAGATAAATTTTAGTATTCACAATTATATATATATAGCCGAAACTTGGTGCAGTTGTAGATGAACCACTCAAGAGGTGCGCAAATTAGTCAAACTTATAAACTGATCAAAATATAGAAACTATATTTTCAAAAACGTGATTTTTAAATTAATTTAATTCATCAACACGCTATTTGCTTTCAAAAGCAAGGAGAACCTAAAATTTAAATTCCATTATTAAATCAAAAGATAAAATGTAGATTTTAATAATATAGTAACCTATGTTTATTGTTTGGTTGATTTCTATTTATATTATAGCAAAAAGTATTTCTTTGGTCGATGAAAGCTCTACAGGTAACGAACGTATTTATTTAATTTGAGCTTATATTTACATAGATTAGATATGTATTTATACAAACCAATTACTACTGTACTCTAAATAAAAGATAGGTAACACTATAAAGAAACAAATTATATTGCCTACCTTATGAATAAAACTTATGTTTTATTGTTGGCTGGCTTGTGTGTGTGTTAAACAGAGTCTATGCAATCAAACCTTCCTAGCAGTGACACAATTGTATGCAAATCCAATCTATGCAACAATTTTATAGTGTTCGTCTCCAGGGAATGTATGTTAAATAGAAAAAAAAAATCTATTGGGTCACTGTAGACCCTGACTATTGATCTTTATAATAATACTGGGTGGACAACTGAGGCTGAAATTTTCTAGCTGTCGTCAACACACCATTGTGTATGAGAGAAAGAAATATTCTGGTATCTATTTCTCTCTTACACACATTCGAGGCAATGCGAGATTTTGACATCCTTCACTAATTATTTGTTTAAATATCATGATACATATCAATGTATGTGATTGTCAAATGAAATAAATAAGTTAATAAAATGTAGCATATTAATGAACGTTAGCACTCCTTTTCCGGGGATGGTTGGTGTGACCACCACCAGGTGCCGCGAACATAGGAAAGGGAGTTGCGCTGTCGCCTGGCAGTAGGGCAGTTCACTCGTATATGAACAATCGAGTGGTGACATCTGATCTATCCAACTAGTCATTGCACAGTTTATAACCTTTTAATATTTTTTGTTTAAATAAACGGTTTATGTTGAAAAAATGTGATTTATTATACTTCAATATAATGTGGACGCCATTTATTTTTCTGAAACGGTATGGGTAGCCGTGAAGGCGTTACATAGTAGCAGGAGAATTTAGATCCATGTGGTGACCACGACATATCCCATGACACCAGTGGAGGAGTCATGATTTCACCATTCTAAGATGTGCCATTTTACGTTCAGCCCCAGGAGGTCATATAGGGCGTGGCATACTCATCATTCCAGAGCATGGCATAGTAACCATTACAGAACGTGCAATTTTACATGCATTCCTAAGAGTTCATATAGGGCTTAGCACGCTCACCACTCCAGAATGTGACATTTTACGTCTAATCCCAGGAGGTTGCCCTGGGTGTGGCACAATCACTATTCCAGGACATTCCATTATACGTGCAGTCCCAGGAGATCACCTAGGGCGTGGCACACTCACCATTCAGAACGTGCCATTCTATGTGCAGTCCCAGAATATCATCTAGGACGTAGAATACTCACCATTCCAGAACACGCCATTTTACATGCAGTCCCAGGAGGTCACAGTGGGTGTGGCACACCGCTGAGTCTAGAACATTTGATAGCAAGACAATCATTTGGTTGAAAAACGGGATAAGTCTAGTAATTAACCCTTCAAAAAAATACAATATTATGTAGACATAGGTGTACATATATTTAACAATTGAATTTGTAATTCGAAAAAGGAGTCAAGTCCATTGGTGTTAGTTCTTAGATATTCAATAAAAACTTAATAAATCGATAATATGTTGTTATTATATAGTTTTTTGGTGTTTATAAATTAGAATATAATTGAAGAAAACAATTTTATATAAAAAATATGTTTAAAAAAGAAATTATACGCAAAAACAGCAATCATATTAGAAGGACTTAGACACTTTTTCAAATTAAATTGAAAATTGAGAATGTACATAAGCATTTATTTTATTATTATATAACGTCCCTATTTATTTGGGTGCCCGGTAGCCAACCCTAACTACTATACTACCGGAGCACCCTAGGGGGTTACATGGTTAAGAATGGACCCTGAGTGGCAGGGGTTGGGATGGATGGTTCGTGGGGAATGAGGCTAGCGAGTTAGTCCAAGAAGATATGTTTATTACTACAAATAGATACTAAGCTACTACATAAATATGAGGTGATCCCCCGTGACGAGGGAGCACGCGTGATAACGGGACTCGCGAAACTATATAGAGACCCGGGATCGACACTCCGTCCGGGGTGAACAACCAGATCACATGTTAAGTCGTCACTTCTCTAATGGCAACCCTACCACACATGCATCCAGTATGGCTTCCAACAGTCAACACCCGTGTGTTATTCTCACACGCAAACATGCTTATCTCGATTCGCACCAGTCCAAAGGTCCATTTGTCGCACCGTGCTCTCTCGTCAACAGGATGAAGCTATATGAGCACAGGAAGGCAGCCCAATACTCTTGACTTCCAAGGAAATGTATAAGCGTGGGTTAACCTCCTGCCAGAATAAGCCTTAAAATAATTATGCGCTTACTATTATTTTATTTTCTCATGTTTACAAATAAATTCGGGTATTTTATGCTAAGATATACTTTCATAGGTGTTTTTAAACCATTTATGGGCCTTAAAGGGCTAATTAACAAATAACATGATTTATCTATTAATATTGGTTTTAGTGACATTGTGCCACTTGTTTGTCTTTAGTTCATTCTTGATCTTTGTCTGTTATTGGTCATGCTAGTATCGATTGGTAAAAGCCTAAATATTCAGAAGTAATGTAGCGTATTGTTTTATTCAAGTCTTCAACTTTATGGTTGTTTATGGGTACACAGCCTTCTTGATAAGAACATGACAAATTTAAAGAGGACATATCAGTACCGGGAAGTTTGAGTATAAATGTATGCTTAAGAAGATCAGCTACAAAATTGCGTGTTATTACAGTGCCAGTCATGGTTGAACTGTATTCAAACTGAGAAAAAGAAGCTATACCAAAATTATTATTTTTTATTCCTAGGTACTGTTCTACCTATAGTTTCCTTAGAAAGGCTAGTTTTCTTTTAGATGGCGAGCCGCTATCTTTTGAAAGCCAGTACATCATCTGTGTCAACCATATTAACTGTAAACTTTCCTCTATCACTTGCTTTTATTATCATTTCAATGTATTCTTTTGGTGTGTACACCCGATCTACTTTTCTTATTAGCCTTTTTACTACACCAAAATCTCCATCAGAGAGAAGATATGAGTGCCCTCGAACTGGAAAATAGTGGAAGATTTTCTGAAATATCCCCAAGTCAGTTAATGCCATACACAGTATTACTACTGTGTGGTTCCGGTTTTGTCCACCACATCAATCAGAAAATAGATGTAGCTCATTCACAACACTAGATATTTCTTTATCGATATAATCTAAGAGAAAGAAGCATATCTCATTAGGTCTTTTATTTTATATACCCTCGTGATAAACATATAACCATGAATTACCGGTTTTGAAGTCATGAATGTTAAAAGCATTAACACATAGCTGTATATTATAAAACATCTCTTGCACTGGAATAATCGGGAAGGGAATATTTTGCATGAAATCAAAGCACACAGCAGAAACACACTCATAACGTCTACATTGCTTCTCAATTTCATTAATATTTTTGTAAAACTTTTCGTTACGTTATTGAACAAGAACTTCTGCAACAGTTGCTCGTTTAGCTGCAACATTCAAGTGTGGACACTTTATATTGATTGACAATTCCTCACATATACAGCATGTGTCGATCTGGAATCTTCCAAAACGATATGGAAAATTGTCATGAAAATACTTGTCATAGAATTTGTAAGAAATATTTGAATCTGTATGTGTTTCTTTAAACAGAGAATGCACCACTTTTACTCTCAGACTAGAATCAAGGTAAGTGATATAAAGTCCTCCATAATGGGTTTCTTTTGCAGGAAATGAAAGAATATGATTGTGAATTTTTAACAATTCCTTGCCTGGAAAAGCTTTAGGATTTGGATTTTTTTCCCCTTTGGTCTGATGGTGATTTACCAGGTGTAAGACGTTTACACAACCACTCAACACGTTTTATTGTTTGTCCCATGCAAGCTTAAAATGCTGCTTTGCGGATTTGCCCCCGATGTGAGTTCACAACCACATGATAACGAAAAGATGGAGATCTTGATTTGATTCCTTCCTTACGTGGGTGATGTCTTTGTACCGGCAAACATTCAATCATACCTTGGAGGTATAAGTCTTGATCATTTTTTGTTTCAATAGAATTAATTTACTGATCACATCAGCCTGTACAATACCATCAAGGTCTCTGAAGCAGCTATTACGACATCTGTGAAAGAGAGGGAAAGGCTATTTTAACCTTCTATTTATTGAGATATATTATGTTAGGTAGAAGTTAACTTAGAATATTACTATTATGTTGCTAAATTTGAAAAATTACAACTGGACATGGGAATTGAGCCCAGGACCCTTAGTTTAGCGCTCCAATGTTCTTCCCACTAAGCTATTCGAAACTAGCCTTCATTTCCATCTTGCAAGCCTCGCTGGCTGCGTATTAAATTGTGTAAGAGTTCACTTACCTCCATAAAATATTCTACCCGTAATATGTCTGAACAATGGGACAAGCAATAGAAATTATTACAGCTTGGGCATGTGACATGAATATAGTGCTGACATTTATTGGATGTTGTGGGAAAAACTAAGTGGTCTTCACGTATGTGGGACACTCTATTGTTAACATAAATGATTAATGCTAGTGTATTTTGTTTTAAAGGTGATATGTTGCAATCTTGTTTAACCATATTTTCACGAAAACTTAGTTTCAAATTTCTGTGGAAAACTTGAGCTTGCAGCAACTAAAGCCCTTCAACACATTAAATAAATACAATTTATTTTATACAATGACGCTACACATAAACAAAATCTTTGAAACTACAGTAGTTTCAAACTAACACATTATTTTCTAAACTGTACTTACTTGCAATGTTTGCCTATGCTTCTTCTTCTTATTATTATTATTAGCACCACGTCTTACTACCCGTTCGGGTTATACGCACTTACGCTAATGTGTAATGGTAGGGTGATTGTGAGATGAAATGGAGGACCTACAGTTTAACGTGGAATCCGAACCATGGTGGAGGCCTGGCATTCCCCCACATTCACAAGATATCTTGTCAGAGGTGAAGGAAGGGTTTGGTAATCAGATAAATCTGTGCCGGGACCGAGGATTGAACCCCGGCCGCCAGCATAGAAATCTGACACCTTACCCCTAGACCACCAGGTCACCGACCTATGCTTCTTGCTGGTACTTCTTTACCCTTGTGATTAATGTGTGCTACACCTTTATTTTTCAATAGATGCATTTTTCTTCTTTTGTAAAGATCAATGTTCCTCACACCTTTTTATATTTTAGGCAAATAATTTCCACTCTAATCTGTGTCAGCATTAAAATAATTCATTATGATTTTTACTTGAAGCCCCTAATTTTTTTTATGGAAATGGCGCCAAAGATTTATAAAACACTGTTAATCGCTGGGTGTATTCTTAAAAGTAAAAAGATTAAATAGAGGCATTTGAGAAAGGTGACAAGTCCAGGACTAGTCACCTTTTTCAAATCACCCAAAATTAATCACAGATATAAAGTATTCTTTCATGTACAAAACTTAACTTGTTTCTTATCAAAATTGTGGGTCTTGCCTTTTAGTATATAAATCCACTGTTAACTCATTTTTATAAAAGAAAATGTAACTTACCCTCTTTTTAAAATGACTGATTCAATTATTCTCACTTTGTAATTTGTAAAACTAGTTTTCAGCGTTGGATTTCTGATATGTTAATAAGATAATTATGTAAAGCCTAGTAATTCTGATGGCGAAGGCTTGTGATAAATAATATCTTATCTTGTTTTAATATCTAAACGTAAATAAAATAAGGTCATGTATAGACTAGATTCGGATAAACTAGGATATGAAATTTCTATCAGAAATGAGGTTCTGTCATCCACAGTAGAAGCAACGAGGTCGCAACTGTGGTAAATAATGGAGCAGGATAGGGACACGGGCCTCTCTAGTATAATTCAAGCAAATATCCCATCAACAAGTTTAGAAATTCTCATATTAATATATAAAATTTCTAAGCTCTTGACAAAAGTCAAAGAATTGAATAAGAAGGAAAAACAAATAAAAAAATTGTCAAATCATTTCAATCGTTTGGACGAGATTATTTTTAAAAAAATGCCAAATCCCGTTAAGGGTGCTGATACATCAGAAACTATGGAAATTCCCGGTGAACTGACGCCTCAATTAGTTCAAATCCAGCAGGGTATTGTTTGCACACCCTCAACAAGGGTCGATTCCATGATTGAGGAGGAGGTTCAAACTGTGGCTACACCACAGGGTGATCCTGTGTCATCAAATGGATATTTTAATGTTTTTAATACTGTCTGAAAATGGAATTCCAAATTTGACCAAAGTTCAAACCCCATTGAATTTTTAGAGTATCTAGTTGAAAAAAAAATAGTTTATGCTCTATCAGACAGTGAGTTTTTAAAAAGGCCCTTCCAGAACTATTTTGCGTGAATCGTGGAGCCTAGTTGAGGAACAACGCCAAGCACTTGCTGGGCTGGAATTCGTTCCTCACCAGTGGTTGAGGAACAACGCCAAGCACTGGCAAGGCTGGAGTTCGTTCCTCGCCAGTGGTTGAGGAACAACGCCAAGCACGGGCAAGGCTGGAGTTCGTTCCTCGCCAGTGGTTGAGTAACAACGCCAAGCACTGGCCAGGCTGGAGTTCACTCTTCGCCAGTCTTAGGAGAGATTTATTTCCCGTAAACTATCTTGATTATCTACAGGCTGAAATTAGAGGTCGGAATAAAAAGATTCATGAAAGCGTTACGGAGGGGGATATTCCACACAGAAGGAATTATATATTATGTTCAAAAAACTCCGATCAGATATTAAACTTCACATTATCAATGAAATGGTTCAATCAATAGATGGCTTGAAACATAAGGCAGCCCACTACGAGCACGCTAACTATTAAGTCAGTAAATATTAAGGGGAACATAGGTATAGCTATCTCCATTCTAATGACCCAATGAGGACTAAACTCTTTCAATGGAGCTCAACCCCAAAAGGTACCCATGAGAAAGCGTTCACGCGAGTGCACTATCTCAAAGGGGCTGAAACGCGTGAAACAAGGAACGTAGCCCCCTCGTCGCACGAACAGTTTAGATACGACAATATGTCACGTAATAGTAAAATTAATGATCAACAGAGGTGCTAAGGATGTCACTAAACTGGCCATTTAATTAGTTTTTGTCCAGCGGACACAGATAAACAATTATATGGGGGGTAAAAACTAGCACCCTGTGTCAAAATATCAATGTCCGCCACTGGTTATGGGATAGACACGGTAGCAGATTTTGTTAATAATGGTAGTTACACAACACTGTCAGGAATTAGGCTGACATTAGGAAGATATTATCCCCTCGCGTAAGTCAATACAGGTTCAGTTCATAACTTAATTTCTGAAAGTTTGTCTAAAACTATTTGCAAAACTAAGCTGATAAAACGGGGATGTCGAGTTCCTTCACGGAGATAATTAGTCCGATAATGATGGTCGAGTTCCTCCACGACACCTCAAAGAAGGGATTATAAGTTCTCCGAGTGATTTGGGGGACGGGGGTTTCGATTTCCTCCGCGGAGATAATTAGTCCGATAGCAATGGTCGAGTTCCTCCACGACACTTTGTAGCATTAGCTGCAAGTCCAAGATGCTTAAGTAAATAAAACATAGACTTACCCCACTACTCGGACGCCGACTGCTATTGACCCAGCTACGGACTGTATACTCCCCGCCACAACTACGCCCAGCCTCGACAACAAGCTACGAGACACTGAGGCGGCGCCGACCCATGTACACAACACAAGAAATTCTAGGCCAAAGAACTTCGGAAGAAAGAAGAGACTCATCGACCAGTGTTCAGTTAATTCTCAATTATTCTAGAAAAGTGTGGAAGCCTATGTTGCGTGTGGATCCCTCCCCTGTTTACTTTCTTTGGTTTGCCTCCCTCCCCCTTGTGATCCCGTCGTTCTATGTTCAGTGAGCTGTGCCAAATAATATATAAGACTGGTTGTGCAATTGGAAGAGCACTCTTGGACTGGCTTCAGCAATAGTAGGGCAAAGCTAAGGCTTCGGAGATTAGAAATTAAAAAGTAAGCGAAATTCTCTTTCGACAAATAATTATTTGTTTCTTTTTTCTAAATTCCTTTTGGCTTAATATTGTTTAATATTTTTTTTATGAAACCAAAATTGTTAAACTCTGGTCGGATATGACTAAGCTGAGACTTCAGATAGTTTTCATAATATTTAAATATCAAAGTCCTTTTTTGGCACAATAAATATTTATCTAATTTTAACATTTGCTTGGTCAAATTTTACGTCTTGGAATTTTTGTTTGGACTTATATTTTGTTTTAGTGTTAAAACGTGTTCAAGGTTATGAGATAATAGTTATGTAGTTGAATGGTCATGGCGCAAGTGAAAGAGTAGTTGAAAATTCTATATGAACTTGGTTTATTGGATGCTAGTTAGACAATAGCGCAGGTGATGATGTTGTTAATAGAAAGTATTTTTGGACTTAGTTTATTAGACACTAATAGCGCTAGTGAGGATATTATTGGAAATCACCATATATACTTTCATTATAAAAAAGTAGTATTTAGACTAAGATAACTAAATGTGTACTAATCAACGTTAAGATCAATAGTAAACAATTTTGATATTATTTATGTTTAAGGGAAGCCGATGTAAGGCATATTATTCATATCGGTATTTAATCGTGTTTGAGAGCTTTAAACAATAATTAAATCGTTTTATATTCCATGTAGAAAAATGAGGATTTCAGAGAGATTTAATATATATATATATATAAATTGTATTGTACTTTCTTGACTAATAATTACGTATTTAACTTACGATATTGTTAACTTAAATTAATGAAGGTAAGCATTATAATATTTTGCGCATTCTTCAAATGTAACTTTGCTGTAGGGATCACGACCTTTTCTGTATGTTTTAGGTATTTTTCCCTGTTATTTATTGTTCATTTTATATTGAAATATTTAATAAATGATCCAGTTTTATGGACTTCACCTTTTACGCAATATCTCTTTCACTTACATATCCTTAGGTTTAATACTACCCAACTTCCAGGTTTTTGTTAGGTAAATTGTTAGGAGGACATTTTTTTTTTGTTATTGAGGGTGACCGTGGGGCAGGTTCCGCAATCGGATCGGATTGCGTGTTCTGGGTATAGTTTACATACACAGGTTTTCGTAGTATTCATGACTCACAAAACGCACTCTTATCCGCCTTTTGTTGTATTTTTTTTTATTCAGACACTACTGATTAGGTTTTCGGGTTAGGAATAGGGTTCAACTTCAAGGAGGGGATCTTCGCACAGTAAATTACAAGATTAAATAAGAGAGAAATTCGTTAACGCATGAAAGGTTAGATTAAGTTAGGTTGGGTAAGAACCATATGTATATGTAGAAATTAAAAAATGTCGTTACAAAATTAAATAAGAACGAAATTCGTTAACGCATGGAAGGCTAAGTTAAGTTAGATTGGTTGAGAAACATAAGTATATGTAGAAATTAACCAACTATACTTATAATCCATTCCTTCAGGTGTCATGAAGGAACTCAGCCTCCCCACCACCAAAGTGATGTAATTAGATCCCTCACCCCTCCCACCTCAACCCAGAAGTGGTGGAACTCGATCATAGAATTAGGTGACCTTTATCGAAAAGGGGATTATATCAGCTTTCGTGGAGGAACTCGAACACGCCCGATAAAAAGAGGGGAGAAGTGTAACGTAAGGTGAGAAACAGCAGACCAAAGTGTCATAACAATTAAATTAAAACTTCTTATTTTAGCCTATGGAATTTAATAGCACCTCGTTTAAGCATGGATGTTATTTTAAGGATGTAGTGTATGCAATTGTCCAAGGTCAATATTTTCCTACGAGAAAATAGAATTGGGCTTATATAGAAGAATAGGTGCGAGTTGGTACAGCTAGAAAACTTTTCGTCATAATATGTGTAATTGCTGGTTGAAAATCGTAAACAAACTTTACAACCGTTTTCACTAATGCTCCAAGAGTTCCACGACATGTTCACAAAAAACTTAGGGTGTACAAACGTGTTCACTTATGACATTCAATTGACTGACACGAGGCCAGTGAGGTCCCACCCTTATTATTTCGCGCCACATAAGTTGGGCATTCTTAGTCAACATAATATTGACTCGCTTTTAAAGAAGGGTATAATTAGGACATCTAAAAGTCCGTTCACTTCCCCAGCTTTCCTAGTTGCGAAGCTTGGGAACAGTCATAGGTTAGTAGTTGACTATAGAAAGTTGAATAAAAATGTAGTATACGAGACCACTCCTATAACTACAGTATAAATGGCATTCCAATATCTAGGACAGGCCAGGGTGTATTCCCTGCTGGATCTAAATCAGGCTTATCACCAACTGAACCTAAGAGAGGCTTCTAAGCCATATATGGCGTTTACCACTCAAATGGGACTGTACGAGAGTAGTGTGAATGCCCTACCAGTTAAGCGTATATAGAGTGTGTATTGTGATGCCAGAGTGCTTTTCAGAGCTGTTTTAATCGTTTTTATTTTCATCTGGGGTGTTTTTTGTAATGGTGTGGGCAGCTTTAGGGGTCATCGGCCAGATTTGTAGGGGTTTATTCTTGTCCAAACTTGTCCATTCCTGCCCAATTTGTCCCATTTTTTTTGTGGGCACCATTTGATTTTCTGTGTGGCCCATTTGATTTTTAATGTCTGCTCATTTGATTTTGTGTGTACCCATTAGTTTTTTAATGTGTGCTCATTTGATTGTATGTGTGCCCCATTTTATTGTATGTATCCCATTGGCTCGAATGTCTGGGTCATGATCGGGGCTGACGTGGGAGATATTTTTTTTATTGGTGGGAGCGTGCAGTCCCTGGCGTCAGGTACCCCTCCCGCGACGTCCCATACAATGTAACCAATTCTGCCTATCGCTAATGAGGGCGGCAGCGTGCACTGACATCCTCTCTCGACGGCTGTTTAACATAGAGTGTGAGCTACTCAGCCGGTCTCCCTGTCGCAAGCCTCTGAATCAATTTTGGTGTCGAGTTATGCCACAACCCTGATAGCTCATACCTGGTGCCAGTTTGGTGGCTCTACGTGTCTAGACAGGAATGGGTGATGTCGCAAACCTCTCCTTATATGTGGCAATGGGATTTTCCTCGGCGACATCATCGCTCACAAGGGTGATGCCACAACTAAAGAGCACTGACACCGCTTTGATTATACACAATCAGGGGCATTTCTCCAGATAGAAGCCTCACAGTGATTTATAATCCGCAGTTAGAGGCAACTCTCCCGGCCAAAGCCTAGAAAAATTTGTTTTATTTTGTATCTACTGTCGGCATGTACGGATATAGGTATCCGCGATACCAACATAGACCCTTGTTGGTGGTGTGTGAAGATAATGTGTTAGGGAGGAGTAAGGTAGAATATAAAGAAAATGTTCCAACGTTTACGTGGATGGAGAGTGAAAACTACCAACCGTACACCACAGCAGGGATTCGAAACCCCCAACCTCCCCCACCATCATAAAGCCATAACTATATGAGCTTTAAATTTAGATTTCGTACCCCACATAGATTCGAACTCTGATATATTTCGCAGGGTGCTTAATATCCTGTAGTTGCCAAACCTAAGAGAAGAATATGATGTTTCAAATTGCACGCATCCATTTTGGCTTAACTTATATATATATAAAGTTAATATGGTAGGGATGATTAAGGAAGGATATAAAGGAAATGATCCAGCATTTACCTGGAGGGAAAACTACCAACAGTTCAAACCAGTGGGGGATTCGAACCCAACCTCCCCCGATGCCCTGTAGTTACCTAACCCAAAAGCAGAAAGGGTTTTTTTAGCCCCACTAATGCCTGTTAGAACGGTCATTCCACTCGTCATCCAAGCAAATGCTTCCTTATTAATAAGGCGAAATCGAAAGGGTTTATCAGTTAAAGCTTGTTAACTCTTTGAGGACAAAAAAATCACGAGGCAGGATGTGTACCAAGATTTGGTGTCCTGAAGACTCATACCGGGCACCAGTTTGGTGGATCTACGTGTCGAGACAGGAATGTCGCAACCAGTCCTCGTCTATGCTTCAAAAGGTTTTTCCCGGTGACGTAATCGTTCTGTCGCAACTCTGGTGACTCATGCTTGGCGCCAATTTGGCGGATCGAAGAGTATATCGAGACAGGGATGGATCACGACCTTGAAACTGTGAGCTAATATATGAGGTCATTGATCCTATTCATACTGATGACCGGTGCCGGTTTGGTAGCTCGACAAATTGAGACAAGAATAATCGGGGGTGATGATTCTCACCTGACGCCAGATTGGCGGTTTGACAAGTCAAGACTGGAATATATCACGACCTTGAAACCGTAAGCTAGAACTTGTGGTCGTGTTCCCTGTTCATCTCGAACCACCGTAAGACCACGTGACGTAGATTGGGGTAAGGGGGGTGAATATATAGAGGGCTCACTTGGTCGACTATTTAAAAGCATTTGTGGAGCTGATCAAGATGGAAAAGTTACAGCATCTGGTTAATATTGTTGACACCATGCAGCCCGTAAAATTGTTCGATATAGTCGTCGATAAAAAGTACTCCTTGGATAAGTTAAATGTGGTAGATACAAAGTTTGAAAGACTGCTAATAGCCTATATAGACGGCGAGTTTTGTGTATTCTTACCCTTTAGTTTTGGTACTTTAAGAGATGAAGACGTGTGTGAGCTTAAGAAGGAAAAACTTGTATTTACCTGCGCCGGAGTAAAACCCGGTAAACCTACCATTGTAAACATTGAACGCGTTTAAGAGACGGGCAGGAGCATCGAGAAATGTAGGCAGTTAATTGTGTACTGTTCACCACCCCCAAGTCTAATTGCTAGAGGCAATGGCGTATTCATAGAAAATTAATAAGTATGCTGTAGCCTACTCTAAAAGCTGCAGGGAGGATTCGGGGGTAAAGACTCTTAACAACAGTTGTCCAAGAAGGTCAAGGGAGGCTTCCCTTGGAAATAGTTAAACATGAGTACCACTAGTTTAGAACACTAGATCTCAAACATTTATATTTCCTTTCGTACTCGCATTCTAGTTTGGGAGATTTCGAACCTCCCAACTCCCCTCATCTCTTTTTTGACTTGTTTATATCTCTTTTTCAATACCCACCTTTACAGCCTATAACATATTCTGACTTCATAAAAGTACACCAGAACTATGCTCAAAACACATCAAAACGTGAAGCTACTGATTATTATCATCTACTCAAATTGTAAAGAAATATCAGAATACAGCGCACTGCAGTTCATCGTAATACCTATGTAGCGTTGGGCTACAAGAAGTAAACAAAACAAAAAAATCTCGGTACTCACCCCATCGCATGGCTTTCCGCATGCAAGCATAATACAACCGTACTCTCCATCAACATAAATAAAACTGATCACCTGTGGTGAAAATGAACGCAAAGAACTTAAGCTACAAAGACTCTAGCGGCAAAGACAGTTCACTCGTACACATTTAGGACGACCTGGAAAAGCCGAGAGGTCTGTGGAAGTTTAGTTATGTGCATATTTGTCTCCCGAATGTTCCAGCTCTTTCTCCCCCACCCATTAACCCGTCATCCAATGTCTCAGGGTTGTGTTGTAAATATAGTGGCGGCTGGGCAACCAGTCGTCACTCTTGGACTTTATTATATTTGAGGAGAAGCTCCGGCTTGAGAGTTGAAAAATGTAAGATCTAAATTCCTTTTGGCTTGCTAATTAATTTTCTTTATATATTTTATGTAATCTAATAATCCTTTTTCCAAATTCTCTTTCGGCCTTTTAGTAAATATTATGGTGAATATTGAACTGGAAATATTTATATATTTCGTATATTTAATTTATGAATATCGATTTAGTCAGTATTGAATTGGGTTCTTTGTAACGCCTTGAATTTATCTTAATTTCTGAAGGATTCCTTTGGCTATGACGTCCTCAATATTTAGCTTATTATTCTACATTAAAAATAAAGTATTTAATTCTAAAACAAATATTATGTTATGACTTTGGCATTTTTTGCGTTAGTACTAATAGGATATAGCTCGATTGTTTTGAACAACTTTTATGGTTTAATGGTAAATATCTTACAAGAACTGTTTAATTCTAAAGTAAATATTGTGTTATAACTTTGACATTTTTTGCGTTAGTGCTATTGGGATGGAGGTCAATATATTTTTTGAGCCCTTCTTATAGTCTAATTACTTTAATAAACTTAGTGAAGATAAATTTTTCACGATATTTGTTACGTCTATAAAGTACAATTTGGATCCGAGATCTATTGATAATATTACTGCATGGCTAATACCTTTTATTGATTGTTATATTCTTTATTGATGGCGTCCAAAAATATATGTATCTATATGAATTGTCATTACTTTTATTGAAATTTCGCCTGCTATCTGATGGCTGATGACATAATGGCTTGTTATAAAATTTTGTAAATTTCAAATGATCATTTTAGATAATATTTTATATATAATTTTCATATTAAAACAATGTCTTATTTAATAAAATGAACTTGAAGTCACTTCGCGCTTTATTCAGTTAGTTGATGTACCATATCCCTTAGGTTGGGTAACATATGATTTATTTTTAACACTGAGAGGAATCCCTTTTTTATGTTTTCTTTGAGGTTAACCATTTACGTGATCAACTTCCGCAACTGGTGTGAGTTGCGAGATCCGAGTCTAGAATCTTCGAACTCCGATATTCCAAACACAGAACTCCAATAACTCACTCCTATGGCCCCTTTTGTTTATCCCCGTTTAATTTTGTTATTTGGACCTCCTATTTTATTCCCCTTTTTGTTAAGGAGGATTCATTTAAATAATCTATGATTTAAGTAAAAATGTCAAGGCTGAGAGCTATGAGCACACTCCTGACTGTATATGAGTGACAAAACTATTAAATTGGTTGAGTGTAATTAAAAGTGCACACAGGTAGCATTTAATTTTTCATTTATTTGAGGTATTTAGCGTGCACTTTCTGGGCCAAGAAATTATATCAGCACACGACTTAACTTAAATCTAGAACAAACACAACACCCAGCCCTGCCCCTCCCCCCCCCGGCCGTTAATTCATCACCGTTAGGGTGGAAATCCAAATTTTACGAATAATATTTTTAAGGCCATGCTGGAAATCAAACCCGGAACCCTTAACTCAATGAGTAGGAAAACTGTGTCGGGCTCACACGTAGCAATACGCAAAGTAAAAATATATATGTATATATAAAAAGAGTAAAATGAAGGACTACATGGATCAAGCGTTCATCAGAACTTGGTGGGAGGAAAAAGGTGGATTGTCCAACTCACGTTGCAATAGTAATTATGAGCCTAAAACTATCTATTAAATCTCCAGAAGCTATTTATATCCGTAAAATGTGATAACAGTAACAAAGGGGAGATTTTTTTTCCTATTGGGCCTATTTATCTGTCGCTACGTCATTGGTTTATTGCTAAGATATTTACGTCTGAAAATAAATTTTATTTTACCTTTTTATGACCAATCATTTTGAAACTGTGAATTTACACTCCTAGTTTTTGGGTTTCTTTGATGTATAATGATACAAAATCACAATGCATGCTGCAAAAAATTATAAACTTATAATAAACAACTAAAAGAACAAGGTTAAAACTCCATAAATACTTCATACTAAAAAACAAAAACACACTCTAGTTACTACAGTTTAATTAGCCCCTCATTCCCCACACTCCCATCCCCCTACTTCCGCCGTGTTTAATATAAAGTGGTGGTAAATATGCTTTCCAAATACATGATGATACATGTGCCTAGAATGCATAAACATAATAAAATATATATTTAATTATTGCATAGTTTAAAGCTTGTTGTTTATACGATTATTTTACAAATATTAGTTGCATTTATTTAATTTATTTGAGCTATACTAGCTTAGTAAATAAAATCATTGTGATATTGATTCTTGAATATTTGTTCAACAGTTGGCACACTGTTTTGTTTGCGATAAGCATTCCGCAGGCCGTAGGTTCTAAACACCCTAGTTCATTGGCCAATGTTTGTTGGCGAGTGGGAGTGTTGCATTACCATAGACATTGGTTAAGGTCAGTAGAACCTCTCTAGCTTTGCCTGCTATTTTCGAGCAGCAGGTCCTGAGCTTTATAAGCTGGGTAGGTAGAAGATCCTTTTGAAGGAATAATTACTTGAAACACAATATTCTTGAATTATTAACAAATATTAATTTACAAATTAATAATATATAAATACATTATACACGTATATTTATTCACAATTTAAACATTACTATTTACACAATTTGCACAAATAACATTGAATTTAGAAACTCGTCCATAAAATCATGGGTATGCGGTGCAGGACTAGCATACCCAGGGAATATGCCACTGGCTAGAGGCCACAATAGCCGGAAAGAGGGTGTGCGGAATATATAGGAGATTTAATGTAACAAAAACAGAAACATTTTCAAGTTTAAGAAAAAATTGAAATATTTATTCAAAGTGAGACCACAGAGATAAAAAAAAATACATGGCCTCACAAGGCAAATTTAGTAGTGTTGAAAAACATAAATATGGCAGAGACTGTGCTTACGCATTACATTTGAGGATATATTTAACAATATCAAAGTAATAGTAGTCCTTGATGAAGACCACGTCTAAAACAAACTAGTAAAAACATAAATTATTTATTTATATGAATGTGTCTGAAATACACCCAATAATAATCAAAAATCGTTAATTTAATGATAACATAAATATGGCAGAGACTGTGCTTACGCAAATCATTTGAGGATATATTTAACAATATCAAAGTAATAGTAGTCCTTGATGAAGACCACGTCTAAAACAAACTAGCAATAACATAAATTATTTGTTTATATGAATGTGTCTGAAATAGACCCAATAATAATCAAAAATCGTTAATTTAATGATAAAGAGCTTAAAGAGCTCCTCTACTTGGTTAACAAAGCGGCTGAAACACCCTTGTGACATCAGACTAAACAAACAGGTTAAATCATTTAACATTTCAAACCTTACTATATTAATAAAGAGCTTAATGAGTTCTTCTACTCGGTTAACAAAGCGGCTGAAACACCCTTGTGACTTCAGACTAAACAAACAGGTTAAATCATTAAACATTTCAAACCTTACTATATTAATAAAGAGCTTAATGAGCTCTTCTACTCGGTTAACAAAGCACCTAATTCACCACTAAGAATTCCGACTAAATCGTTAATTTCAAATGTCAATTCTGATATAAATAAATTACACAAAGGTTTGACTTCCCGACATAACTAAAACTTATATGGGACTATTACTTCCACCACCTTAGAAGTAATCGAGAAGATTTCGACTTGTTAATATTTAACACTATTATAGAAAAAAAGCAATATTACATTAGAATACTGGTAATTTCTCACTAAATGAATCGGTTATTTTTAAAGTTATAACTTATAACCAACAAAAAATAAATTACAACTATAATTGATTCAAACCAAATACGTTTACAAATTTTATATATAAATTAAACTTTAACAAATTTTAAAGTTTAAACAATTATTGGTAGCTACAAGAAAAAGAATCAAAAAGTGGCTATCTACTAATATACTAAATTTTACAAAGCGACAAGCGCCCAAGCGGCAAAAGAAAACATTAAGTGTTCCATATAACAATTTTACTTTCCAAAATAAATCTTCTAGGCAGAAATTACTGACGACTATATAGAACAATTTTAAACACATAATTAACTAAGTGTTCAAACACCCAAACCCATTATAGGTTGTTTATATTTAAATATTTATCAAAATATAAAGAGTTTATATTCTGTCATCCTGGAGCGATTATGTCCAAGTCCAGACCAGGACTTCTCATGGAAGTGTCGGATTTAATAGTCAACCATGTTAGCTGAGCACCAGCTTTATATAGGTCTAGTTGATGGATATAAGGGGAGGAGGACTCTTCATATTAAAAATATAATGCCACGTTGCGAACACGTGCCATCAGCATAGCTCTCTTGTTAACAACCGTCATAATCTCAACACGTAGACCGGAACTCTGGTTATTTGGCGGTTAAAATCACATGAGTTTCGTCTGTCGATGTAGGTCTAGATCACCTCATTGAAGTGACTCGTCGATGCACCTTTTATAGCTTTGTCAGTCTTAACTTTATCATAGAATTAGGTGTGAACTAGTCGGTCATGGAACTCATGCTAAGCCAGAATATACAATGAGTGAGTAAAGCACATATTTTAGACATAGTAAGGTGTTGTAAATGTTTGATATTACAGGATGTCTATATGTATTGCTTATTTAGGGCGGGTAGTATTGATGTGACATTAGCTAGTATTGCTAATGTTACAACAACACCATCAGCCAGCACTTCTCTACGGGAAGTTAATACAGGTTTAGCATAAGTTCACAAGTTAAAGACGTATACTAGCGAATTGCACCATTTTACCGTAGTGAAATAGTACTCTGTATTTAACACGGTGGACAAGTTAACGACTCAGAAAACCATTCGACACATTTAGCGTGCAGGTACGCTCACCAAGTTTAGAACAGGCTATATTCATTAAATGTGTGTGGATCATACGATTGCGGGGCGTGACTATATAACTGCATAAATTATTCACTATGTGGCTGTGAACGATTGACATGTATTTTACAAAGTAATTAACCACGACAGAGGTGTACCACAGGAGCGGGGCTACATCAAATTCTGCGACTCTACATGCCACACGATAAGAGCGACAAAAGTACTACCCACCTAGAGAATTGAGGAGTCATACTTGCGTGATATGACATGTTCAGTGTACATTTTACGCAATGAGGACGCTGTGACAGTATTGCCAAAACCTTTACCAACACCCTTCTAAGCTCCACAACACTCGCCACTCTTCAGGAGTCCACAGCCACGGCCTCCACCTCCTGAGTCACCTGAGTACCTAGTGACAGAGTTATCTGCATACCTGTAACTTGAGTACCCACAGCCAAAGTAACCTGCGTACTCGCCACCAGAGTCAGCCGAGTACCAACCGTCAGAGTCACCTGCGAACCCCCCATAAATTGATCCGTCATCGGAGGAGGAGGTAAATTAGTCCGAGAAACTAGAAATCTCGAGGCTTTAACAATGTACAAAACTTATTAAAATGTTAAAATTATAGGGTGAAACGACCGATGATTACATAATCTGTTTGGGCAGTTTCGGTAACGTCTTCCTTCCAAAGTAGGTTTATTATTTGTACTGTAAGCGATTTAAATCAAAACCACGCTGTATGACATATCTCGGTGGACAAAGTGTGATGTTTAAAAGTGCATTAAAACTAGGCATGCTCACTGTATATAATATGTTGCCATAGCCTTATTTCACTAGGTTGTTATTCTCGCAAAATGACGTCATCTGAGTTGCCAGCGACTGATTGGTGGAATATTTTCGCGCTTACTTTGTGAAAAGAGAACATGTAAAAACAGTTTATAATATAATTAAAATAGCTTAGTTTGAGAGTAGATGGCGTTGCTTATTGAGTGACGAGTGCTTTTCTGCTCATGAGACGCGGACAAGTTTATTTATTTACGCAAGTTCTTTCTCTGCATCATATATCTAAAACGGTCATCATGTCATTTAATTGTAACATTTGTTAGTGATCGTAGGGAAAGCTATTAAACCTATTCGTTACAAACATCAATTTCATCAAACGCTTTCGAAATAAGCTCCAAAGGTTCGCCAGGATGACGGTTGGGGGGAGGAAATTTTATGCAGTGTATTAGACCGGATCGAGAAAGAGGAATACAATTGTGTCAAGTGCTTAAACGAACTTGAGAAAAACAAAAGTCATACCGTTAAATGTACCGAACGTTATTTTGCTGGATGTTGTGGGCAGAATAAGAATGGCGGGTGTAAATTTTGGAGACTTTGTCAATAGGTATTTTAGCGCCTCTCAGCCTTTCCTAAACTATTTTGGAGGTGACTCTTACTCCATTTATAGATGGTAGTAGAAATGATAGCCTCGGCTATATTGTAAGAGATATACGAATTATGTTTTTTTTTATTTGGTAGAATAGTGGATTATGTGTTTTCTAGCTATCACAATATAGCTCAATTTGCACGCTAACGTCTCAAATTAATTACCTGTAGTGGTCAATAAAATTCTGCTTGTCAATCAAAAAACTCTATGTTGTTGTAGCTGCACGCTATGAATGTTTTAAATTAATTAATTGCTGTTTGTCAATAAAAAAACTAGTAATAAAATGTTATTATTAAAATTCCCTAGAATATGATATTTGGAAATCCTTGAATATTCAAAGACAGGGAAGAGATAGCAATATTCACGTAACAACTTTGCTGGAAAATGTTATGCTTTATTGATTACACATGTGAAATAATATAGCTTTAATAAAAAATATTTGCTTGATTTGTATAATATAGGCCTATATAGTAAAATGAGTATAAAGGATGAACCGCTACTGTATTATTATCATTTCAAACAGATTCATTGGCTAGATATCATCGATAATTTTAACTAAATTTTGATTATAGTAAGATATCAAATTCACACACAAGATCTAACATATTCAATTGTATTTATCAATAGTAACTGTTGTGATGCTAGAATGCAGGCCAAGTCGCAAATCCCATGATATTCAAATACTGAGAGGGAGTAGCAATCTACACACGGCAAGTTTGCTTTTTGGAAGAGTATTAAAATTAATCAACTAATTAAATGTTATATTTACTGATAATGTTTTATTATAAATTACAAACAAACAAATAGGTTTTATTTTTAAATATCATTTAAATATGGTCTCAACTATATTTTGTTGGTATAGTAATAACTTTACATAAATTTATATGTAATCTCAAAATACAACTATGGGAGACCTTGAATCAAATATTTTAAATCATTCGGCCAATGATATAGATTTATGTATTTGGGAGGGGGTGGCAAGTTTAATCTAATTAATATAATTATCATAAATATAACAAACAAAAACAAGTTTTATTTTCAACAATATTTTAATGGTGTCAAGCCAAAATTAGAGTAAGTTTACCCACATTCTCGTGGAGGGATTAGTGGAAAACCTATTAGAAAAATCTCCCTAAATACGCCCGACGTGGATGAAGCAATCGCTTTAAATTGAATACTATGGCATGGCATTGCTTAGCTTACCATTTAATATCTATTAAAAGTTTTAAAACTTATAATGTCAGTTTAAAATACTCACAGAGCCTCCCATCGTTCTACATGTCTAATACTGATCACTAGAACGAAGTAAGGCTGAATAAATTAGATGTATTAAGGGAATGTATCTCAATTTTTTAGAGTTGGATGTGAGAAAAGATTAATGAAAATTTAGTCTAAAAATAACTTGCTGTGGGATCAAACCCTGACCTTCCTATAACTATTATCAAAACCTGTTTCTATAATGGGAATTTAAATGCTCCCATTAGCAGTGCAGATGTTTAAGTACCTGCCATGCAAAGTGTTGTATCTGAGCTTTATTACTGGGATTTTTAAAAGGCACGATATAGTTTGCGTACCTTTGACCCGTAACCTGGTGGAATATATTTTGTGTAAGGTACATTACACTAATATTTGATGATGGCGTCCTTTGGTGAAAAGATCGACGACCACTTTGTTGGCTTTACGCACCAGGTCGTCGAGGATAATTAGCTATGGAAAGTCATTACAGTCACCTACCATTTCCAGAAAAACTTTACAGAATAAGACGGGGGCCCTGGCCCGTCTTGTTCGAATCCTGGTTGCCATAAAACATAGTACCAGGTGATTATTTAAAAAAAATTAATGTCACATATTGTATCCATATTGTATTTGTAGGATAGGAGCGAGGGGTATTTGGGTATAGACGTTAAAACACAAACATAACAGGTTTAGAATATTTATTTGCAAGCATATATTACACCTCAAAAAAATACATGTGTTGGTGTAGAGGAATCAATAATAAATTTCTTGAGGTTGTAACGAGAAAAGTAGTTTCGGTACTAAGTACTCGTATCCAAGCAAATTCGTAAAGTCCCATTTAAAAAATATTTAAATATATATACAGACAACTGGTTTTAATTTATATTTTTTAAATATGTACAGTACAAGCAAAATATAAATATTTACAAACAATAAATCTGACTAGAAATAATCAGGTTTGTGAAGGCTTGTACTGGAAGATAAAAAATAAAAAATTATCCCTGGTTAGTAAAATAAAGAAATAAAAAAGTGTGTTTTCATGCAAAATAAAAAATATGAAAAATTAATCTCAAATCTTTGAAAAATTGTATGTCAGTGGAACTGTCTAGAGTGAAAGAAAAAAAGATGATCATTCAGCCCGTCTAAATGATCACCCTTTATTCGTGGCGAGCGCGTTTACAAGGAGTCTGATACCCAAACGGCAACGTATTAAAATCATCAGTTATCCGTCGTTTGGTGTGCATGGGCCGGTAGATTTAAGTCTGCGAAATGGTACATACAGTCGTAGGACCTTTTTTTAAAAAAAGTTTTTAAATATTTTGTGAGGTATCTTCATGTTCCTTTCCATAGCCTGCTTGGTGACTATCGCCTTCAAAACGTCAAAATTAACGTCATTCCGGTTGGCGTAGTTTATAGTGATCCCGCAAACACTGCACACAGTTTTTATTTGGCGGGATTGCCACCATCACAAACTTGGCACGCGTAATTCTTGGGGCCACCAGATACAAAGGTGCTAATGTAACTTCCGGACCGTATGCTTGAAGTTCGTCGGTGAGATCACCCAAAGATTCTTGGGTCAGTGGATCCCAATCACCAGGACGTTCCATGAATAGAACGCTATCAGTATCATGGTACAAACGCGTTTTCCCAATTTCTCAAAGATTCTGTATGAGTGCAACCTAGCCATAGCAGTCGTGTAGAATACCATCGTGACACTCGTGTAAAGGTTAGGCTGCAACGTATCACGCGCATCATTTCAAAAGAGGAACATAGCCTCATAATTGACGTCAATGACGCTCTCTGTGGTGATGTACAGATCCGCCAGGTACTTGTTGATAACCTGATAGTCGTTGGCAATGGTTACGTGTGGTAAATCGGGTCTGTGCCCAAACTTTACTCATAGTGGATTCTAAAAGGGCTTAGCCAGTGTGTGTAAT
Source organism: Timema californicum (assembly GCA_902141385.1). Lineage (NCBI taxonomy): Eukaryota > Metazoa > Arthropoda > Insecta > Phasmatodea > Timematidae > Timema > Timema californicum. Next base: position 176,467 of record CABFOW010000687.1, read on the forward strand.
CACCATAATTTTGAATGTAAGCTAACTTCTCCTCATGGGAGTTACCCCACTCTGGCCATCCGTTGACTTCTTGCTTGCTTTTCAAAAACAGTATCGATGTGACCGTGAAACAAACCGCCAGAACGTGTCTGACGGTCGTAAACAGATACATGGTACTTCCACACTTTATGTATGTCTTCAACGGTGTAGCCTTTCTCAACGCCTTTCCGGATCTTATTAATCACCCAGATGCCTATCAGCCAACGATGTTTCTTGTCGTTGTGCTGAAACGACCCTTGGTTTTTCTCCTCCCCTTATTTCCTGAACACGATGTAGGGAATACGGGCATGAATCAATCCCACGGAGGCGTGACGGTAATTGTATCTATGCCTTCTACGTGATCTATGGATGGACAATTTGGTTCCAAGTGAATTTCGGGTGGCCGTTGGGGTATTTTTTGTACTTGAAAATGTAAGGATACAACAAACACACTTTCAAATACATGATATTCTCCCCACAAGAATGGTCTGCTTCACGGTAGCACTTGAAACAGTTTGTACGCCTACCAAAGAATACGTCCCTGGGATTGCGGGCTCCTTGATGTACACTTCGGGCTAGAGTACAAATTGTTTCAAGTCCTTGTCTGTGTGTTTCATCGCATTAAACGTACACACCCACATCTCTACAACCGTGTAGCCTACATTCTTAAATTTTTTCACTCAGGCCATGGTCACTTCATAACGCGTCTCCATGGTCTCGTGTCTGCTGTTTTTGATAGGGGTGGTCCTGTCAGGATAAAAGAGAGGGAATCCGTGCCAATAACAGCCCCAGAATTGTAAGACGGTGGTGGTATCTTCAGCTTTAATAACACCGTCTACAGATCGCCCTGAAACATATTCCTCATGGCCGTTGCCAGCATGAAGGGTAGAGACATGGCGTTGATGGGCCTCCTAGCTGAGCCATTGTACGGCGACGTGCGACTGTTGGTCTGTGCACCGATAGCCACCGTTAGGGATAATACCGATGGTATTCTCTTTAAGGTGACCTCAGTGGTAAATCATCATGGCCACTCCCGCAATCGTACACGCCTCTCTGAACGGATATACCTTTGTTTTTTCTATGAGCATGTCTCTATACGTTAGGCAGGCCTTCCATTGAGTCTCTACATCTTTCACAAAATATAGTTCCAAATTACAGTTAAAATAAAATACATAGTTTTCTTTGACCGGTGCGTCATACCCCTTCTAAAAGTGCTCCTTTTCCTAGAATGACATCTCACCGATGCCGTAATCCTCCTTTTGTGGCAAGGGACCCATACACCCCTCTTTTACTTTTTTATTAAAGAATGGGGGAAATATCTCCTAGCCAAAGATTCGTCCAAGCCATATGTTTTGGGCATCTTGGACAATGCTATAGGGAGAAAGATCACAGAGTCAATAAAGTGGAGTGGGCCGTAACGCATGGACATAATTTTCCCACCGTTCATAATGAGCTCTGGAATACATTTATTTTACCTCTATCATATATTCTAGGATAGAATTTCCATCATCGCCGTTGGAATTTTGGGCTAGGAGGGTGAAGTCCTTAAAATTTGTTGATTTAATTTGATCAATAAATCCGAAAAATTGATGATTGTGCTATCACCCTCGAATATGCGAGTCATATCACCCCCACATTCGGTACAGTGATGGTAATTTCCATCACTATGAAGGAAGGCCTTGCAACACGTCTTGCATACTCTATAAAAAGTCTCATAGTACCTGGGTGAATATTCTGCTCTTTCCAAACTGGAAAATTGCCAACAAATCTCACAAATCTTTTTGACATCACATACCGATATGTGACCTCTGCAATAAACGGGACTTTAATGGTTATCAAAACAAGTTTGGTTTGTGAACCACCATCCACAGTCTTTAGAGACTAACGGTGTCGCCACCTCCACGGGTTGAGAGATGGCCTTAGTTCTGCCTGCCGCACCCCAGCTGGAGGGGTGAAACACCGTTTCCCTGGCTCTAAGGAAGTTTAGCTCCAGCAGGGTGAAGGGGTAACAGCTGTCGGGGGAAGGACACCATCCCCCTGTCCCGGAGGTGACATAGCTCCAACGGGCCGGAGGGGTCTACAGCTGGCTGTAGAGTTAGAACGTCTCGGCGCGGTGGTGGCACAGCTCCCGTCAATTGAAAGTTGCCGCCACCTTCAAAGTCCAATTGAACTAAAACAAAAGAATTTGTTTTCAATAACGGAATTTAGACATTCTTTGTTAAACGCAAGTTAAACTCTCGCTACAACCTTCATTTGTCTTCATTTGTTGCTACCTCACATGTGTTAACATCAGGCTTTTTTCTTTTTAAATATATATTCTTCTTGTTTTAAAATTATACGTCATTTATTATACTTTTACAATTTTATATTACTATGGTTTGGTAGAAATAAAAAAATACTTGAAAATAATAATAATACTTAGCATTGCGTCTTAGGGCCTACTATCCGTTCGGGTTATACGCTTAAGTACTTATTCCACTAATGGATTAGGAGCTTGGAAGTTTGAATGTAGATGAAGTGGACCCACATTCGCGTGGAAAATAATTAGGAAAAACTAATTCAGGTCACCAGAGTGAGATTCGAACCTCGACCTCCCCGTTCTCGGTAGTCTAGCTCCAGATGAAACTAATAAGTCAGCTAACTAGGCCACCTAGGTGGGCAATAGCTTATAAAATTAATTTATAGCTTCACTAATGACGAAATAGAAATTAAAGAATGGCTAAAGTAACAATGCAAACAGTTATAATATAACTGTCCTTGTTAATTATTACGTCGATAAATTTGAATGCTGGTAGTGAATAAATTAAAATCAATAGCTGTCTACTAAAACAACTTGAAATAAATGCGATTGGATGCGCAGTTTAATTTTCTTTTCTTTTTTAGATTATACACCAAAATTTTCAACTTCAAACATCAAGTCTCTATTCGTCTCATTTTAAAATTATACACCTTATAAAGATTATTTTAACTTAGAATTAGATACAAATGTTACTTGAAAATAATTATTTCCAATAGTAAAAGGGAAATTAATTGGCTAAACAACAATATAAATAGCTTTGAAATAATATATTCATATAATGGCAATATATTATATATATTTGAATTCTTACATTAAATAAAGTAAAAGAATATTGCTCTAGCAATACAGACTAAATTTAAACTACTTTGGAATTAAAATGATGTGTTAGAAATAAAAACATCTTATTAACAAAATAATTTACTTTGGATCATTTATAGTTTCTAACATACTATACTGTACAAATTAATTGGGACAAGCTATTTTTTTTTCTCAGAATTGTAATGTGATTGCCAGTTGATGTCTTAGGCCGGTTTTATCTGCCTTGAGGGGGTGTGACTTAAGAATGTGGTTTGACTGGTTTTAAAGTGGAAACAGTCACGTCGGCTTCAGTGGTGAGCTTTTGTGTGACAGGTGGATGTTAGTTTTTGCTCTCTGTGAGATACGTGTTGCTTTCCTGTATTTAAAAATGGATATTACTCCAAGAAATCGTGCAAAAATAATTGCTCTTAAGGATCACACTTCTATGACAGTAAGAGATATCGCTTCTGCAGTTGGTGTAGGAAAATCAAGTGTATCAAGAATTCTTACGAGATACAATGAATCTGGATCATCGTCTCCAAAAAGGAGAGGTAAATGGGGAAGAAAACGAAAATCAACTCCACGAACCGATAAAATTCTAATCAGAAATAGTTAAATGAATCCAACAAACACAAACACAGACCTTCAAAGAGATTTATTGTATAGTGGTTTTTATATTAGTGATTTCACTGCAGGCCGTAGGCTTCTGGAAGCTGGCCGGAAGGCAAGAAGACCAACTAAAAAACAATATTTGAATGCTAAAATGAAGATAAAACGTTTAGTATGGGCCAAAAAATATAAATCATGGACTGCTGACGACTGGAATGGCAACACCAATTTTAAATTTTAGATAAAAGTTATCAGGTACTTAAAATTCCTCATAAAAATATTATGGATAAATAAATTTTATCTGGCAGATAAATGCTATCTAACGGTCATAAGATGCACTTTTAACTTATCGGCCAGATTAATATCTATCAAGGAGTCATAAGACCGGCCCTTATTTGTGCAGAGTTACAAAGCAAATGTCGTTAGATGAAGCAACTGTGTCCTGGTGAAAATCTCAAGAGGAAATTAAAGTAAAAAAAAACAGATAAATCCAGAGCAAACCAAGCTCTAGGTTTTAATATGGTTATCCTTCAGTTATGAAACAACCAGAGTTAGTCTAATTCTTTTAGGGTCTCTGGTTTACTCTGGAATTGTTTGGTTACTTTGGGATTCTCTGCTTTTTTTATTTATTCAGAATTCTTTTGTTTGCAATGGAAAACTTGGACATTTAACTCTGGAATGGTCTGGTTTGCAATAGAATATTCTGTTATTTTACTCTGGAATGTTATGGTTTGCAATAAAATACTATGGTATTTTACTCTGTCCTGTACTAGTTCTCTCTGGGATGCTGTGGTATTTTAATCTGGTCTAATCTGGTTTTCTCTGGGATGTTAAGGTATTTTATTCAGGTATAGGTTGGCTCTCTATGGGATGCTATGGTATTTTACTCAAGTATAGGTTGACTCTCTCTTGGATGCTATTGTATTTTACTCAGTTCTATGTTGGTTCTTTCAGGGATGCTATGGTATTTTACTCAGGTTATGTTGGTTCTCTCTGGGATACTCTAGTATTCTACTCTCGTTCATGTTTGTTCTCTCTGGGATGCTATAATATTTTACTCTGGTTCATGTTGGTTCTCTCAGGGATGCTATAGCATTTTAATCTGGTTCGTGTTGGTTCTCTCTGGGACGCTATGGTATTTTACTCTGGTCTATGTTGGTTCTCTCAAGGATGCTATAGTATTTTACTCTGGTTCGTGTTGGTTCTCTCTGGAATACTATTATATTTGACTCAGGTATCGGTTGGCTCTCTATGGGATGCAATGGTATTTTACCCAGGTCTATGTTGGTTCTCTCTGGGATGCTATGGTATTTTACTCTGGTTCGTGTTTGTTCTCTTTGGGATGCTATGGTATTTTTACTCTGGTTCATGTTTGTTCTCTCTGGGATGCTATGGTATTTTACTCAGGTATATGTTGGTTCTCTCTGGGATGCTATGATATTTTATTCTGGTTCATGGTCGCTTCTATCTGGTATGCTTTGGTATTTTACTCTGGTTCATATTTGTTTTCTATGGTATACTATAGTATTAAACTATGGTTCGTGTTTGTTCTCTCTGGGTTGCTATGGTATTTTACCCTGGTTGGTGTTGGTTCTCTCTGGGAGGCTATAGTATTTTACTAATGTATATGTTGTTATCTTTGGGATGCTCTGGTACTTTACTCAGTTATATGTTGGTTCTCTATGGTATGCTATGGTATCTTGCTCTGGTCTGATTTGGCTTTCTCTAGGATGCTATTGTATCTTTCTTTGGTTCGAGGTTGGCTCTCTCTGGGTTTCTATGGCATTTTACTCAGGTTCGTGATGTTTCTTTCTGGGTTGCTATGTTTTGTGTTTGTTCCCAAGTTTAAATCATGGAATTGAGATCTACTGATAAAAAACACATACTTATAAGAGAATTTAATGGACTATTTTAAAAATCATGATTAAGAATATTAGGTGCATTATGGTTATATATTGTAATTATGATTAATAAAAGATACACTATGTAGTTATGATAAAGAATAAAAGGTTAATTATGCATGTAATTTATTTTACATTTAAAATAAATACAAGTATATTCATCTCATTAGTCGTCACTAAACAATTTATTATAAATTATTTATGTGGCCAACGAAAGGAGCTGTTCCTGAAACAAAACTTTTTTTTTTGTTAGTTACAAAACAAAACCCTTTTTACGTATTTTACACTAAGTAAAAATAGGTAAATTAAAATCAACCATAAATAATCTTAATGTTTTATCATATAACTAATTAGTCATTAGTCATCAGGCAAGCTTTGTTTTCTAGACCGGTGGGGCTGAAGATCAGCTATTTTCCCACCAACAAAAATGTTCATTCTCGATAATAAAAAAAACTTGATTTGGTTTCCCCAGAATACCCTTGTGGATCAAGGTACTCTTCGTATCTGAAAATAAAAAGAGGTCCACATGAAAATACTGTAACATCACAATTTACACACATACATAGTCACGCTGTCCCCTTACAGGATTGAAGCGGAATGAGTTAAAAGCTACTTCGTACTTATTGATACATTCTAACTTTCTCCATCATATTATATCCTTGTATACTCCCCTAGCTTCGACAACATCCATATATTCATACATGCCTTTAATACCTAAAAACTTCTAATTTTTATCTTTTTCAAACATTCTACAACATTTAACCACATATAATATGGCCCACTCCTTCCTTTTGACCATTGGATTCACTTTCAAACCGCAATCTTTCAGCATCTATTCATTATGGACCGTCCATACGAGTTTTTGTTCAAATATGTATTTTAAATCTCTCATTCCAACTGGATTCACCTTTCTCTGCGGTTACTCCTGATATACAGACGCTTCACAACCATACAGCAAAATTACCGTTACCACACTTTTATACACTGCCGTCTTAGTCTGTTTCTATACTACTTCATTCTTAGAAATAGTCCCTATACACCCAAATACTCCCGAGATGCATTCACCCGTCTGTGGTGTTAAAAGCTTTGTAAGTGTTAAAGAATGACAAAGCTGTGGGTGTAGATGGGATTACAAGTGAAATACCAGTGTGTAGAAGTTAGGAACTTGTTGCCAGATTATTTAAGTTTTTAATGATATGTGCTGGAATTTCAAAAGCCTTAATGATTGGAAGAATACCGTCATTGTTCCTTTAAACAGAGGTAAAAGCAGTAGGAGTGAATGTAAGAATTATAATGCGTGAAAAAACTGAGGACAAGATTTGGGGAGCACAATGCAGTTTCATAACAGGTAAAGGATGCATGGACCAGGTATTTGGGTTAACACAAGTGATTGAGAAATATATGGCAGTAAAGAAGAAAGTTTACTGTGAATATGTCGATCGGGAGAAAGTGTACGATCGGGAGTCTGTTGTGGAATGTTGTGAGAGTTTATGGTGTGGATCATGGACGTGCCTGGTAGAGGGGACGGGGGGGACACGTCCCCCCCAAAAGTTTACCCTTAAATTCAATAGAGAATTTATTGATTTATTTGAATAGTTTTTTAATTCTTGAAATTAGTTATTTTAAATTTAAATGACCTTATTAAATAGGCGGATCTTGCTTCATTTGTATAGACACTAGCACTGCTAAAATAGTTTTTAGGCTGGTGACACTGTTTTTGTATTAGTAAATTATTTTATTTTATTTTATTTGCAAGTTCTTAACTTTTTCGAATAGTTGCAGCAATCTTGTGAATGTTAAGAATAAATAGTGTGGCGTGTGGTTTGTTAAATGTTTTGTAAATAAATGAGTTTATGTCGTATTTGCTAATGTGTTTGTGTGTAAAAGTGAACTTAATATAAATCAGCGTGATTTGAGTAATATTTTGAGCATGGATCGTTTCTTAATCAAAAGAGAACAGGATTCACCAACTGAACTACAATCTCCTAAAAAACACTGCTTTGGCGAGTCTGAAGAAAAGTCCTTTCAAGCCAACTTAAATTTTAATAAAACAGAAAATGTGTTTAATCAATCACAAGTTAATATTTGTGAAAGTAATACATATCTGGCACCAAACCAGCCAGTTACAATACCAACCAAATTTCCAACTCAGAATTTAAAAGTAAAAATACTTCGGTTTCAACCAGCATGGTATAAGGAGTTCACTTGGCTGCATATAGATGTCTCTACAAACAGTGCCGATGGAGCTCTTTGTTTTTATTGTAATAGATATAATAAATTATGTCCTGATAAAAATCTTGCTTGGAAAATGGATCCGGCGTTTTCTAGAAATGGATTTAAAAACTGGAAAAAGGCATTGGACAAGTTTCGTTCACATGAAAAGTCAGATAGTCATTTACAAGCAGTTTTAAGTTATAGACAGCTGAAAACCCCGATTGATAACCAGTTAAACTCTTCTTTAGTTTCTGAACGTAAGATTTCTAGGGAATTTCTTTTGAAAATTTTCACTTCAATTAAATATTTAGCCATGCAAGGCTTAGCTTTAAGAGGAAATCAACAAGAAAGTGGAAACTTATTTCATCTTCTTAAACTACGTTCCGAGGATGATTCATATCTTGCAAATTGGTTGAATAAGGAACGAGAGGTATACACAGATGGAAAAATTCAAAATGAGATTTTGGAAATAACGGGTAATGAAATTGTGAGAAATCTTTGTGCTGAAATTCAATCTTCCAAATTGAATTTGTTTTCTTTGATTTGTGATGGTACACGTGATATTACTGGGACTGAACAGCTTAGTATATGTGTGCGTTGGGTTGATGAAAACTTAGAGCCTCATGAAAGTTTTTTGGGGCTATACAGTGCTAGTAAAACAACTGGGGAGTCGATTGCAGCCATTCTTTTTGATATAATGACCAGAGTTCAACTACCTCTTTCGAACTTGCGTGGACAAACCTATGATGGTGCTCCAAATATGAGTGGGATCAACAAAGGAGTACAGTCTATAATAAAGGATAGACAGCCTCTAGCCGTGTTTGTTCACTGTGGGGCGCACTGCATTAACTTGGTAACAAGGGATGCATGTGATACATCAATTACTGTGATGCATTCAATGCAATGGGCCCATGAACTTGGAGTTTTGTTTTCACAATCATTGACAGCTAAAACCAAGTTTATTAATATCCGAGAAGCTACTTTTAATGGTCCTTTGACATCTAATGCCAGCATTAAGCCCCTTTGTCCGACCAGGTGGATATACAGAGGTGCTCAGATTGAAGAGATTCTGGAAAACTATTCAATGATTTTACAAACACTTGAAGCACTGTCTGTTGAAGCAAATCACTTACAGTCAGCAAGTGGGTTATTCAAAGTGTTTGAGTGAGGAGAGACTGTTTTAGGCTTCCTTATGGCAAGGAAAATAATAAATAATTTAGAAATTTTGAATAAATCTTTTCAGGGAAGAAAAATTAATACTTCCGGACTTATGCAGGCCATAGAAATAGTGTCTTCTAGTTTACAAAGACTCAGAGAAAATGACGAGTTTTTATTAATTTGGGGAGAAGCTAACAAAATCATTGTTACCAACAACCTGCAGCCTCTTTCTCTACCAAGACAGAAGAAACCACCAATGCGTTACACAAGTCCTGCTACAGCGTTCACTTCTACTTCAGTCGAGGACTACCTTCACCACGAGTATTTTGCCATTATAGACACAGCTGTTGGAGGTTTAAAGTCAAGATTTGATCAAGAAGGACTTGATCACATGAGAAAATTGGAAAGGAGTCTTTTAAAAGGAGAAATAAACCCAGTGCTGAAAATGTATCCTGAAATTAACGAGAAAGATTTTGAAATTGAACAAAACATGTTTTTTCGTTTAAGTGCACCTACTTGTGTTGAAGATGCCCTAACCGCATTTCGAAGGCTATCTCCTGAAGTGAGAGCAATGCAATAATGTTGAGGTTCTGTTGCGTATACTGCTGGTTGTTCCAAGCTCGTCATGTGAGGCGGAAAGATCATTTAGTTCGTTACGTCGCCTTAAAACATACTTGAGGAACAATATGACACAGAGGCGCATTAATCATGTGGCTGTGTGTCACACACATAAAGATATGTTGGATAAGATAAGCATTCATAATCTTATGAACAAGTTTATTGTAGTTAATGAACGAAGAAAGAGAGTGTTTGGTGAAGCCTATGCTAATTTAAAATAAGTATTTTGTATGGCATATAAGTATTTTATTTATAAGTTGTGTTGTCAGTGTGGTAAACTAAATATAGTTCCTATTATTTATTTAATACAAAATTACTAATACTCTTGCAGATAGGGCTATAGTTATTTAAAATTTTGAACAACTAAGAAAAAAGATTGTTATTTTAATCTGAGTTAAAGGAAAATTTTTGAATTGGTATTAATGTTCATCTGATACATTTATATTGAATATGAAACTGAATTTAAGAGTATTTCTAGTGTACGCGTTGTTTATACTAAGTATATAAACAATTATTATTAGAGAGTGTTAAATCACTTATAATATTTTGTGTCTTTGTCCCCCCCAAAGTCTGAAAGCCAGGCACGTCCATGGTGTGGATGCATTGTTGGTAAATGCAATTATGGCAGTGTATGTTGGAAGTAAAGTGTGCGTTAGAGTGGATTATTTTTAGGGCAAATCGTTTGACATTGAGGTGTATGACGAGTTCGGGCATGATTGTTTAATATATTTTTGTATAAGTGTATGAGGAGTGCGTGGGAGGACGCAGTTGGTATGCAAATGGACAATGAAAATGAGAGAGTGATGTTATAATTATGCAGATGATACAATATTAATGGCCGAGAGTGAAAGTGACTTGAAGAATGGATTAAATTGTTTGAATGTGGTGACAAAAAGGAAGGGATCTTCGTATAAATGTTTCCAAAATTAAAGTGATAGTTATTTTAAGGCACTTTACCCCCAAGACCACCAAGACCAACAACAATTTTCTGACTTATTCTAACTGTTATATTTGGAGGTCCACCTATTCATGACCTTAAAGGGTGCTCACAGTTGGCGGCGCCGGGGCACTGTCTCCTTGTCTCGACGGTTGCACAGCTCACGCCGGGAGGATGGAGCCGACATTTCCACCCTCCATTTGAACTGTAACACAAAAGCACACGAGTCAAACTAACTTCAAAGTAAAAACTTTAAATACAATTGTTCCAATCATATTTATTTTGTTTTCTGCAAGCATTCACGTATTTTTTCTCTTTAAAATGATACCACAAAATATATAATATTTTTCAAATTCAAACTACTTTTGGTATTTATATAATATGTTGTTATAATTTTTCCTAAACATAATTGTTTTAACCGATACCAACATTTGCAAAGTGTGTGTAATAAATACACTTGAACCCTAGGGCAGGTACAAAATACAGTCCAGGGCAATTATTTATCACTATAAAAAGTTAAACCTACATTTTCAGCCATATCAGAGAATCGAACCCGGGACCCTTGGATCAACAAACAACTGTATAGGGGGGTTCTCTCTTTTTAGTAATCGGCTAAAGCAGCAATATAATTTATTCGGTTAATTACTATACTGGTATATAGTTGAATGTATGTATACTTAAAACAGATTAAAACACTAGATCTACATTATTTCCGTTTTAAAACTCTATAATTGCGCAGTAGGGCGCCCTTATTTCGGCTTTAAACTGACTTACAATGCCCTCTGTTAGACCTATAAGTAAACAGGTTTACAACAATAAAATTAATCATTCAATAACTCTAACTTTAAATAAGGTATTGGGGGGGGAAGGAAACATGTCTTAACAAAAATTGGTAAAAATAGAAGAAAGTAATTTTTAATGGTCAGAATTAAGTTTTCTATTGGTAGAAATATTTTTGTTTTAGAATTAAATAAAACAACATTTTTAATTGAATATTATAATATAGCGTGTCAATTATGTAAAATTGACACGCTATATTATAATATTCAATTAAAAATGTTGTTTTATTTAATTCTAAAATTGTAAAATTGACATCTACACCACGAGCTTACATAAAGATACTAAATTATGATAATTATAATAGCGGAATCCAAAGAAGAGAATCAAAATTGGCATATTTAGGAATAATATGCTCCAACATCAACTTTCCATGACCGGGTGGACTCAGATACAGCCACCATGCTTCAGAGAAGAAAATACTAGAAGTGTGTAAAATAACACTCACGAGACGAGTCTTTATAAAAATACTATAGCTGAATCCAAAAAAGAGAATTAAAACTGACTTATTTAGTAATAATATCCTTCAAGACTTACTCAACATAACAGGATGGGCTCAGATACAATCACCATGCTTTTAAGGAAATTACGACGAGTTTGACGGAGACACCAGCTTGCCACATCTCATACGCATCCTCGCTGCATCACCCAATAGATGAAATGGATGGGACCGGCTTGGGATCGAAGTCAAGAGCCTAGAGCGCTGCTGCTCTTGCGGAATTCCTTAGGACTTATGTCTTTTCTTTCCCCCCTCTATTTCTTTTCCTTTCTCCCCTTGTTACCGTCTCTCCCATTGCCTGTTTTTACGCATTATTCCTTTTATTTCTGTTTGGTCAGGAAAATCGTATATAATGAGTGCCGCTCAGATTCACTTATTTTATTTCCCCACATAGTATCATCGAAGAATGAAATCGCCACTTTATCACCTACAGTAGTACCAGCTCGCCATGAAGTTTGGCTCGTGAGTCTCACCACGTCATCGAGGGAAATACTCTTCGATCTTCTAATTATCAAGGCGTTATTAATAAGTGCATCAGACTTATGGGTCTAGTCTAACAAACTAGAACTTGGTGTCATGTCCTTCAGACTTATTTTGTATAGTCCAGTGGGCCTATCCCGGAGATGTTGCGAGTTTATCTTACTACGGTGAATCTCGCCATGTTCAACTCGAACTCGTAATTTAATATCCGTAAAGTAGCCATTCCTGAGTTAATAATCTCGCAATTCGTGTTGAGTCTTCTAATTTCGTATTAAGCGAAAAATTCCGAACTTCCGGTGTCAAAAATTGTGATTTGAGATTTACTTTATAGCTGTGTGAACGCACCCTTCAGCCATTTAAACAATAGAATAACAAAAATGTTGTCTTCGACATCTTCGTTTTATCTCGGTTTTATTTTTTGTTGGTTAAGGTTAGCTCGATAAAGTCTAAATAAAATTGGATTGGAAGAGAATAAGCAAAGAGCAAAAGCAGATTACACTTTATGTATGTTTCTTTGTTTCGCTAAATGATTAAATAAAAAGCTATTACTAGTATAACTTATTACATCATGTATGATATATCTTAATAACTTTAATAGGTACATAAAAAGCCAAAATTAAATAACATACAGCATATGGATGGAATGCCTTTCTATTTGAATAAAACCGTTTATTAAGCCTGAACAAATTAATAAATTTCTTATCACTCAGCTCAAAAGCGTCTTCGCGTTCACGAAATATACGTGGCATTCTATTAAATTCATTTTCAAATTCTTCAAGTTCTCTTATTATCAAATAGTAAGGCTATGTTTACGCCATTTTACATTTTGTCCAACAACAAATATTTTCGAACTATCTGTTGCGATATTGACGATTCCGAGAGGTAGAACCGCAGTGAGATCTATCCGAATGAAAAAATCTCAATCCGTAACGAAATTTTTTTCAAGAATAGCTAAATAGAAAAAGTTTCGAGATTGTGTCACGTGAACGACCAATCTCGCAATGGAATCAACTCGAAACATCTCGGGGATAGGCCCACAGGTGACTATAATGTTTGTCATGTCCTTCAGACTTAGTTTGTATAGTCGAGGCGACTATAATATTTGTCATGTCCTCCAGACTTAGTTTGTATAGTCAAGGCGACTATAATGTTTGTCATGTCCTTTTGACTTAGTTTATATAGTCGAGGTGATTATTTTTCTAGCTTTCTTATTTCAGTCAAAGTGACGAGATTTTGGTTGTGTGTCCGTCTGACTTAGTTGGTGTAGTCAAAGTGACTAATGTGTTCTCGAGTCTTTCAGACATCTTATATTAGTCCAAGTAACTAAGTTTTCCATATGTCCATATGACATTGCTTAAAAATAGGAGCCTAAAGCTCCAGAGGTAATAAGGACATAGTATTAAAGGTTGCTTTTCTCCACAGGTACAGTACATCATTTTAGTCCTTATGACTATTCTGTTTTCTCATGACGCCGTGGACGTCGTGTTCAGTTGTTTAATTTTTGTATGGCTGCAACCAGGTTGTCAGTCCTTTTTCTTGGATCTAGTTGGGTCTATGTGTTGAGTCATTCTTGTTGGCACGCTTTGCGTCTGGTATTATCTGGGGTGGGTAAAGCGCGGAACTCCGCTAGTTTCCATAATGGGGTCCACGCATATAATGCCTTTACTTTTAGCCCGTCGTTGGCTCCTATTGACTAAGTATTAAAAGTTAATGTGTACTAAAGTTATGTTGTACCCCAGGGAATGGGTTATTGTATAAATGTACTATTGAGTGCTCTGGCAATAACTATTGGGAAAAGGACTGGCCATAGTACTATTTGGTTTTGACACCTGTTTGCAAGCCATCTACCAATGTAATTAACAAATCATTCTCATTTACAAGTCCCAATCAAGCAAGCTAGTTCAATTTATATATATAATAGTAACTCTAA
>CABFOW010000687.1:191018-222770 GCA_902141385.1 Timema californicum
TATATATATATATATATATATATATATATTGAATTAGCTTGCTTGATTGGGATTTATAAAAGTCCTGAAGATACGTTGTATAATGAATGATATGAGTATATATATATATATATTTATATTAGTAACTCTAAGCTTATAGGATTTACAGTTAACTTTCATTGGCAATTGGTAATTATTTCACTGTTTTTCTTTTTAGATCCTACTGACAGTAGCCTGGCGCTAGCCCAGGTGTTTTGATTGTGAATAGGCTCTTCCAGCCTACTGCTTTTGACCATGCTGCCTTGGACGCTTAATATTACCCGATAATCTGCAAGACAATCCTATAGTTTGGACTTGATATGTCAACACATCTTGTGTTTAACGTAAGGTTTTCCGTGATCCACGATATGTTCACTTGTTTTCCTGAACTTATATATTACACGTTCAATTGTCAACAAGCATTAATATTGTATAACTATTGTATTCTTATAAATCAATTATATTTTTCTATAATAAATATATTTATTGTTAACTTAATTATTTGTCTTACGTAATGAATTATCCTAACAAGAAAATTTGTTACAATAATTTAATTTAAATCCGTTACTTTTTTCCGTACTAAGGTTCGGATCATTTTTTTTATTCATAAATGTGAATAACTTAGAAGACTAGGACATCCACAAATCCGGTCCGCTGACTGGTAATTTATCAGACCAAGATTTTTAGCCATGTCGGGAATCGAACTCGGGACCAATAGTTTAGTATACAGACATGCTATCGAATGCGCTAAGGTGGTGGTTGAATTTGATCCAACACATTGCAAACACGGCTAAAGCGAGTTATAATTGTCTCTCTTTTCTTTTTATTTGAATGTTTGTAATAATAACATTTATACCATGAATATAAGAGCTAATATTCTCGAAACCGTCATCTGGCAAAAGTTATGGTATGCAGCGAAACAAGGGTGGTTTGGGGGAAGAGAGGACATTTATAACTCTTGCTCAATAAGCTGTCTATTTCCAAGCTAGTAGCTATATAGTAGTGTTAATTGTAGACGGTACTAAAATATATAATGGAAAAACTTAAATATTATGTGGTTTATCGCATCCAATTCATCCCAAACATCAGGGGCGGCATTTCTGGTGGCGTCGGTAGGGCCCTGTGGGCTGAAGGCTGATGGCGGCGTTAAGAAAGCGACGCTGGGCAGAGCACTGACCTCTTATAGGAGCTGCGCCTACAGAGCCCATCTCTGCTTCACCGCTTTTAAGGGGTGGCGCCCACACACACGCCACTAAATCATCTGCGGGTGCCTCGGGGTCCCTCAGGCCAGCATCCAGCCCATATGAAGTCCAGTAATCTGAAATTAAACAAATACATAATAATAACTATCGTGGGGGAAAAACACTGCCAATTCTATAAAGCTATAGCAGGACGCTAATTACCCATAGACTAATCGCGATCCAACAGGCAAATTCCGTCCTCGTTAAAAAGCTCTAGAGGGTCCGTGCTATCTGGCACTACCGACGCTGCAGGTGGCAGAGGGTGCGTCTTCTCGAAAGTCTGTCAAAGGAACAAATACCGCTTTACACCAAAGACATAATAAGCAAAAGAGTAATCATTAAAATATAAAAAAACATTTTTAAAACATACCTGAATTTATAAAATTTTCCATCGCGTTGAAACTCATTATGATGTTTACTAGCCACAATAATTAATTATAATAACCGAATGTAATGATTTCAAGGTATATTTATAGTCGCTTCAACGGGGTGTGCCGCATGTAAATACGGCGGCTTCTTATTGGTCAATAATATTGTTTCCGCATCGGTGGTTGCCCAATCCTCATAAAGAGACGTGTATTTACCGCTTTCCGGCATTTGCACTAGCTCTCCCGGGGAGCATGGACGTCTTTGTCCACTGCTGGCTAGGGGGATCCGCTATGCCATAAAGAATAGCTATCCACCCTCTGCCTTCGTCTTTATTTTTTCAACAGCGCAAATACGGGTACACATCTCACCCCTGTGACAAGAGGAAGTAGGGATTCGAATCCCTGCAATGTCGACAAACGCTAATTTATTTTATAAAAACAAACCCTGTATTGCATATAAAAATAATGATTTGTTGTTGAGCCAAAAGGTCCTGGGTTCTAATCCAGTATCCAGGTGTCAATGATATCTAGCTAGAGTAATTCTCACATTTAAATCCTGCGCAAATGATGGTACAGTCACTAATTTTATTATTCAGTCTCTCTCATTCGCTCAAAGATATCCAGATGATGTTGGAGGGTTCGATTCCCCCCGCATTCAGGTGCAAATGACGCGTAAATGTGGGTATACATCTCGCCCTGGGACATAAGCAGGTAGGGGTTCAAGTCCCATAAACGCTTATTACCTCACATTTCAAACCAAGGACAATGCTGGTGCACATTTCATCTGGTTACACACCACCGTCAAACTCTGCCCGGTGACCTATGTAAGGGCTTCAAATCCCTACCACCCCCAACGAAAGATACCGATGTTCGAATTCCGTCAGGCACACCGTCTAAATGTTAGGCTCATCTATTTCTGGTGGAGAAACTTGGAAGTTAAAGCGCACTTCCGTTAATCTACGCTTTTTTTTAATCCCTATCCAAAATAATATAAACCCATAAATAACATGCGACCCGCATCATTTGCCCTCGAGTTCTATAAGGTATTAGTTCACCTCTGCTCTAGTATTGGGTAAGCACTGAAACAATGTATTATTGTAAGACCAACACTTTAAAACAGCCAGTAGTGTGTTTGCCTACTAAGGAAGAGGTTCTGGGTTCAATTAGATTCATTGTTCAAGACATCTAATATGTCACCTGTAACTGGTCACTTTACGTGAGAGGTAGATTACCTTGTTGGTTTTAAGAAGGCAATACATTTTACTATTAACTAATATTATTACGGTGGCGTAATTAGCTACCATCTAGTTTTATGTTGAGCTAAACCGCCAAGGAAGGCGGAGCTTGAAATTCTAATCTCGGTTCGGTAAAGGGGGGGGGGTAGTTTATCACTCTCCCTCTACGCAATTTCGGGTTCAAACTTCCCAAATCCTAAACCATTAGCGTAATTAGTATTAAGTGCATAGCCCGAACAGGTAGTAAGACGTGGTACTAAAATGTGTCAAGTTAATGTGATATATAAACAATTTTTGCGCCAGATCACTAGGTAATTACATTTGAGTTTCCTTTTTAGAAACAGGTTTTGATAATAGTTATGGGAAAGTCGGTGTTTGATCCCGAAGAATGTTATTTTTGTGGTAAGTTTTCATAAATCATTTTCCACTTCCAACTCTGGAAAATTGAGATACATTCCCTTAGTAAATATAATTTATTCAGTATTACTTCTTTCTTGTGTTAAATATTAGACATGTAGAATGATGGGAGGCTATGTGCGTGTGTGTGTGTATTGTAAAGGGATATTACAAGTTTTAATAAATATTCAGGGTAAGCTAAACAAATCCATGGCATAGTATTAAATTTAAAAAGAAATATTATAGATTCTTTCATCAGCTTCGAGCGTATTTAGAAAGCTTTTTCTAATAGACTTTCCATTCTCCCTTCTTGCAAAATGTGGGTGAACTTCCTCTGATTTTGGCTTGAAGTTTAAGTAGCTAATTTGTTTTGTGTTAATATTATTTATTATGTCAACAAAATATAATTTCGCGCATTAAATGATATTTAAAATTGTATTTGATATTACTAATGAATGTATGTAAAATTTATATATTATTTCATCAAAATATAATTGCGGACATTAAATTTCTATGTTGTTTAAGTGGCTAATTTGGTTTTGTGTAAATGCTATTTATTGTGTCAACAAAATATAGCTCTGAGCATTAAATGTTATTTAAAATAGTATTTAAGATTACTTATGAATTTTTGTAAAAGTTATATAATCGGCAAAATATAGATGAGAACATTAAATGGTATGTAGAATAAAGGTAGTTTTTTGCTGTTATAAGTGGCTAAAGGAAAAAAAAAAGATTGTTTCTAAAATAATTTACCTTGGTGGCGTAGTTGACTGACGTGCTTGTTTCGTGTAGAGCCAGACGGTCGAGGACGGGTGGAGTTTGAGGTTTTAATCTCAGTCGAGTAAACTAGGGGTGTTTTCCACTCTACCTCTAAGCAAATGCAGGCTCACTTACTCTAAATTCAAACTTCCCAATTATCAATCTGTTAGCGTAATTTGTATTAATCGTATGACCCAAATGGGAGACTCAGTGCTAAAATGTGACACCTACCCATATGCGCTCTTTAATATTTTGTTCCGGCTAAGTTGTCACGTGTATATTGCCAGCGCCTTCCTGTCTTTGAAATTCCAAGAACAGGTTCCAGGGATAGAACGGGCGCGTGCAATTTGAAATACCATATCGGGGTTCGAATCTGTGTTGGGGATTCGAATACCTGCTGAGATGTACTCTTGGTAGTTCTCACTAAATGGTTTCCCACTCTCCCTCCACGTAAACGCTGAACATTTCCTAATCCATTAGCGTAATTTGTACTCAAGCGTATAACACTAACGGGTAGTAAGACGCGGTTATAAATATCGATAAGCTTATCTTCTTGGCTATTAACAGGGAAGTTGGGGGATTAAATCCAGGTTGACCGTATCACTCTGCTTTCACTAAAGTGCAGGTATATGTTACATCTTCCTCAGCCCTGTTATTATTTATGAATTTATGTAGTTATATATTATATCATCAAAATATAGTTGCGGACAATGAATTTAAGTTATTCAATTCAAAATTACTTATGAATTAATGTAAGAATTATATATTATTTCGACAAAATATAGATGATAACATTAAAATAAAAAATTTTCTGTTGGTATAAGTGGCTCAAGGATAAACCGGTTGTTTCTTTTTTTTCACATTATTCTTGGGTAACAATATACATTCGCAATTTATAAATAAATATGCATTTTATAATAATTTTTGTATACATGCATCTATGATCGCATGATCTAAGGCGTCGCTATACTAGACAACCAATGACAAAGTGATCGAAGTTTGATTCCCGTTCTGAGATTGATTGTCAAATGCAGGTAGTGATACCTACATCCACGCTGAATGTCGATGGATGATAACAAACAACCTAATCAGAGTTGTGTCAATGCTCTCTAGTTTCGGGAAAAAAGAACCATTATCACATAGTTGGTGGGGAGGAGGGATGGCAACACCTGGAAAACCCACGGGAAAAAACCAATTATAACATTGAGGGGTAAAGGGGTGAGGGAGGTTTTTTTTACATTGTGATGACGAAACCGGGAAAACCCATTTGCCGGGGTAGGGGGAGTGAGAGGATGTGAAAGGGGTCTTACGGCTGGGGACCATTTCTCACACTCTTCTCTACTCTGCCGTCAGTAGAGCTTCATGCTCTGTGTTCCTTCCCTAATCAGCAATGACGAGGGAGGAGCGCCAAAGGCCGTGGACTGTACGCCAATAAATAAAATAAACTCCATCAACCATCCTAATACTACCCAGGCATAAAAAAACAATGAATACACATAAAAAACAAGTTTCAACAAAAATAAACAAGTTCGAAACCGGTTTGGACAAGAACCAACGTGTTTGGAATACTGGAAAAGGAGGGCAGAGAGTTGAGGAAGGGGATCAGAAGGAAGGGAGGGGGTTATAGAGAGGGGTAAAGCCAATAACTAATCAGAGAGCGACAGCAACATTACGTAATCATCCCAGTACACACTCTCTCCACATAGAGGTCAAAGGTCAAATTGGGGCGAGAGGATCAGCTAGGTAGTGTCTGGTCCCCATTGGTTTGGCCCATCCCAACGATAACCGGACAAAACCACATACCTGTATTTTTCAGAACAAAATATGGTTTGCGTTGGTTAGATCAGTTACAAAGAAAAAAGACCAAAAACATAGCCGGAGAGTTCCAGAGAAGTTTGGTTTGTATTTATTTGCTCTGTTCCATAAGAAACCAGACCAAATCACAGATCAAGGGTTTTCCAGATAATGTCTTATTTGCACTGGTTTATTCTGTTACAAAGAAAACCAGACCAAATATATCAATAGTGTTCCAAACAAAGTCTGGTTTGCATTGGTTTGTTCTCTCCCAAAGAAACCCAGACCAAACCACATATCAAGAGTGTTCCAGACAAAAGGTAGTTTGCACTGGTTTGTTCTGTCCCAAAAGAATTCAGAACAAACCATAGACCAAGAGTGTTCCAGAAACACTCTGGTTTATACTGGTTTGTTTTGTACCAAAGAAACCCAGACAAAACCCATGATCAAGAGTGTTCCAGACAAAGTCTGGTTTATACTGGTTTGTTTTGTCCCAAAGAAACGCAGACCAAACGACAGATCAAGAGAGTTCCCAACAAAGTTTGATTTGCACTGGTTTGTTCTGTCTCAAGGAAACCCAGATCAAACCACAGATCTAGTGTGCTCCAGACAAAGGGTGGTTTGCACTTATTTGTTCTGTCCCATAGAAAACCAGACCTAACCACAAATAAATAATGTTCCAGACAAAGTATGGTTTGCATTGGTTTGTTCTGTCCCAAAGAAAACGAGACCAAATCACACTTCTAGAGTGACCCAGACAATGTATGGTTTGCATTGGTTTGTTCTGTCCCATAGAAAACCAGATCAAACCACAAATAAAGAGTGTTTCTGACAAAGTCTCGATTGCTTTGGTTTGTCCTATCCCACAGAAAACCAGATCATACCACAGACAAAGAGCGTTCTAGACAAAGTCTGTTTTGTATTGGGTTGTTCTGTCCCAAAGAGAGCCAGACCAAACAACATAACCGGATTGCTCCAGACAAAGTCTGGTTTATATTGGTTAGTTCTGCTCCAAAGAGAACCAGACCAAACCAAATAACCACGCATCAACTTCACAGGTACACTCCGTCAAATTTGAAAGGTAGCAACATATAATTCACTGAGCCCGCGAGGTATGATATTCCTCCACACATGACTGCAGAATAGTTTGCCTAGCTACGCCCAACACCTAAGTTAGAGAAGGCCTTAAGTCGTTAAATTATTTCTTGACCGTTTGGAAGGAGTGATGGGAGAGGGGTTATGTCTTTTAGCGATGCCCGATTGGTTTGATTTACTGAATTAATTTAACTTTATTGTTCTGATCATGATAACATTAATAATTATTAGTTACATACTAGGTTAATTAATTATGTTTGCTCTCATTAACATATGGGCTGGTCTTTTTTTTTTTTAGCTATTAAAAGTTTAACCACGTCAAACGTTATTTGGGCACTGTTTCCCACATTGATTGGTTTTACATGGTAGCATAACGCAAGTCCCCTCTTTTCCAGAGTCTTCATTACTGTTTATAGCCAATTATAAATGTATTAATGATTAATTATTATATTCCACACATGTAACTTAAATAACAGATTAACTCTAAAAGATGTTTACTTTATTTGTAAGAAGCTGAGTTTTAAAAAAACTTCTGTAATTTAAGGGTCCCAATCCTAATTTAAAATATTTTATATTATTTCCGGGTGGACAAAAAATAAATATTGATAAAATCTCATCCATTGGACATATTTTAGTTATAAAAGTGAATTTATTTGTTTCTTCAAAGTTATTATGACTGTGTATAACTTTGTGGGAGCATAGTTCAATTCCATACTTTATTTAATGTTACCATAGCGGCTATAATATAACTATATGTAAAACGCTTTAATAATTAATACTTTGATTAAGTAAAGGTGTGGTTTATTAAGATTTGCGTTGATTATTATCATTTTATAATACATTTAAAGTATAATGTTAACTGTGATTATTTTAGTCAAATCTGTTTTTTACTAAATCAATTCTGGAAATTCAAATAATAAAACTGGCCATGTCGTAGGCAAGTAATAATACAATATCAGAGTGAGGAGGTTTAAATGATAATTGAAAAGCAAGGATAAATATTGTTTTGTTTTACGAGCTTAAAACCACTTTACATAATATCTCTGCTTTTTTAAGGTTTGGAATATAAATATATTTAGGTAAAAATATATTATAGTTCTGTTCTATATTTAAGAATATCTGTCTATAGCTAAGGATACCTGGAATTTCACAAACTATTGCGGTGCATTTGTTTCTATTCATCATGATGTCTCCTAGGAGAGGATTTCGCATACATACAGTCAGGGTTTGATTTTCTTTTAAAGATACGGCCGGATTTATTTATCTCCTGAACCATTTAACCAATTGCGGTGTGGTTGTTACTTTTGTACTGGATCAATATCCAGGCAGGCTTTAGCATTATTTGTGTATAATCAGGTGTTTCGGTGGGAGTCCCGGTGAAGGGTCAGGCGAATGTTTGTATACATTTATGGAACAACACAATTACTGTGGGGTAGTTTTTATTATTCGTTAGTGTATTTATCCAGGCATTTTTTAGTATAGTAATTATAACTGGGTGTATTGGTGTAAGTCCCGGTGAAGTGCCAGCCGGATATTTGTATATATCTATGGAACCACTTAACCGCTTTAAATGTAGTTTTTTTTGTAGAATATTTATTCAAGCAAGTTTTAGCATGATTTAATCATGTTTTGTGTTGTGAGTCTCGGTGAAGGACCAGCCGGATATTTGTCAACAACTGATTCCGTAGCTAATTCTATTCTATAGGATATCAACCGGGAAAATTGTAGTATGATAGACCTAGGTTTTGGGGTTCGAATCACTGTTAAAGTTTCGGATGGATGTTGTGTATATTTTATCTAGGATATTTATAACCACATAAGCGATTGCAGTGTAATTTTTTTTTAACTAGGCTTACGTAGTTTTTATATCCAGGCAGGTTTGAACATTAGTTTAATCAGGTGTTTTATTGTGAGTCCCTGGAAATACTGACAGGCCTAGCTATAATGGATTTTGTGGATCAGCCAGAAGGTGAAATTCCGTTCTTCCGTGAAGGGGATAGTAAAATCTAGAGTGAACTATAGGAGAATATTTATAAGTAACATAATCTTAACTATTTCAACCATATTTACTACTAATTACTGGGGGATAGTGATTAAAAAGATACAAATTAAAGGTGATGTAACAACATTTTCTTGGAGGAAAGTTGGGGAACAATTTAAGAAAACGTGTATCAATATTTACGGCCAGGACTATAACCCTGTTTCATCCAGCACTGAAAATGGACCATATAAGAATTTTTTGTCCGCATGAACACCGAAGCAGTAAAATATACATTATTTACCGTATTCCCAGAATATTAATTTTACTTTGTAATTTTGTTTAATAAAAAATATATATTTTTTTGTGAGTGTTTCGAGCAGATATCACATTGGTCTATAATCTATTATTAACTCGGGGCTTTCGTTTTTAAGTTCAATCAATAATGTGTTTACCAAACTGAGATTATCAACAACTCTCAAACCCGCTCCGGTTGCGTAGTTAGCTAACGCGCTAGTTTACTGCTTAGCTCAACTGACAAGGATGTGGAGATCAAGTTTCTAATATCGCTCGGGTGAACTCGGGTAGTTTTTCCTAAGTGGTTTTACACTCTCCCTCCACACAAATGCGGGTTCCCTTCCTCTAACTTCAACCTTTACAATTCCTAGCCCATTAGAGTACTGCTGTAAACACTCTTTCCTTGTTCTATTGATTTAAGATTGACTATATGAAGGTTACCTAAGAAAGAGTGAAGTTTTCCTGGCACTCAAACATATTAATAAATAGTTCATTCTGTGTGTGCTGGCTGGCCGCGAATGTCCGCGTATAAAGTAAAATAGTTAAATGGCGCTTGTCTAAAAGGAGGGTTGGAACACATTATTCACTTCATCAAGTTATGCACTGGCAAAATATTGACAGTTTCTAATGCAGTTAACATTCATACATCTTCTAAACATTTATGTTTTGCAGTAATCCAACAGTTATTGTTCCTTCCAAGTTAATTTCAAGAACAAATAAATTATTTATTTTGTAGGCTGCATTACTACTTATATGTTAAAATCTCATACTCCTCAGATAATTATTGGTTACATTATTATTATTATTATTATTATTATTATTATTATTATTATTATTGCTTTCTAAACCAAGAATACTACAAGTGCATGATTTACATATTTATTTAGCGTACAGATAGTTCGACAGCTTAGCTCAATCGATGGTATGTTTTTATACTGATTTAGGGACACTAGGTTCAATTCCTGACACTGTAGAACTTTTATTTTTAGTGAAACATTTGTTTTTCTTATAACCTGATATGATAATGGACGGGGATGTTTGGTCGTCTCAAGTTTTAAGATAGTCACAAAGTGGTGTGTTGATTTTATTACTAGGCTCAGAAAATGCACGTCAGATACCCCAAATAAATTTATAAAATGAAACCTTAGGATGCTACGTGTCTCTATAAGTGAGATAGGTTATAACTTATTGAACGACTAGACCCTTCCCCCAGATCTCAACATTTGAATGATTAGACATATCAAGCCAAAACTTGGGTTGCAGTTAAGTGATAGCGTGCCTACATGAAATGGGTTGGTAGCAATTTTGAAACTAGACGATTGATGAATTTTTTGTCATTAAAAAAAGTAGGTATACGTTTTATTATTATTATTTTTACCAAATTATGCAAGGTATTTTTAAAGGCTTTTACCGTGTGGGTTTATATATATATATATATATACATATAAAATATCTTAATACAATAGTATGCATATATCTTCATTTTTTTAAACAAATAGTCTCATAAACGGAATTTTTAAAATGTTGGGGAAACATTGAAAAAAAGAATTTTCAAAACAAATGTTATATACTTTAAAAATTATTTTATTTATATGCAAATAATACTTTTTGAAATATTTATATATTACTCTCACTCGGTACTTTTACTCATGAATGCCGCCTGTTGACAACATCTGATGGAGCAGAACCACATAAACGAGAAGAGGTTAGTGAGCCTAGGCACGAAATCCAAATAACCTGCCACAAGTGCACACTTGATCCTTAATAATGCATACATTAAAGATGCGCAAAGAATGAAAACCAGCCAATCAACGCAGATTATTAAGTCATAGATATATTGCTGAAAGTCGGTTTTCTAATTCTAATTGAAAGTTAATCGTTAAAATAAAAGGTCCAATAAATTAAAATGTGGGTAAATCTTTAAAACTGTTTTAATAATAATTCATAATAGACCAAATTAAAAACTACTTTGGATAAAAAAAAATTATTTTTACTTTTACATTATATACAAGGATTTTACTTATAATAATATAAAATTAAGAAGGATTTTTATAGGAAAAACACCAACATTCTTTTGAAGAGGATGAAAGAAATTGAAATGTGATAACTATAAAGTGGAAACATCTTGTGAATGTGGGGAATGACAGGCCTCCACCGTGATTCGGATTCCACGTTAAACTGTAGGTCCTCCATTTCATCTCACAATCACCCTACCATTACACATTAACCGTAAGTGCGTATAACCCTAACGGGTAGTAAGACGCGGTGCTAATAATAATAATAATAATAATATAAAGTGGAAAACCACCTACCACTGCGTTTTGTCAGGTATATTCTAATTCTTGTAGAAAGAACAGGTTTAGAAAATACAAATAAATACATTTAAAAAAATGGTGGACAACGTTGATGGCATTTTACTTAATTATTATTTTAAAGGTAGGACTATTTATAATATATATCGAAAGTTAAAGATGTAAATCACATTTTCTTGAAATAATAATAATAAATCACTGTAGTTTTACTAACGTTTGTGACTGTCATTTACTCTTCTTATAATCAAAATTA
Source organism: Timema californicum (assembly GCA_902141385.1). Lineage (NCBI taxonomy): Eukaryota > Metazoa > Arthropoda > Insecta > Phasmatodea > Timematidae > Timema > Timema californicum. The sequence continues at coordinate 202,765 of CABFOW010000687.1, forward strand.
GAGCCTACTCAACTTAAAGACAATAAAACTATTAATGATATTAAGTAAAATTTTACAATACTTTACAAAACAATTGTGAAAATGTTAATTCATTTCCATGTGTGTTTAATTCCCATAGTATTTACAAAGTCCAATCCTTTAGCGTTAGGGAAGGAACTATAAATAAAACCAATGACAAACTAAATACTTCTTTATTTATTAATAACAAAAATCTCTGTAAAGTGTATAATCTTTAAAAATATTTAAATTAATGTAATATACTTTATAGCAGGGATGTGTATAGATTAAGTTGGTCAATCTGGACTGAACTGACTAGAGTAGTCATAGCTGGAAGTGATGGACAACATGTTCCGTTCTAAGACTTTAGCTTTGTACTTCTTGGTGTTATTACGTGCGCGAGTGGGGTTCGTGTACAAGACTAAATATGTGTCTGTGTAAGGACACAACCGTTTTGCGACAAGGTGATTGATACGTAACGCATGATATAGGTCAAGCCACCGAAGTATTCATAATGGCAACATTTTTTATCAAGTTTCACGAAATTCGATACTACCCAACCACACACGTGGATGAACTACGCAAAGAGGTTGGAACACTTTTTCATTGCTAATGATATAATCGACGATAAGAAGAAACGGTCTATATGTTTTTTTGTGATCGGGGATAAAACATTTGATCGCTTAACTGCGTTAGTTGCGCCAGAGGATCCCAATTTTAAATCATTTGGTGATTTAGTTAGTGTTTTAAACGGCCATTTTGCGCAAAAATACATTGAAATTGTACAAACTTTCAATTTCAGCAAAAGGGATCAGTGAACCGACGAGTCCAATGTGGAATACGTATGTTGCCGCTTTGAGAGAGATGGCCAACCGTTGTAACCTTGAAACATTTATAAATCGGATGCTGCGGGATAGTTTAGTGCAGGGGATCGTGGATGAGACAGTGCAGCGCGAAATGCTTTCTAAAAATGAAATTAATTTAGATGAGACAATTTTCATGGCAGTAAGTAGCGAAGCAGCGGCACAACATCAACGTGTGATGCGGCCAACTTCCGCAACACCGGTGGGGTACCAAGACCAAGAAGCAGGCCCAATGGAAGTACACAGACTGTCTAGAAACCACCAATCTCAACAAAAAGTTGCCAATAATTAACAAAGTTTTTATACAAGTCAACAAAATGATCAACGGTGCTATCGTTGTGACAAAGAGCATCTAACCTCTGAATGTCCATGGGAAAATGCGATATGTCGTTTTTGTAAGACGTTGGGTCCCATAGAAAGGGCATGTAAGTCGAAGAGACAAAATTATGTCAAACGAAGAGTGCAACACCCACAAACAAACCATTTAGTACCCATGGAACCTGCAAGATCAGAATTATATATGGCATATCAGCTGTTTTCTATGGTATCTGAAACTAGAGACGACCCATCCTTCCACATAAATGTGATGTTAAATTGAACTAAACATCACATGGAGATCGATTCAGGAGCAGCCCTGACAGTTATCAGCTCAGTAACCTATGAAAAATATGGACCCCTAAATCAAAACTTATGAGTTCTGATATTCAGCTTTGTACCTGGGGAAATAAACAGCCTCTTTGTATCCTGGATTGGTGTAATGTGGAGGCCACATACAATGGTATGTCTGCTACTCTGCCCATAACATTAGGGGAAGGAAATGGGCCAAACCTCCTTGGGAGAAATTGGTTCAACGAGTTGGGAATTAAAGTGCAAGGAATTCACCATATCACTGATAGAAAGTTCATGGAGACAGTACAGTAGAATATGTTGGACCACCAGTTTCATTAAAAATGGACTCCTCAGTGCAACTTCAGTATCTATGGAGCTATCCAATACCACTGGCACTGGCAGACGATGTCAATCGAGAGATTACAAGGTTAGTTGAGGAAGGGATATACAAACCAGTATCGTTTTCAAAGTGGGATACACCCCTAGTGATTGTGCCAAAGCGGGATGGATCTCTGCGGTTGTGCGGGGTCTACTGGAGCATATTTAATAAAGCGCTATGTCCTGACAAATACCCTTTACCAACTACAACTGAAGCTTTTGCATGCCTAACAGGTGGAACCATATTTTCTAAGATTGACCTCGCACAGGCTTATGCTCCAGTTAAAGTAAATAAAGAATCTTCTAAAATATTGACGGTTGATACGTCAAAAGGCTTGATTCTAGTGACAAGAATGCCTTTTGGGATTAATGCAGCACCGGGGATATTTCAAAGGCTGATTGAAGGTATATTAGCAGGTATACCAGGTACAGCGGTACTCCTGATAGACAATTATATCGGGCAACGATAGAGAACAACATAATTCCTGAGTACAGGAAGTACTACAAAGATTGAGTGATGTAGGGTTACGGTTAAGGAAGGACAAGTGCAGGTTTTGAGTTCCGGCAGTGTCATTTTAAGTTTTTCAAGTATACGCCAAAGGCATTCACCCCCTACAAGACAAGGTTGAAGCCATACAGAAAGCTCCAGCACCTAAGAACCAAATAGAACTTCAAGCTTTATTAGGACTTCTCAATTTTTATGTGAGATTCCTTATGGACAAATCTACTGTTTTGGAACCTCTACACAGTCTTCTAGATAAAGAAGCACAGAAATCCGACACCTTACCCCTAGACTACCAGGTCACCGACATCAATTTAACACATGAATTATTTTGACTATCGCTACACATATTTTCTTGTTAAGTTTGGTAAAATATTAAACAAATGGATGAATTTTAATTAACATCATTTGAGGAATGTTATAACAAATCTATGTTTTGTGTTTGTTGTACAAATAAATATTTTGTAATGTAAACTAAAATAAATTGGTCTAATTATGATCAGATAACCTTGAAGAAGGAAACTGACCTTTCTACCTTGCTTGGTTGTATGCAACTCTGTTTGCCTTTCGAACAATAGTGTCATTATGTGTATTAACTTTTTACTAAACAAATCAGTATATTCAATAATGGGAATAAGATCTTTTTTTCTTGTGATAGGTATTGCGGTAGTAATCATGGCACCCAAAAACAGGGTAAGGGTTGTTTTTCAAGTCTTGGGGTAGCTTTTCAACCCATTTTTCACTAAAGCTTATTCCTGCTTATTTTATGGCTGTTCATACACCAACAATCATTTGTTCCTCGCGAGTCTTACCATCAGACATTTTGGTAAGAGGTTTACATGCATCTAGTGGATAGAGGTAGGACCCCCGAGGCCTCTTCAGGGAATACCTTCGAGCCCTCCTTGGAGAACAACCCCAAGCCTTCCTTAGGAGACACCCCCAGGGTGTACCTCGGGAAACCAGAGCCTTTAGGCCCTCTTTATACCACTTCCCAACCCCTATATCATCTTGGGGGATTTTAACGCTCTTAACATGGTGTGGGGGTCTAATTTTACAGACAAGGAGGGAGGATGATAGAGGATATTCTTGTTTCAGGTGTTTCAGGTGATCTTGTGCTACTGAATACCAGTACCCAGACTTACCTTTCCACCTTTAACGGTGTATCCTCTGCCATCGACTTAACTTTCTATAGCCATGGGATTTATGCTCACTTCCTTTGGGAGGTTTACCCGGAACTATGTGGCAGCGATCATTTTTCCATTTTCCTTTCACCACTTCAAGATCCTGACCACGATACTGGTATAGTTCCAAGCGCTCGCTGTGTTTGACTAACCTGTTCTCCTGGCATCGATTCGAGACGGCACATTTTACTTCGAAGGTCATTGTGCTGATGAAGGCTTCCATACCTAAACCCTCACCAAATTCGCGCCACCTTTCTGTTCCCCGATGGAACGAGGAGTGTCGGTTGGATATTTATGAATGTCGAAAGGCCCTACATCTCTTTCATCAAAGTCCTACCTTGTAGAATCTGGAGTCACTCTGGATTCTACGTGGTCGAGCTTGACGTGTCATTCGTGAAAGGCGAAGATATGAAATCTAATATTTACTGTTGTAAATACATTGATGTCTTCGACACTTCTCCGGAGTATATGTCCATCAAATTTTCTGTAAAGGTGCTACTGCTAGGCCTACCACTTATTGAATGTGTGGATATATTAACTTGTGCGCTGCAGCGAGGCAGCTCTGAATGTAAAGGGAGGATACCAATAGTATCAGATAAGAGGCTAGGATGTGTTCTCGAATGTGGAGAAGGGATTATTTGAATTATATCACTATGGCTATTCCTAAAATAAAAATGTAAACAACTATTGGTAAGCCTATATAAAATAAATTTGTATTTAGTAAGGATTATGTGGTCCTTTCGTCTTACGAATTATTAATTTGCTTATCTATTAAAAAAATGTACAGATTTTTAGAACTTTAATAAATATTATAAAGGTAAAAAAAATTACTAGGGACGAGGAAGTATTTGATACAAAAAAAGTGCTCACACATTAGCGTGTGGGTATAGATTATAAAACCAAAATGAATTTCACATTTCAAAAACTACGCTAATGCACCTTGGTGGAGATTCGTGAAGCTTATATAACAATGTAAGGCACTAATCCTGAAACATTTGTCAATATTTAGTGTATGATTAGTGCTTTAAATCCTACAATCTCAGAATTAGTTCTTTATTTGCAACATAATAAGAGGCGTACATTACCGGCTAAGGAAGGCTATCTTCACGCAGCTCCACTATGTAAATCAATAATTCAGAAACACGTGACAATACTTTTGGTGAAGCTCATTGGATTTATAAGAATAATTACAAAGACCATAAAAATAAATGTTATAAATTTAAGCAACATAATTCAAATTGTGGATCTTTACTTCATGTGACCAGTTTAGTGAAGCTTCCAGATGAGATTTTAACCCCTTCCTCCTGAATATAGGATCAACACGGCAAAATGAAACTAGCACGCAACCATTGAACAGTGAACTAGATCCTGTTTTTATACTGATAAAAACAGTATATACTTACTTTGATCCATCAATAAAACTCTTCTTCTCCTTATTCCATCCTAATTTTTTATGACTAGCAGATGGTTGAAGTCTAGTTCCCCCCCTCTCCCCTTTACGGTAGTCACTTTTGACTGAATTATTGTTCATAGTCAGTCGTTTTAATTTATCGAAAAAACAATATAATTATATGTTATTAATATATTCTTATAATAGCTATCATAAGAAGGCAAAGCATACACAACTGTTCGGAAAAGCAGGGCCAGTTTGTGAACACATTGATTAATACATTTAAAATAAAAGCTACGGCAGATATTATTTTTAACATCTTTTAACGAACACCTAAAACTTTAACATGTGCGGGCTCACTGTGCGTTGTCTCAACTCTCAACATGGTGAAGACAGACATCCAACTAAAAGAGCACATGCGCATGGAGTCAACTGCCTTTCCTTCTTTCTCCGGCTATTCTTTAATTCCAAAGCGTTGATGGAGGATATAGCTGCCCTACTTGATCGCTGAAAAGCATTAGCTTTGACGCGTCAAAACAGCAGCAGGAATTATCAATTATCTTTACATTTTCTGTTGTGACCTTATCAAAAAATGACTGTTTCTGAAAGGTTTATCTAGTAGTTACCCTCATCTCATAAATGTGACAATATTCCAAATGTTCATTGAATTTGTTATGTATAGATTATCAAAATCTAAGGTTGAGAGTACTAGATAAGTATGTTCCCACCTTTTATCTTCATTTTGGCTTATGTCAAATATGGAAAAAATAAAACTACTTAACCATGGCCTATTTCCTGAACGTCCGTAACGCATTCCAGCGCTCTGGTAGGCAACCCCCTTAAAGCCAACTTAGCTAACAAAATGCTGCATGGAAATGATTCTCTCAACTTGAGAATTTATGCTCCAGAAGCTATGTATATGCGTTAACTCTGACTAACATAGTGGAGATTATCTCGGACTATTAATACTCTATCGCTACATCATTGGTTTATTGCTAAAATACTTACACATATCATTGCTGTAAGAAGTGGTATGCCTAAGGGGGAGTGGGGCAAACAGGGTATTTGACCTCTCTCCCCCCTATTTCTCCAACACCAGAATTATGTTAATAGAAATTTAAATGATATTAAGTATAAATAAAATATTTATCACTGTAGCATTGGACGTTATAAGGGAGACGTTAAAACAAAACAAATAGAAGAGACTTACTGCATTCGCCTGTCGACTGGGCCTGCGTGGAACAACGGCTCAAAACCTCCGGACGAACATTCACTGACCCGGGAGAACAAGATACTAAGAGCGCGTGATGTCTGGCAAGCTAAGCGACGCCTAGGCCTGGCTGGGCATGCGCAGTGACTAGTCTCCGTTACGAGAATATTCCCGAAGCACAGCATGCTTGCATTTTTGTTCCATTTCAGTCCAGAATGTGTCCTACCCCTTCTCCTTTCATCCTCTACTGAGTTTTGTATATATTCTGCTCTCTGTATCGATAACGTCACAATTGGGCCTGTGTCTTAGCAGGGTTAACTTAAGCTCCGNCTGTGTCTTAGCAGGGTTAACTTAAGCTCCGGCTTTCTGCGTCTAAAATGTAAGATCTAAATTCTGTTTTGGCTTATGAAACTTTTATACTTTATTTATTTTCTAAATTCTCTTTTCGGCCACACTTTAAAAAAAATTGCTAAAATTACGTCTTATGGTTAGGAACATTTCCTTACTATTTTATATTACGATAGGTTGGATAATTTATTTTTGGTCATAATGTATTTAGGAATTTTTGATAACTTTCATGAATACCATTTTCTGGGTCTTGATGTTAATTTATTACGGTTTTTTTCTGAGAATAAATTTGTATCTTAAACAACTTTTTCGCGCCATTTCTAATGGCTAACTATTTGATAATTAAATTTTTTGTAATACGTTAATTCTTAAGGGATATCTTTCATTGCTAAGTTAAGATGGTTTATTGTCATTTGCAAAGCTCCTTTTATTCTGAGCAAACCTTTTATAGTAAATGTAGGATTTAAATATTTGATATTAAAATATAAAATATTTAAAGATTTAGTGTTGCTAGAAGGGCGCCTCTTCATGATAGAGCTATAGTTTAACTTCTTCGAGTTACATTTTTATATAACACTACGTGACTATGTTTATAAAGTCTTTAATTAGTCTCGCGTACACTATACGCATGTAAAGAAAACTATGTTAACCTTTATATGGAGTATTTCATTAGTTTCGAGTCATAATGTTTTTACCTATATTATATTGTATACCCAGATTCAAACTGTTATGCAACTATTGAGCGTTATTAATAAATATCAATCTTTCTTAATCTGTTTTGTATCTCTCTGATATATGCCCCATCATTCCCAAGGAAAGTTCGTCAAATAGTTAGGTTTAATATGAACTTTAGGAAGGCTGCAGTCTCGTGCTGTCTGGTTGAGATAGAGGTTCACATTTTTTTTATAGATCCACAACTAATTCGAGGGTTGCGAGTTGTGGGACTGTAATGTTTGTGTTAAGCATTTACAACCTAGAACTCCTCGGCACTCGCTCTAGGTTAACTCCCCCCATATTTTTAGTTTTTATGTTTTTCTATGTGGTTTGTTGGCATCTGCCCCTTTTGGATGCTACATCACTTAAGCATAATATTCATAATGTTGACCGTTACACACAAAATTAACAATTAAAAAAATATATAAATAATAGCTTTATTACCATTTCTATTATTTAAATCGCTTAGTTACTATTAAACTACTCCAACTGATTTATAAAAGGATTTAATATTCATAAATATTCTCAACCTTCAGGTCTTAGGAGGCTGTGAACCCCAAACCCGCTCTCTCCATCAAAATGTCATTTTTGCTGCAGCCTTGTTTGAATGCCTCCCCCCAAAGTAAATGGCTGTGTGCGCCACTGATTAAGTAAATTATAAGAAAATATATATATTTTTTTTTACCTTTTCCTTCTAAATCATCTTGAAATGGTGAAATCACTCTCCTGACTATTGAGATTCTTTGATGAATAATTATAAAAAATCACAATGACTAATAAGTCATTAATGTAAAACAAAATCTAAAAGAACACTATTAAAACTCCACAATCCTTTCTACTAAAGAAAAACAAGAATTACCGCCAACTACGGTTAAAGTAGCCTTGTCACCTGCCTCCACCCCCTTTTCTCTACTCTATCCATGTTGAAATGCCTAAATTTAAAAAAGAGTTTAAATGTGTTTGCCAAATACATGATAATACATGTGACTAGAATACCTTAACATAAATCAATGTATTTAATTAATGTATAATTTAAAGCTTGTTACGTATACTAACTATTATTTTGCAATTAATTATATATATATATAATGTATTTTTACTCAAATTATACTAAATTAGCTTAATAAATAAACATTGTGATCTTGAATCTTTTTTTCACTTGTTAGCACAATGCTTAGCTTTCTTCACATGAACAGCATGACCTGGGGTTTAAAAACTCGTGCTCATTTGCCAATCACTTATGGACGAGCGGAAAGGAATGTATTGCAACCCCCTAGACATTGGGCAAGGTCTTTAGAGCCTCCCTATCTTGCCTTGCGATTTTCAAGTAGCAAGCCCTGGGTTTCCTATTGTGCCAAGTAGAACCTTTTGGAAGAATTACTTAAAACACAGTATTCTTGGAATATGAACCAATATTAGCTTTAAATTGAATAATTCATTACATGCACATTTATTAACAATTCAAACATTAGTATTTAAAGAGTTCGCACAGACAACATTGGATTAAACAAAAAACTAGTCCATATCCTTATGGGTATGCGGCGCAGGACTAGCATATCCAGAGAATATGCCCCTGCAGAGCCATGAGAGAAGTAATAGACCTTTGCCAAAGATGGAATGATGTCTGAACGTAGGTATGCAATGAGCTTTTTCTTAAATAAATGCACTGCTATTGTGTCATACCTGTGATTCTCTTAAATAAATACAAAACTTTTAAACTTTAGTCCTTCAATATCTTTAAAGTAGACTGCAACAGGAAACAGTGTAACTTTATCAATTTTCCAATGATATGATTGAGCTTCATCTTGGAGTACAAAAGAATAATTGTCTGCAAAATGAAAGGCTATAACAGATTCATTATATCTTATATTCTCGTTCAAATAAGGAAAATGGGCTGATTGTTTTTTTAGCTATAAATGAATGTTTTTTATAATTACAAGTTCTCCAAGAAATACACTTAAAAATCTTGTACTTTTTGTGAGTGTCTCGAAACTACACCAGTCAACAGAGACCCATTGTTTATAAATTATTTGCTCAATCATTTCCTGTTCCATTTTTTTCATTCAACTGTTCTTTCAAATATTATTTTCCAGGGCAAGAAGTACATAGATTGAGTTAACATTTTGGCAGTGGTACATCACACATTATTTTGGCTAGACATGATTTGTAGTCATCTATTGAAGTGACATTGTCTAATACTGTACAAACAGAATGTGTATCACTTACACCAGCCAGGATGCAGTTTTTAAGATAAAGATCTGCAAATTTTGAAAATCCTGTTTTTTCTACAGGATATTTTCTTTTAAAAAGCTCATAAATTTACTTTAGATTCCCTAAAATTAATCTCTTTTGCAAATGTGCATGATATCTATCACCTTTTTTTTATACAGAAATGAAATATTTTTTTCCTGGCATAAGACGATTTATTTCATCACTATTGTAAAAATGTTCTACTTTAATAATGACTGATTGATGTAACACTTTGCCATGCTTTGGAGTAGGTGAAGATAAAATCCCCTGTTCTTTAACCAGTTTATTTACTTTCCTTGCCATTTCATTGCTAACATTAAACTGGGTTTTGATTTTCTTGCATGACCAGCTCTTTGGCAACAATGTCAAAATTGTAATCTTAGCACTTGTCCTTTCTACTTGTTGAAATTTTTCTTTTAGTTGTGCCAATATTTCAGATTCTGTTTGCTTCTCTTCATCACTGTCATTTTCAAGGGTTTTATCTGATAAAAATTTCTTGATTGTGTCTAATTTATTTTTACAGTACTTTGGCATAGACAAACATTTATTTAAAATGGGGGACTCGTCAAGGGTTGATAAAGACTTATTCAAATATTCTAGGCTTAAATCCACGGAAATAAAATTGTCACCTATATTACAAGGACTTGGCATGTTATTTTCCTCACTGTCGGCTTGAACCATTTTAGACTTTTCCTGAGACAATTGTTTTCTGCAACTATCACATATTTTCATTTCACTTTGAATATCACCATGCGCTAAGCACATCCAATCTTAAACAGGTCTAACATTTTTTAAAGTCTTATGCCCTTCTTACTTAAAAGGATTACAACAGTAGATATTAAAATTAGATTTTCTCATTATTTCTTCCATATTACACACTAAACTCTAGTTAATTTGAAAATAATATATACACAATTATTGTTTTAGGCCTAAACGAATAATCATTTTCAATTAATTTAACATAAACACACTATTATAATAAACACAGAGCTATCTTGATCCCAGCACACAATATTGTTGTTTCTCTCCCCAGTGCAAACATGGGACTGACATGATACACAAGGAAGCAACATTAGCTTACAGGTTCAGACATGCACATTCATTTAAAATGTAACTGGTCTAAGAGACATGTTTTCTTTGGAAGAAACAAAACACGATTCAACTTGTTTGAACAAGAAAGATTCTGAAGCTGTTTAAAGAACAAACATATTTTCAAACTCACTTTTATATAGGTTTGCAAATGAAAATTTTTCAATGTATCGCCCGCCATGAGTCATACTGTGATAGTACTATTTTGGTGATCCTAATGTTGTTAAAAGTTAATTCAAAATTTATCCCATCAAGATCCCAAGTTGAAATTTGCTATACATACCTATAAGATAAGAGTGAAAAGGTGTAACTTATTTTAAAACATATGTTTATGGAGAAATTAAAAATCAAAATTTCGAGTTGATGAACTTGAACTTTTAAAATGCCCTGATGTAAGCATGTAATATATTATTTTATTTCTCTATCTTATTTTTAACTGAAGACATTAAATAAAACATGATGAACAGTGAAGCCTAAAATGCCCCTTTTTTAAAAATTTTGAAAATTTATAACTCAAAAACTAAAGAAGAGAAAATTATGAAATTTTGTATTTTTAACTATATTTGTATAAATAACAATCATGTCTAATTTTATCAAAATCTAAAGTGTGCCGGTTTTTTCAATGGCTCACTTGACATGGAATGGCACAAGAGTTAATGGACACTTAAGAAGAAGACTGAAGAACAATGTTCTAGACAAATACGATTTCAATTTAATTTGGTGGGTGTGTTCTAGAAAAATATGATTTCAATTTAATTCAGCGGGTGCGTTTATAAATTTGAGAGGTTCAGTGCTAGAAAATTTCTCTATTTCACAAATCTAATGAAAACTATATTTAATAAATTTCATTATTGCTACTTTACAAATCAACAAGGCAGATTTATTATTTTATTAATTTAAATCTTGCCATGTTAATTACTAAAAAAATATGGTTCCGATTTTGAACGCACATGTGTCTATATACCACATCTTGGAAATGATACGAATTCAATAATAATTTTACTTATAAATTAATCAATTCTCCATATAATATGTATCAAATAAGATTTTTTGCAGATTTTAATTAAATATAAAATATTTAAGATTCCATGAAAATTAACAATTTTAGTTAACCAAGTATTTTTAATAATTTAAAGAATGTTGCGTTCCTTAACTGCGCATGCGCTGAACAATTGCTAAACTCTCCCACTATCTTCCGCGTTAGCAGGAGTTTGCATAATTGAACATAATTCATATAGTAAATAGCTATAGTGGCTATGTGTGGGCATTTTAAAATAGTAAAAATTATTTTCAATATTCAAGTAATATTTCAAAAGTTTAATCAAACACACTGAATTTTTTTTATTATTATTATTATTATGTCTAATCTACACTTTCAATAGTAAGTAATAAATTCGTCTTCATTGGTACCGATCCATGTTTGTGGGCAACGAGGTTGGATGTTTAATGTTATGGCCGCCTTGAACTAATTTAAAGAGTTAAAGAAATTTTCCCAAAAATATAAAGCAAACTTGTATTAAAACTAAAAACAATAAATATATATTTTATTTATTGAGGTAATTTCACTTCACTCTAAGTTGATAAAATATAAGTGTAATATCATCACTAGATTTCGAATATCAGACGAAGCTTCGAATGATTGCAGACGGCAAATATGAGTTTGAATCGAATACGAATAACACCCAGATTCAATTTGGCTTTGTATTTTTTTGAAGCTTCGCACACCCCTACAGTTAAACCTATAATATTACTAAATTAGGCACCCGTTGGAAGTTACGCCGTTAATAAATTTATAAACAAAAGTACAATGGAAGCTAGGCTATTTTATTACTATCTTGATGGCTAGAATATACAGTGGAACCTCATTTATCTGGTCTAACTGGTACCATGTGTCATCCATATTAAGGACGATCTGGATAATCCAGAAATTATAGGAAAAATTGTGTTAAAGAAATATATTTGTTAATATTACTATAAAATACTTGAAACATGTTACATCAATTATTTGTTCCATAAAAAATGTTACAAAAAAACATTAATGCAGAATTTCAGTCCGGATCAATGAAGGCCAGATAAACAAGGTTGCAATGTATTATTAATAGATACACTTTAGAGGAGGTAACTGATAACAATGATAACCTTGTGCAAAAGTCTTTGGTTATATAGATTGAGAATGTAGGCACTTGCTAACCTTTAACAAACTATTGAATCTAAACAATGAATAGAGCTGATTAATGAAAATAACGTAATATTGTAACAAGATTAGTGTCTGAAAATGGGACCAGCGTCCTTGTTATATACCCTAACTGCGTTCCTTGTTCTCTCTATCTTCGTGCTTGTTTAACAGGCATGCAGCAGCAGTCTCACTCAGCCGTGGGATTAGAGAAAGGGGGGAGGAAAAGGCACATGTCTGGAAGATAGCCCAGCATTCTAGAATTGGAGATTTCCAGACTTTTTAGCTGCGACCATATGTACACACGGTCAGCGATAGCCACGGAGGCCCCAGTTGCGAGTTGTGGACTGGAGTGTTCAGGAGTGGGCTAGCGTGCCCGAGAGTGGGTGGCGTGATCGGCATTTGTATATCACGGGTCATCGCAGTGTCGTGTTCAGGAGCCAGCGACAAGTGATGGGTGATGTAGACATTAATTACTATAACTGTGAACTGTGTCAATAGTGTTCATTTTTGTGACTTTTAATATTTGAATGGTCGTTATGTATGTTAATTTGTTTATTTAATTCCCTTCTATTTTCATGTGTTCTTATTAGTTTATTAATGTATAGACTTTAACATGATTATAATTATTTAATTCAACGACTTGTTTAATTGTAATTAATTTAGCTGTATAGTTAATCAGTGTATGTATGTATCGTTTCATTTTTAATAATAAAAAGCTTGTGCATTTTCATTCATGTTTGATCAGAAGTATACCTTAATATCCCCAAAAGAACTTGTGGTTCACATAGTGGCGTGCAAATGGTCGCACGCACCCTGTGTTACAATATCTTGGGAAGATAGAGAGCTAAGGGGCAAAATCCTTAACCAATATATGGGAAAGATAGAAAGCTAAGGGGTAAAATCCCTAACCAAGTTACAACCCCCTTTGTTTTCAAGAATAGAGAAAATGTTACAAGATTTTACCAGTGCTGAAAGCAACCTAACTAGCCCTTCCAAAAATATAAAATGTGACAACAAAAAATGGGTAGACTGTACAAGCATCTTACAACTACATACCCTTCTAGATCATGTAAGGGCAAACCTGCTAACTAAACATTTGCTAAAAATAAAGAGAAAATGTACAAACATACTTTTGGTGTTAGCCGGATGTCCAGCTATATGGAAAACAGGGAAAAGTTTGGAAATTGTATTAAACATTCCTGAAATCCTTACGTATTCACTAAGAAGCACACAAGTTTGATTTACAATAGTCAAAATGCCCTTTTTATTTCAGTTAATATGTTTATGGCAAATCGCTTTAACACAAATGTCCCAGGTGAACATACTAATCTCAATTCAACATATGAATTTGTGTTATCTTTCGCTCCCTCTGTGTGTCTCTTACCAAAGTTAAGTCATGCCCATTCATGATAATTCAACTATTATATAATTTTAAACTGTACAGTCTGTACTGGTGTACGACGATCTTTTAATGACTCAATACGATCTCAATGAACGTTACTTAGATAGCTATACAATTTTAGAATGAGTATGTGTCTAAAAGTATTATTAAATTAACTTGTGACCTTGGTAAAATAATGTTTGTAATATATTTAATACTTATATATAATGGATGGAAAAATAGATTTGCTCTGGGAAAGTTAGAGGATTTTAAAAGAGTTTGGTTGGACACCCTGAACTAGCCTAATATAACAATATATTTTACAGAAATCAATAAAGATAAGTAGATAAATATTGTTTTTGTTATAGTCAATATCCTTTAGTGAAAGTATTCATTAATAAGTTGATGTTAAACACTGATACCAATGGCCCTGTTATGAATTTGCCCAACAATTTGTTCTTCATTCAAAGGAGGAGCATGTTTTGCCATTCTTTCTTCATTTTCATCCAGCAATAGCACATTACTAAGCACAGACATATTGTGCAATGCAGCACAAGTATTAATTATTTTAGCTGCTATTATTAGATGTTAATGATGTGTGCGATGCTTCAAAAGACATCTCCAATGAGCCTTTAAAAAGCCGATAGTTCTCTCCACTACAGACCTCGCAATGCAATGATGTTCCGTGTAGTGACCATCTGGAGTGTTTTGCTCTGCATCCAGAATTGGAGTCATTAATATGTCCCCTGTAACAATTTGAAACATATAAATAACTGCTAGATTACTAAGAGATTTATGAAAACAGTATAAAATGCTAGTAGGGAAGCGAGCCAACCTGGAAATATAGGTAAAACTTTGATTGAAACAAATCAACCTCTCTCTTCATTTGGTCATACTCTTGGTCATCTCTTCCTTAGTTATTTTCGTACACTAACACCTGACACAATGGGCAGTAAGTAAGAATAGTGAATGATTAGTGGACCAATCGTGTGGTCCCGAGCACATTAAGGCTCCACCTTTTAACCTATGATGAAGCACGCAAACCCAAGCTAGTGTCAACAAATCATCCCCTTAGTCAAGTTCTTTCATACGACCCAAATTGTGACTATGTGCACAAGAATAGTGAAGAGAAGATGGACGTATGAACAATGTATAAATAAATGGTACCTACAGTGAGTCCTTCTATTGTGTTGTCAGTTACCCTATTTTTACTTAATATTGTCCCCGACTGGCTACAGCGCTATTTTTCGGTTTATTAAATCGCGTCAAGTTTGAATTGGTCGCCAACCACCACCTGTGCTATGCAAGAGTCTTGCAGGCCACGTAACACACCCATCTCCTCCTCCAACAAACCTTCACAGTCATTGTTGAGCATGGTGTTGTAAGCCTACTTTCCATAAGCTATATTCTATGTTAGTGCATTGCTCGTGTGTGTCTTTTTTTTTTGCGTGTTTATAGATTATTTGTCTCGCTATATAGTAGTTTTTGTCTGACAAGAATGGCGTCTAAACATCCGTGTTATTCATCTACAACTCCGGTCGCAAAGAAAATCAAGCTAATCAATTAAATTATCTGTGAAATATGGACACAATACAGCATCTCAAGTCCAGTCAGCATTGTGTAGCCATGACTTTAAATCTCCATGTTTCTTTCAAGAAAAAGTCGTCATTGTTACCCATGAGGAGGAGAAGAGCATGATCGCTGAACCAGTCTCATCCACGCCCCGAAGCTCAATGTCTTGTAGGTATTTTGGGGGACCGTGTAGCCTAACCTCTAGACTTAACATTGATTATTATGGTTAAACTCAACAACATGGTTTTCTACATAGTTGCATTTTTCACGAACATAATTCAACGTGATAGCAGGACTTGCTGTATATTACATTAATTTAATATATAATCTAGTATTAGATAGTGTAAAATTAAATATGAAGCATCAAAATAACCTTTAGGAACATGTTTTTGATAAGCCTAGTTGTAATAAATATACTCTTAAATGCTATGTTTCATTGCCAATGAGAGTGAAAATTAAGTTAAGTTAAAAATAAATTTATTGTCAAACATATTGAAGATGGTAATAATGTAATTTCCATATTGTTATTTATTTCATTTTACCGTACTGTGGAATAAAAACTACAATAATTTGGATAAAGACTTCCAAGTATTTCAGAAAGAAAAAAAAGTGAATCTAACAATGTGTCACAAATTTACTCAATTTTACAAAACAATACTAATACGGTATAATAAATTTTAAAATATTACAAAATTGATAAGATTATTTCATTTTTTAACTCGTAAACCCTTCTTTGTTCAGGTAATAAGTTAGTATTAGTGAAGTGTTCCCATTAAATTTATTATATTACCTGCGACAATGGTTATAAGGTGTGACGTCTTACCTTCCCCAGACAAAGAACAGCATAATGTGTATTTGACATGGGTAATTCACTTTATTTAATTAAACATAATCAGGATGATATTTTAGCACCGCATCTTAATACCCGTTTGGGTTATACGCTTAAGTACTAATTAATCTAATGGGTTAGGGATTGGGAAGGTCAAATTTAGAGGAAGTGAACCCACATTTGTATGAAGAGAGTGGAAAACCAATTAGGAAAAACCACCCCCAGTTCACTCGACCCATATTAGAAGCTCAATCTCCCTGTCCTCGGTAAACTAGTTCAACACGAAACAAGCACATTAGCTAGCTTCACCACCGAGAGGTTTTTTTAAAATTATTAAATGAGGTTTTGGCTCATTCTTCAAAGGTAATGTAAGAAAATGCATACCTGAGTGAGTGTGTTATATGATAGATGAACTAAAAATCTTTCAACACAACAACTCTTAAATTACATGTAGGTTTTTTGACAAAACCTGCAGTAACTTTGAGACACAATGATGAACCAATAAATGCATGAATAGCCTGTCTGGTCATTCATTAATATAGGCCTACAACTGAAACAAGATATATTTTATTTTGGTTATTATTATTATTATTATTATTATTATTGGTGTTTAGAGGTCCAGCGACACACTGAGGTCATTAGGGCGTTAACATAATATACATACATAGTAAAATCTCTATAGGAGAATCAAAATATTCACCTGTTTCTATAGAGAGGTGAAGACACACTGCAAAAATACAATATAAAAAGAATAGATCTCAATATGAGAAAAATACCCATTTGGGACACTCCATAGGGGTACTCAAATGGGCTACAGAGTAAGAATTTAGTGAAACACCTGCTAAAAAAAACCAAAGGTTCATCACGCAATAAAAAGACAAAACAAACATATTAAAACAACACATTAAAGTATACTAAAATGTAAAAAAAAGGAACCTTGAGCTTTCTGAGACTGGTAAAACAACGTGGTTCATTAAAATACTGGGGGCTCTGGCTGTATTCCGCGTAATCTATGGAATTAGACAACCGTCGTCTTGGCTGCAGAGAAGCGAAAGCCATTATGCGCTGCCCACGACCAAAGATTGTTGACAGAGAGCTGTATCTGCCGTTCAGCCCTGTGGAGACTTGACGAACTGCAATAAATTGCATAGTCATCCACAAAGAGGCATTAACGTGCAGGCAAGCGCACGTTGTCAACAATGCTATTTATCGCAATAGCGAACAACGTACAGCTCAGAATACTACCCTGTAGCACCCCATTTTCTTGAATAAAATCATTGAATAAGGTGTTATTCAACCTTACCCGGACGTGTCTATCCGACATAAAATTAGATATAAAAATTGGGAGGTTCCCTCGAAACCCCCAATTAAAAAGGGTTTTCAAAATGCCGTACCGCCAGGTGGTGTCGTACGCTTTCTCCAGATCGAAGAAAACAGCCAGAAGATGCTGCTTACGGAGAAAAGCGTCACGAACAGCCGTCTCTAGACGGACAAGGTGATCCGCCGTGGATCGGCTACGGTGAAAACCACATTGAATATTAGATAGCAGATTGCGGGATTCTAAATACCATATAAGTTGCTTATTAATTATTTTTTCCAATATTTTACATAAGCAACTAGTTAAAGCTATCGGTCTATAGCTAGTTGGCTCTCACTTATCTTTGCCACTTTTATGTATAGGTATAACAGTTGCTTGCCTCCATAGTGATGGGAACTGATGAGATTCCCAAACACTATTGTAGAGGTCTAAAAGAAGTGCCTTCCCGGCAGGGGGCAGCTGATGCAACATCTCATAATGAATGTCGTCTGGACCAGAGGCTGTGCTGCCGGCCTGGGACAGGGTGTAGGTCAGTTAATCTTTGGTAAAGGGGGAGTTAGAATCCTCCCCCCGACTTAGGTCCAAAATCAATAGCATGGCGCTCGATGTTCCGCTTATTAACTGCGGATTCGTTAGTGTAGCTCGCAGTGCTAGAAATAGTGGCGAACATCGATCCCAATATATTATCGACTTCCACAGGGGAGGAGACACGTGAACCGTTAGACATGAGGGCAGGTATATTGTTAATGGAATTGTTGCTATTACGTAATTTACAGATATTGTCCCAAACCTTGGTTGTGGGAGTGGATATTGTAAGGGTAGAAATAAACTTTCTCCGAGACTCTCATCTGCTTTCACGAATGATTCGGTGAGCTCGAGCACGTAGAATCCGGGATGACTCCAGATTATACAAGGTAGGACGTCGATGAAAGAGACGTAGGGCCCTTCGATGGTCATAAATAGCCGACCGACCCTCCTTGCTCCACCTGGGAACGGGATGGTGGCGCGGATTTGGCGAGGATTTAGGGATGGAAGCCCTCACCACCACGATGACCGTCGAAGTTAAATACCCAACCTTAACATCGACGTCAGGAGAATGGTATTCATGAAATACGGTGAGCTCGCGGAATTTATCCCAATCGGCACGTTTAATCACCCATTGGGGTACCCGTGCTGTACTTGGGCGATCTTGGAGTGGGTAAAGCAGAATGGGAAAGTGATCCCTCCCACATATGTCCGCATGGACATCCCAAAGTAAGAGAGCAGAGATCCCTGGGCTACATAAAGTTAGGTCTATGGCAGAGGATACACCATTAAAGGTGGAGAAGTGTGTCTGGGTCCCGGTGTTCATTAACACCAGGTTTCCTGAGACAAGAATATCCTCTACCATGCTCCCGCGGGAATCTCTAAAATTAAATCCCCACACCAGGCTATGCGCATTAAAATCCCCCAAGATGATATAGGGGGCAGGAAGTTGCATAAAGAGGGTCTCTAGGCTCCTCTTCGAAATACGTTCACCAGGCGGGAGGTATATGGGGCATACAGTCATCTCCAAAGCAAGGGAGACTTGGACAGCGATCGCTTGGAGATCAGAAACGATATTAATATTCTTATGGTATATATTGCTTCGTGCGAATATAGCCCCACCTCCGCTAGCCCGATCAAAGAAAGGCTTGTCGGTACAATACACATCGTACCCACGAAGCATCGGGTTGTCATTTGGGTGGAAGTGGGTCTCCTGCAAACACAAGATGAAAGGATGCAGGGAATAAATTTGTTTAATTTCCTATACACAAGCATAGAAACCCCTACAATTCTATTGTAGTAGCGACATACTTTATTAATATAAGATTTAACTATCCTCTAAATTCATGACGCTATATCTTAAAAATAAAAATTTGTTGAGGGCCTTTTTAGGTCCTCTTGCCTTTCTCAGTCTCTCCTGGACCTTCCGCTTCAGGAGAGACTGGGTAGTCGAATCCTTGCGCACAGGCTTTGTTAAGGCCTTCGACGCTTTTTCATATTACTTTTTTGGCGGTCTCTCGCTGGTTCTTCTTCAAGGCACCAGTGTGGCTCGCCTTTACGGCCTCACCTGTTTCTACACTCATCCCGGCCTCTGGAGGCCCAGAGGCGAGAATGAGCGACTCAAAAGCGGCCGCACATAATTTATTTCCCCGAGGAGGGCTCCTCGGTGGGACG
>CABFOW010000688.1:0-121911 GCA_902141385.1 Timema californicum
CTCCAGTGCGTCATCCCACGCTTACAACCAACATACTCCCCCACCCCCCTAGCCAATTAAGGCCCCATTGTTCGCGCTAATTGGCCCTTTGTGTCACAGAAATCGACAAAGTGTCTTACTGTGCACATTTTTTACTTTGAGATTTTGATGTATTTCGACGTTTTCTGGGCCCCCAAACTCAAAGATGTGGTTTTAGCCTTGTGTCTCTCCCGTCCTATGCCTACAGCTACAGCCGAGATAGTTTGATGGGTTTCGTTCACACTTTCTGGCTAGATGTTATGTGGTCAAAATTTGAAGATAGGACCTATATATTTTAGCTTAAAATTAAGGATAGTTTATTTTTGAAAATTGGAAATCGTTCGAAAACAGACCTACTTTGTTCAAAATGGGTATCTGAGGAATGTTAAACAATAATGTATACTTGTCTTTTAGAGAAGAATTAATTTAATGTAATTTTACTGATAGGCAATTTTTGTTCCAAAATATAATAAGACTATATGAGGAAGTATGTAAGATTGGTTGTATCTGACCATTTATTTCCTTGGGGCCTTTAACACCAAGCTTACCTGTTTCAGTCGCCGCACTTTCGCAGTAGATTAGACCACCAATGACGGGGAGAACAAGGTTCGAATCTTGGTCGGGTGTACTGAAGTTTTTTCTTACAAAATGGGTTTTCACTCTCCTTTCATTCAGATGTGGGTACACTTCATCAAAATATAGCCTTTATCATCCCTAAAAACATTAGTGTAGTTTAAAAAAAAGCGTTTATCCCAAATAGGAATTAAGACGCGGTGTTAAAACACCAAGTTTAATAGCGATTTGAGTTAAGGAACAGGGGTGACAGTGGATCAGAGTAAATGCTCCACCATAAGCGTGGAAAGGGGGTGGTAAACCCACAGTGGTGAATCACACTTCTGTTCTCCAAGCCGAGAATCGAATCTCGATCCCCCCTTCAATGTTAATCCAGTTTTGTGGGATAATATCTGCTTCATATTGTTAGAGATAGTATCATTTCCGATGAGTTGGTCATTGATGAGTAATTAACAGTGGCAAAAACTCACACTGGTGGTCACTTACTCTAGGATGTTCAGATAAAAATATCCGGGTTGCCAGTGACGAGGAAGTTTTTATATTAAAATTATATATTGAGTTTTAAAAGTCAAAAATATATTATATTTATAAAGTGGGATACTAATATAATACCATTAGGTTTCTTTATATTGGACCACATTTGTTTTATAGCTATAATAAGCTATAGTTAATATAATACACATAAGTTATAAATATAATATAGGACTATACTATATATTTCAATAATATGACGAATTATGTATTACTTAAACTCTACATTGCATATGCCTGTGCATTAAATATACCTAATCTATATCATAGGCCAAAAACCCACATACAGTATACAGGCTATTCTAAAATGGTCTGTACTGTACATTTTTATATAAAATAATATAATCTTATTCTTTTGTGAATCTGTCCTGAGACAGGTATCACCTGATCATCTTCCATTTTCTTCGGTCTTGAGCGTCTTCTTTCATACTTTTGTAGTTTATTTCTTTCCTTATATCTGTTAGCATGCCAAACCTTCTTATTCCACGTTCTCTCATTCCTTCTATCTTCCCCTTCGTGATTCTCTTCTCTAAACAATACCTAAGTAGTGTGTGGCCCAGCCAAGGCGTATTTTTTCTTCGTTATCACCCTTATCAGGCACCTTTATGCTCCTAACCTCAACACTTGCTCATTCCTCACCCTGTCCAACCATTTCACCTTCTCCACTCTTCTCCACAGCCGAATTTCAAAACTTTCTAAAAACCTTTGTTTCCTTTTTATGATTTTCCACGTCGCAGATCCTTACGTAGCCACACTCCACATAAAACACTTTGAAAACCTCTTTCTTAATTTAAACGGGATTCTTTCCATTGTCGGTAATCTCCTAATCCTTTAAAATGCTCCCTTAATCATAGCTATTCGGCTTTTAACTTATTCCGTACAGTATCTATTCCAAGTTACCAGACATTACAATTTACCAGATTTCCCAAATATTTGAACGACCTCACTTGTTCTAGTTTCTTCCTTCAAATGAATTTAACAACATTGACTCTTTCTTTCCAAACCTTATCACTTTCATCTTACTGATGCTTGCCCTCATTCCAAATTCCTTTCCCACTCTTATAATACCAGCCATCATGCCCCGCAGTTATTCTTCCGACTCTGGCAACACAGCTTGATCATCCAGGTAATTAATAATTTTTAGTCGTTCTACGCCTACTACAATGCCTCGTGCCCTTTCTAGATCCTTCTCTATAGAATTTTGGCGTATATATTTAAAAGCGCTGGTGATATACAACATCCTTGTCGCACCCCTCTTTCAATGCTCATCTCTTCCGTTTCGTCCTCCTCCACTTTCACCACCACTTTCTGTCCTGTGTACAGCTGCTTTATCAGGCTTCTATCCTTTCAACCTAGACCAATGTTCCTCAAAGCCTGGAGTAACATTCCAGTCCACTCGATCGAACTCTCTCTCCCAGTCAATAAAACAAACATACATTTACCTGTTCATTTCCAAAACTCATTCTGCCTGCATTCTCAGACACCCAACTGCATCTATGGTCCCGCTTCCCTTTCTAAAATCAATCTGGTCCTCTCCCATATTATCCTCTATTTCCCTTTCTATTCTTCTCAGCACTATCCTTGTCACAGCCTTGGTAATATGACATATTTAAATACTCCAGAAACACTGACCTTAGATATAGTTCCCTACGTCCCCATCTTAATGTATTGACTGACCTATTCCTCCCTCCTAACAACATTCGAGATGGCCCAAACAGAAGTGTGTAGACCTGCAGTTTCAAGCCAGTCTAGCGTTGTCAGTAGTCTCATAGTTTGAACGAATCAGCTTTAAACTTTCTGAAACATAATTCTGAGTAGACCTAATATATATATTTAAGAGCTATAAATTAACAAATCCAATTAATTTAAAATATAAATGACTAGGATCCAATCAATCAAATTCAACCCGTTCGGTTTGTACGTCTATGTACTAATTACACTAATAATTTAGGGACTAGGAAGGTTTAATTTAGAGGAAGCGCACCCGCATTTGCGTGGAAGGAGAGTGTAAAACCATTTAGTGAAACTACCCTCAGTGCATCCGACCGGGATTAAACCCTGCTCTCCCAGTCTTTGGCAGTCTAGTTTAACATGAGAGTAGCACGTTAGACCACGTGGCCACCGAAGCAGGTAATAAGCTTTGTTATATTGTTTCCCACTTTCATTCAACGCAAATTGGGATACATGTGCTCCTACTACTCATACGGGCTGTAGGCCCTAGGCTACGCATGTGTATTAATTACGCTAGTATGTTAGGGATGAGTAAGGTTGAATTTAGATAGAGTGTACCCACATTGGCGTGGAGAAAGAAGGGAAAACTATTTAATTAAAACCACCCTAAGTACACGTGGCTGAGATTCGAACCCCGATCTCTCCATCATTGGCAAGTCCAGTCTATTATAAGAATAACGCCTTAGACTATGTGGTCAACGAAGCCGGTAGCTACCAAAGAAAATTCATTGCTACTATTTACCAGAAATACACTCGGACGCGTGTTGTTGGCGTAGTTGAACCAATTAATTTTTTTTTACTTGCTATTTAGTAAAAACATAATCTAAGCTAGTTACTGATAAGAGCACGCGAGCTAAGGTCCGTATTTTGGCAGTTTTTATAACAAACCTTTATTTTGGTAATTTTTTTAAAAACATGCTTAACTAAAGTAGTCACAGTAGGCTTAGTCTAATTTTCTACACAATATAATAATATAAACCTTTCTAGAATATCTGTTAAGGGCATCCTGTAATTTGAACAGAAACTTGTTCTCTTCCATTAGAAAATTTCTCATAAAATACCACGCTACCCATGGAGAATATTCAAGTACTGTTGAGGTAGCTCAGAAAATTAAACTAAACATATCTACTGAAATAATATTGTATTCAAGTGTATTTTTCATACTGTCGCTACCCCGTCCTGTGAGCCTCTCACATCATGATGGGCAGTGGCAAATAATTGTGGGGTTCGTTTAACATGGTTTATTGTAATATATTAATTAAGTTACTAGTTTATAATATGATTTAGGATTTAGAACTAATTGAAAGAGTTTGAAAAAAGGTACTCGTTCTGTCAATGTCCCTACTCAGCAGTCCGTGTCCTGACCTATCCTCGATGCTATAGCCCTAGCTGGTATCGAACACCCGACCATCCAGGGCTGCGCTGTTATTAGTCTATCTAACTCTGAGTTTCAAGATGGGTTGGGGCGTCCTCCTCCGTACAGATCAGTGACTCAAGCTGTGGGATATTCTCCCCACAGGTTGGTAGCTGAGTCTGTAGAGGACTTTGGACTAGCCCAACTAGCAACGTCCATCAGGTCTGCCCCTTCTCCTCTCCTTAGGTCCAAAACTCACTGTTATATACCCAAAAAAGGAGGGGTTTTCCCCCTAAGATACTAGTTTCTAGTCTGAATACTCGACTGCTGAGCCAGGAGAGATGACGGTGTGAGTTCATAGGCTTACGTCATTCTTACAGGCTCTAGCTTACCCAAGGCTGCACGCTATGCCAATACGGAATTGAACTCAACACGAGAATCGAACCCGGATTTTTGGCTTAGTACGTCAATGGTCTAAGAACTGATCCATCCAAGAGTCTTCCCATGTTTAGGATCATTCGTCACTCATATTTTAAGGCAGAGTATTCGATGGGTGTGTGGAAATCGTCAACTATAATTAAGCAACCAAATGATCGCGAGCCATCTGAATATTTCCTCACGTTCATCGAAGATTCCACCTTAAAATATGAATGAAAAATGACCATGAATAATGGATGACTCCTGGATAGCTCAGTGGTAATAGCATTGACGTACTATGTCAAAGGTCCCGGGTTGGATTCCCGTGTAAAGGTGTCGTTTTTCAATATAATTCCATATTATATTCGGGTGCAGCTATTATCGTATTTGACAACTATAATGGCATAACTATTTAATTTAAATGTTGTTTGCTATAAAAACTGCAAACATACTAACCTTATCTTGCGTTTCCTTTCATCCCAACCTAAACATTTTCACTAAAACGTTATGGCTAATTTGCAAGTATTAAAAAATAAAGGAAGATTTTATTTTTTACACGTAGTAAACTAGCAGTCGGTGTGCTAAGCAAATCTAAACAGTCACTTAGTGATTTTCATTAATTTTATTTTCATATTTGTGGCATATAGGTCTACCTCGTGTGCATGTGTTTATACTTATATCATTATGCCTACCCAGACCCGCCTGGCGCCCAAACTGGGCCCGGCACCAGGGGCGAAGCGCGGGCCTCCCTCTGTTTGCACTACTAGACCTATGCTCATACATGATTACAGTTACATTTTTTATTATAACTTTCCCAAAACATAATACACGTAACTGAACAGTGAAATAAAAGGCACATAATAGGATACTAAAATTTAACTTGAACTTAATTCACCGTCCGACACCTGAGCTTAGACGGTATCGTGTCTGTCTCTGAGCTAAGGGTCCCGAGTTCATTTCCTGGCATACCCGAAAAATGTATCATTGGTGAAATGTGGGTTTCCTCTTTCACAGTGATGAATTAAAGGCCGGGTGCTGGATGTTGTGTCTGTTCTAGATTTAAGTTAGTGTGACGATATAATCAGTCGGTTCAGAAAGTGCACGTTAAATACCCCAAATCAATGAAAAAAAGAAAAGAAAATGATCTTGAACTACTGCCCTACTCTCTTCACCTGTCAAATTTAGTTTCTATACAAAAATATTAAAAACTCAGTCTAACATCCAAACATTTTGAAGAGGGAGACAAGACTGAACTGAGCCAACTTGTCTTTAAGTTGAGACTAAGGGTAGCCTTTCGGAGAACATCGACATAAAGCTACTTTCGTAGTCAGACTTTATACGCCTCAAGTTCAGCGCTATGATAAAGATAAGACGACACCTACCTAGCACAGAATGGACTGGGCAAGTTTCATAAGCGAGATTGGCCCATTCCTTTAAAGTTTAGGTAGGTCGCGTCTTGTATCTAGTATAGTACCGCACTTGAGGCGTTCTCAGTCTCACTATGAAACTGTCCCATATTCTGGTATCTACCTGTAAGCTCCCCAGGAGGAAACCTCATTTGGTGGTCTAATCCTACTAATCAATTATCCTTAGTATGAATAGGCATTTCATTTTGATCGCTTACTTTTTTTTTCGTATTTACTTTTCTTAAATGTACTACAATTTTTTTTTAAATTTGTGAGCCTAGAACCCGAGCCCCTGAAAGTTCGAGGTCCAGTACTATGGTACCAATGGCCTCCTGGCATGGCGGGCCTGTATATTAATATGTGTGATAGACGTATACAATTTAATTGGCCTAGGTGGCTCGTGGGTATGATCTTGATCATTTTAAACTCTATACATAGGTGGATGGTAACAATTTTCTCCACCGTAGTTTTGTGAACACACTAGTTTTTACGACACGAGCCGACACTGGGTCTAGTATTCCTCAGACAAATAAAGTAATTTGTAACAGGATATCAACAGGTTATTGCAAGATAGTTAATTAGTTATGGTTTAAGTGGTTTAGAAGCTTCAGAGCTGCCATTCTCGAAATAAATACTGCAGCGTAGGAATAAGGCGAAGCTCTTAAGGCTGTCCCACAAATATATGACCCTCCAAGACTGGATAAGTGATCTGAAACAAAACACAACTGTCTTAGACTTGGGCTATACCTCTGGATAATATACCTATATACACTAGCATGTCGTGGAGCGTTTCCAGGTTAAGCAGAGATTGCTAAAACTGTACCTGTGATATGTTCGCACCCATTTAGTACAGATTTGAGCAATTATGCATAGACTCTGCTCTATGTACAGTATCTTATATTGGAATGTATTTTCGTTGTTACCTGTCCAATGAGTGATGAAAACAATTCATACCCACTTTGATGGTCAAATGGTCCAAGGCAGCTATGTCAAACTTGCGGCCCGATCCATGATTCTATGAGGCCCACACACCTTATGATAAACCAACATTTTGCATAACCTGGNGGGAGGTACATAAGATTGAACCTAAATAATGAGCAATCATTTAACCTGCACCTTACAGTAAAAAAAATATTGATTCTTCACCATGTAGTTTGTGTTATTAATCGCTTATACCTACATATCCATGAACCCCAATCGTATAGAAATATTATTGTTGACAGAAAATATATGAAACCAACTAAGTGTAAATGCGCACTATTTGATACTCCTGCCTCTAAGAGTGCGCACTTAGCAGAGATTACATTTAAATGTGACAGTTCCTTCAAACAAAGAACACTGCTAATGCAATCACTGTCTCAAATTTCATACACTGTATCGATTCGTCTGAGGTTGATTCTGTGCATTTCTCATCACATCCTGGGCAGAAAATATCAATTTAAATTGTATTTTTAGTCACATACTTCTGTCCTGAACACAAAGCTTTTATTTTCTTATTTTGGTTTAGTAAACATTGTGGTTTTTTCTTGTCATCTCCATGTAAGAGGAAATGTTTAAATACCCAACTTGTCATTATATCAGATCGCCTTGCTTTTCTTTCCATCTTGCCAGTCGTTCCTGCTTTAGGGATAGGTTTAATGTTGGCTGGAGGAATTCCTGTGGCATCAATGTGTTCAGCACATTCAATTGTAGTATTCTTCTTAGTGCTTTTGGAGGATGCGTCACACGGCACAGGATCATCCACTTTAGTATTATTTCACTAATAGATAGAATTTGGTCCTTACTAACACGATTATTCTCCCTGGACACAGAAATATCCAGCCCAACATCAGGAGTAATTTAACTATTAGGAGGAGTTGTGTCATCATTGGGCATACACTGACCATTCTCACCGAACACGTGAACCTTTATTTCACCATCAGGGCTGATTCCACTGGTAGAAGCAGTTGAATCCTTGCTAACCCTAATTGTCTCACTAGACACAGGATAATTCATTCTCCCATGAGGATTGAGGAATGATTTCACTTGTTGAGGGAGTTGGGCCCTCGTCACTAATTGAGTGGAGCTGGTCAATGACGTTAGCTGGAACAAAATCTTCGTCACAGTTATAGGGATAGATGCCTATAGCACGGAATGAATGTTTTATTTTCTCCATGGTGGAAATATTTTCATATGCAGTTTTGAAAAGTAGGCAAATATTGTGCTGGGAAATTGCACGCCCGGAGTTATAGTACATCTATTTGTTGGCTTCATTAGCAAACATTGATTTCAATGCGTCAATTAAACCTTTGTCAAGGAGCTTTAATTTGTGAGTAGCTTGGGGAGGTGGCGACAACAGTGTAATGTTGTAATCCCAGAAAAAGATAACAGCTTCAAGAGAGCAATGGGAGAAGTGATTGTCTAGTACGAGGAATACTGGGTCATCTAGAGTTGGTTTGATATAGTTTTTGAAATGCTGAATCCAGTCAAGGAATAGTTGGGAATTTATAAATCCACTCTCAGATATCATGGGCGAATAGCATTCAGGGGCATCCTTGAATAGCTATTGCTTCATTCGTTTCTTTGTGAAAATAATCGTAGGGGGTACATTTAAACCAACAGGGTTCAGACAAAAAAACTACCGTCACAGTCTGACCCCTCTCTGCAAAATACACTTTACAAACTGAACTTTTGCCTTTGGGATAAATTACTTTAGGTAAATTGTTTGGAACACAAGCGACTCCAAACTCGTTCATATTAAATATGTAATGAGCACGAAATTTCTTTTTTCAGACAAGACTTTCAAATTTTAATAAAACCGCATACATTATGCTTTGTTAAATCCAATAGCCCTATCAAGACCACACTTTTCTGGTGATGGGAGAAAAAGGTAGTTTATTTTGCAGAAATATTGTTCCCAAAACCACCCTGATGCCTTTGTGATATTGTTGAATCTGTGTGGAATATTGTTTAAGGTAGAATATTTGAAATCCAAACTCATAAGTTACTTCCTCCCTATACCATATAATCTGATGTCCAGATCTCTTACATAGTTTGCCAATTCTTTCTCTTGGGCTGGTGTGAAAACTGGCTATAATCGTCCCAGTGACACTGGTACTGTTCCCTGCAACAATCATTACGAATAACTTCAGTTGACTGAGGTAGTTGAACTAACGCAGACACAGTTTCCAGCGTGAGGTGCCAGGTCTACATCACTGATGGGGCTGTTGTCCTGTGCGGCGAATAGGACTACACACGAGGGTGAAGACTAGGAATGAGACGCAGATGGAGTGGGATGAAATGAAAAGGAGGAATAAACGGGAGCGCCCCAAGAACAACCTTATTTTCCCTAAGACCACCACAGGGTCGTTTTGGGATTCGAATGAGGACTACATGGTGGGGGTGAGTGTTCTAACCACTACGATATTTGTAGCTGTCCACTGTACTTTTTCATAAAAAGTCCTAATGTTACACAAATTATAACCTGGTGGTAGATTGGTTTAGGGGGTTGGTAATTGGAATTCCACTTTTCAGGAACCCTGGTTCACATCCCAGTTGGTCCAGGGTGTGGATATTATAATGACCAACCACGAAACTCATCATCCTCTTTTATTAAATTCACTTATTGTGAATAAATAAAAATAGTTCCAAAGAGTGCACAGTAAGAACGCACGCGCACTCTTTTGGTCATTGGTTTTGCGCCCTCTTAAAGGCTACGTACAAGATTTCTAAAATAGCCATTAGAAAGCAACACATGCCGGAAAACAGAACTTATTGTATAACCACAAAATGGTTGAAACCGTGGATTTTACATGAAAAATACAAAGTGAATGCTGTGATGTCAGATCATAAGTTATGCACTTAAAATATTATATGAAAATGGGCGATAAATTATATCTTACGTTACTAATGTCGTTGCATAACCAGGCTTTGTCCACTACTCATTCGTGTTACAGTAAAAGAAACAAACTGATACCAAGCAAAATATTTCCGTGTTGCTGTCAGAAAATGAGACTGCGCACTCTTAAGGGCTGCCCAATCTTATGTAGCCTACTTCTCCCCTACTAGAAATAGACATTTTCAAAATATGAAATTTGGAACTTAGCTATTGTTTGGTTAAATCTAGCAAGTGAGGTTGCTCATCAAAGATGGATTCCAAAAACATGTTGAATATGTGCAATGTTTGGCAGCACTTTCGTGTGTGAACAGTTATTTTCTCTTCTGAAATGGAATAAACTCCTGATATATCACAGTAGGATAATCTTAATTTTCGAATCCGAACGTTAGATTAGCCTAATGTGATCATAAAAATTCGAATCTCAAATATGTATCTCCAATTTACCTTCAAATCCCGAATCTAGAATCCGAATCTTAGAAAAAATTATGAATAAAAGAAGAAATATAAATATAATAGAATAGTATGAAATACAAATAATATCTACATTTTAACATTCTCTGTTATAATCCACTCATTATAACATTCATACATTCGGTTAAATGTTAAATCACTGGTCTGGGGCCTAGTTTTTAGTTCATCCTATGGTTATTATAAATTTTTCTGAATCGCCAAAAAGCTGTATTATAGCTCTAAAACAAATTTCAACTGTAGAAATTAAAAAAAAAGTTTTTTATGCTCTTCTTGAATCTCGAATATCCTTATTTAGCAATGCTTTCTGGTAGTTTACTTCTTGAACTACAAATTGTTTTAGTAGTCATTCAAGACCTTGAGGATAGCTAGTATCAACAAATATATATTTTATAGTTAGATTTATTAACTTTTAGAAGTTTAAATAGTAAATACATCCCATCTAAATCTATGAAGGCTTTCATGTTTTAGCCAAACCCCCTCAATTAACAAGTAGCTTACATTGTAAACTAACACTGCTTAACCTGACAACACTCACGACAAAATTATTATTATTATTATTATTAGCTCTGCGTCTTACTACCCGTTCTGGTTATGCACACTTGCGCTATTGTGTAATGGTAGGGTGATTGTGAGATGAAATGGAGGAACTACAGTTTAACATGGGATTCGAACCACGGTGGAGGTCTGGCATTCCACACATTCACAAGTTGTGATTAATACATGATCACGACAAGAAGCCTATGCGAATTTAAAATTACTCTTATTTACTTTTAGGACTATTGGATACCTATTCAAATAAAATAAAAATAATATATTACTAATTTTAAGATAAAATAGATTTTATAGAAAATATGAGCTAAATAATTATTGTGAGCAATTTGTTATGCGATTTGTGGAGATTTAAAAAAACGTGATTTTAGTGTGAATCCTCCTCTAGACTAAATAACAAGTTTTCAATGTAAATGATTTTCCAATATAATATGTTGTTTACTTATGTGTATAGTGGAACTCTACAAAGGACTACGTCTCTATCTAAGACAACAACATCATATAACATCAAGAACTTGCATCAGGGATGGTGATAATACCTGGATAAATTTATGGAGACATCCATCGTTGAATGTATATATACTATATACATTCAACGCATCCATGAATACATAATTACTGTTTTAACTTGAGCATCTTTACTTGGTATAGAACCAAGGTCCTAACACTTACCACCGGCCTCCCTAACCACTCACCCACTGGAAGATACTTAAAGAAAATGCTAGGGTCTCAAAATTCTAGCAAAGCTAGAATATCCAGGATCTAGAATTAGTTCTGCAAGAATTTGCTAAAGAGCCTACTTTACATCTCCGGCTGACCAATCAACTTTTGTATACTGTAGGCCTACTGCTAGCTCAAATCCTGTTTGGGTCAAGTTTAACTATTTACGTAATATCACGTGTTGGTGGCCGCTTACTCTTTAATTAAAAATATAAACTATCAGCTTATCAATAGAATAGGTTTATTTATCAAGCAATTCTATGTATGCTAGCTTTGTACAGCTTTGTACGTTTACATTAAAAAATGATTACGCTGCGTCTGGATTGTACATATTTAATATTGAGGAAGTTATGCACACATTTATTAAAATAAAATGTTCCCGCATTTGCGCAGAGAGATAGAAAGAGAGAGTGGGAAGCCAAATAGAAGAAAAAAAACACCCTTGGCCGCCTACACCCAGCCGGTACTCGAAACCCAAACTCCTCGTCACCAATTAACAAACCAGGTTGGGAAGAGGTTAGCCTTAACTCCAAAAATTGATCCACAACCAGTAAATACATTTTAATTCATGTAACTTAATATTTAAACAAATTTATCATCCCGTAAGCCTATAGCTTATAAAAACTGATAATGTGAATAGTGTGCTTGTTTTAATTAAGACCTAATTATTTATTTACAGTATTAATCACAACTCGTGAATGTGTGGAATGCCAGGCCTCCACCATGGTTCGGATCCCACTTTAAAATGTAGGTCCTCCATGAACCCAGTTTTCGTAATTTTCATTTTTTTTTAATGGTAAGGAGATGTAATATTTTAATAACTTGGTGTAGGCTTGCAATTACCTCCTCCAGGTTAGGCGACAAAATTATTAATGCAAATGCTAGCTAGGGTTTTATCAAACTTATGAAATAACTTGATTTAATGGATTGAACAAAAGCAAGTAATAAGTAATTCAATAACTATCAAAATAAGATGTATTGTTTAATTTTGGTATAATTTATGATTAGTATAGATGTGAAACCAATTGATTTGTTAGAAGCATTATTGAAAGTAGAAGAGTAAAATTAACTATGTAACTTACCTACATTTTTAAAAATCATTTAATTTTATTCATAAATTTTAACGTTTCGAACAAGTGTTATATAGTATCTAATTTTATTCCTATGCTTTTAATTATAATTATAATAAATCAATTGTTTTCAAACCTTTACTTATGAATTAATAATATCAAAATCAAACTATACATTAATTATATGTTGTTATTTATTGAATTACTTATCACTTTCTTTTGTTCAATCCATTAACTAAACTTTATATCAAACCTTATCATTTGTGTTAGTAATTTTATTGCCTACAATAAGCCGATAAAGAAATATTTACTTTGATACTTCTTATTCATTTTCCAAGCTCTATAATTTGCAACGATTAGAATCTTTTTCCAATTTTATATACAATTTTTTTTCACCCAACCCCCATCACTTATAACGAAAACATCACTCACAACTGAATTCCATATGGGCCTAATCCGCACTACTGCAGCGCACGTGGACAAAGACGTCATTCCCGTCAGGTCTTGTTAGCTGGTGACAGGAGTCTAGAGTTCGAAGCCTGGTTGGATGTTTCTTTTTTCATAAATCATTATTTCTCACTCTCTCTCACTCACGTTAGTATTGGATACACTTCCAAAAGGTTATTCTGCCTATTAATTGTAAATATGCGGATAGACTGGACAATCAACAAGACGCGGAGCACACAAAAAAGTTTTTTTAAGAGTTAAAATATCTTTTAAATTTTTCAGGGCCCAAATGTTAGGTAATGTTGTCTTTTTTAGCATTATTGAAACTTTGAATTATTTCCTCACTTAATTTATTAAGGTGGCTAATATTTAAAAGTTTCCAGTAAACTTGAGATTAAGTTGATTGAATTAATATTTTAATTATAATTTGGGTATTTAGGAATATCTAGAGAAAATATTATTATTGGCTTGTGAAATTCTCCTCGGTCTTCGCTGTAAAAAAATTAATTACCTCTAAAATTTCATATTAAATTTAAGCCCAACAATAGGCCTACTTGTTCGCACTTTGATCGAATAGATGTTTCGAATGTGATTTGTCATTACTTAGTCAAATAATTAGCTTATCACAAACACACACACATATTCATCTTAAACCACGAGAAAAAAAACGTATCCGCGATTGTAATCAGTTAAATATGAAAAAAGTCATCACATTTATTTTAGCACCGTGTCTTACTACCCGTTTGGGTTATACTCTTGGCATCAAATTAATCTATCAAAATGTTCATTAGTTTGATTGGCAAGCTGTCCCCCGTCTATCCCCCAAAACGTTCAAATGAGAATCTAAATAAAAAAGCCCCGCTCCTCACTCGACTAATTAATTCTGGAATGCTGCACACATTACGCATGTTAATTCACTGAAATCCAATCACCATTCCGTTCTGCGCACACTGGGGCTCCCCTTCGACATCACCACAACATTCGGTTTAGGGGGGAAAAAATATTCCCTTTTTCGGGGGGACGCCAGCCACCCGAGAACCAAAAAAACCCAACATTTCTTGAAAAATAAAATTCCTACTCTCGCTAGTTGTGTAGTTCCATGGATGGACCGCTCGTAGCGCTGTGAATGGCGGGACTGCCCAATGCTTTGCTCGGCGGGGGGCGTGGCCTTAACCAAAAGAAATGTAGGCTCCACCTCTAACCAGATTAAAGGTGGAGGGGATGGCTCTCCAGTTTGTGACGTCACATGCGTGGATTGGAGTTTCTATGGCAACCACCACCACGCGATTGGTCGGTCCCAGCCAGGGAGGAATATGGATACTGTGAAGAGAGGGAGGGAATCCAGCGACATCCAGTTTGTTTGCATGGTTTCAGCGTGTGTGAGGGGAAGGAAGTCTTGAGGCCCCCTTCAGAGCCCTCCCCCCACCCCCCCAGTAAAAACGTTTTCCAAAGTCCCTGTGTCCATTCGGTGTCCCCAAACTTTAGGAGGCACTTCAGTTTGATCACAGCGCTAAGCTAAATAGTGTCTCTCCCCCCCCTTCTCTCTTTTGGTCAAACAAGTTCTTGTCTGTGCGGCGCACACACGCACACATATGCACACACACGAGAAGAGGACAAACATTTGAACGTCGCCCCCTAGAAGAAAACATTCCAAGCAATTCGGCGACGTACACAGCTGTTCGCGGGCCTAGAGGCGCCTGTTTAAACAACCCCCCACCCACCACACGGCCTTCTTTTGTTTGGACAATTTTTTAACTCGAGGATAAGTTACTCTCGCGCGTTTTTTAGACAGTTTTTATACCGGGATAGTTTGTTTTTTTGTTGCGTCAATAAAGTGTTTGTTTGTCTGTTTATTGGCATCGACATCTTCGATCGTGGTACCCACGCGTGAAGCATCGTGGTGCCTCGGACCTGTTGCTTGCCTCCAACGGGCAAGCCGTGTCGGGCGTCCCGTGAAAATAAAGTTTAAAAGTGGATTAAATTTTATTTGTATTCCCCTATGTGTGAGTCCTAAGCAAGAAGACTTTAAGAGTATTTTCCACGTCTTGAGTGTGTTCGCGGGTGTTCAGTGACGATCCACCAAGAGAGATTTGTGTGAGTCACCCTCCACCATTTTGAGGCATGTCCCGCGGAAATTCGGGCGAGTGAAGTGATTGTTTCATTGGCCGGTTCCTGCCCCACGAGAAAACAGTTCGCGCATCGAGATGCGGGCGTGAGACAAACCGCTGTTATGTTGTCTCAGAAGCTGTATTCGGACTCGGCGGCCATCTCGAGCGCTATGAGTGGCGTCGGGACGTCCAGTGCCGCGGTAAACTCGATGACGCCCACCTATAGTATGAACACCATGAGCTGCGTTTCCATGACCTCTATGAACTCTTGCTCCCCCCAAGGAGCCCCCGGGTTCGGATCCAACATGCTCACCTCCGCGGGGATGGGCCCTATGCCGGGCATGAACGGCAGTTGCATGTCCTCGGCCGCTGGGATGGCGGGCTATGGGGGCATTGGGTCACCCATGTCCAATATGAACGCCGTGGGTTCTTGCATGGGTGGGATGACGTCCCTCAACGCGTACAATAGCGGGTTGGGTCCTGTGGGTGGTATGGGAGGGGGTGCAGACCCTGGGGGTCCCGCGGGGTCCCCAAACTCACTACAACGCGCTGCCTCAGCCGCGTCCCGCGCTGACAAGACATACCGACGCAGCTACACGCACGCCAAGCCGCCTTACTCGTACATCTCCCTGATTACGATGGCGATCCAGAATGCGCCGACCAAGATGTTGACCCTATCCGAGATCTACCAGTTCATCATGGATTTGTTCCCCTTCTACCGTCAAAACCAGCAGCGCTGGCAGAACTCCATCCGGCACTCGCTCTCCTTCAACGACTGCTTCGTAAAGGTCCCCAGGACCCCTGACAAGCCTGGCAAAGGATCCTTCTGGACGCTCCATCCAGACTCGGGGAACATGTTCGAGAACGGTTGCTACCTGCGCCGCCAGAAACGCTTTAAGGACGAGAAGAAGGAGGCGGTGCGCCAGGCCCACAAGACATCCCCAGCAGCCTCTCAGCACGGAGGCAGCGTCGATGGGGGCAGCTCTGGCAAGAAGACGCCGAGCCATGGGGATGATGTGGTGCACCACAAGTCGGGTGACAAGTCTCCCGGGGACCAGGGTCTGGGTTCAATGCTCGGTCTGCACCCACCCAAGGTCGAGGGAGACCCCATGTCAGGTCTACTGCACCAGGCGGGGTCCGAACTGTACCAGCACCATCAGCAGCACCATCAACACCACCAGCACCATCAGCACCAGCAACAACAGGAGGAGCTGGCAGCGATGGTGGGTCGGTGCGCGCACCTGTCGGCGTCCCTGTCCGACCACCATCAGGCAGCGGCGCTGCACCACCAGCACCACCTGAAGCAAGAGCCAGCGCCGGGATACGCCGCCGCCAGTCACCCCTTCTCCATCACCCGCCTTTTGCCCCCGGACAAGACGGAGATGAAGATGTACTCGGATATGTATCACGCTGCCGGCTACGGACCCCTTAGTCCACTCGCCAACTCAGTCCACCCCCACGATGCCGGCGCTTACTATCAGAGTTCGCTGTATCACGCACCACCGTCCAGCGCCACCAGCTTGTGACAGTATCCGCTCGCCTAGGGCGGGTACTCGGCAACAGGGACTATAGGACAAGAAGTGGGTTAGTGGTTCAGGGGTTCTACAGTTGAGACACAGGTAGGCCTCACCGCAACTGTTCCGGCAAATATCAACTGTATTTGTCAGAGACTCAACTGCATTACTCCCCTCCCCCACCTTCCTAATTTTAGTTTTGGAACTGTGGAACTTATATTGACAGTCGGATAAAATGAAAACCAAGTTCACTTTAAAATCTCATCGTTTATCTCTCTCCCACTTTAAAAGAAATACACGCGTCAAAACGTTCTTTCTTTCCTTTTCTTGTGTAAATAAATAAATAAATGCATATAAAAATATATAACCTTTTTTTACATATCAATTTTTTTCTTAATCTCTTTTATATTATATAATATAGTTTTCTCAATCTCTTTATAGACACACTCGAATTTTACAAGAGTCTCTTTTTATTGTTTTTTTATTTAATGTTTTTTGTCCAGTAAAAAATTCTACCAATTATTTTCACCCTCGAAATGCACAGCCTATTAAAATACAGTTCAGGGCCGATAGAGCCTATTGTGGTTCTGTATTTCTCTTCCCTATTCTCGATGAAGACTATAACAACAACAACTTTGTCTTCTTTGTTGTGTGTTCACACGCCTACCCCCTATCACCCGTCTTACGATCTTAATGTGCATTTGTTGTTATTGACTTTGTTTTTATGATTTGTTGGTTTCCCAAAATAGAGATTAGGCTCTGCCTATTGTAAACCAAAATTAAAAAACTGTGTTCTTTGTACATAATAAAAAAAAATTCAAAATAGAATCATGAGGCCATCAAATAAAATAAATTTTAAAAGAAAAAACCAAGACACTGTGATAATTTTAGAGTCGTTAGAATAATTATTATTAATATTATTATTATTATAGAGTAACGTCAAAATAAAATAAATATATATATATATATATATATAGCTATATAAATATTGAATTGGAAACTTTTAAAAAATATCTTGTTTGTTTTGAAGTAATTTGGTACTTAGGGTCTACTCATAAGTTTTCACTATTCTGTTCACGATGTGCTAAATATACCTTAGTGGTTCAAATACTTCTTGGCATTCGTCTAGTTTCTTTGTCCCATTAAGGGGGAGGGTTCGCTACGTGCTACACCCGGTTTATGGCTACAGGCCATTATCACCAAACTAATGATTTTTACTCAAAGAAAACGATCAAAAACAGGGGTGACTCGTGGGCTGTTGCCAGGGCAAGAAGTTTTGACTGGACTGTACCATTAAATTGTTTCCTCCCTCTCAGTATTTTGTGTTTAACTGAATATTGTTAACCGTTCAGGTCATATGCAGTAACTATAAAAATGGGTTAGAGATGAGAAAGTTTGGATTTTGAGGAAATATATCCGCATTTGAGCGGAGGGAGTGGGAGTCTAGGAAAACCTCTTAAGTACATTCTGACGGTATTTGAAGCCAGAACTCCTCATTACTGTCAGAGCTCCACGCTCCCACCGATGCGACTCATTCAGTATTAAGCTTGCACTTTAAAGTCAACAAACCTACATGTATTCATCACATTATGTTATGTAATGTTGGTCAAATAGTGAGGGAGGGGAAGAGATCAGCTTACCAGTACAGTAGGCTGCCTTCAAGCTTTACTTGCCTTAGAAACAACCCACGAGTAAGCCATGGTCAAAAACAATAAAATCCAGATACAAAGTCTTTAGAGTTTAGACCGTATGCAAGAACGAAAAGGAATAAAAGTGAAGGATGAGGGAGCAGTGCTCATTATTGGGCCATCTGCCCGAAGGTACCCTATTAGATTGCAAATCAACACCACTCACACTCACTTCTCACTCACCCTTCACTTGCACTCATTAGCGTTCTTGTATAGAGCCATTATCTCGTTTAGTGAGGTAATACCAAGCGGTCACCATCAGCAACGCAAGTTAAGTGTGCTAGAGCGGTAGGCCCCTAAGTCACATCGTATTCACTTCGGAGTACCATAACTCAGAGAGTTTATATTTAAACTATCTGCTGACAAATTCTTATTTCATTTGATGTTTCATATATACAGCTGTGATGTTTAATTTGAGAAATTTGTTCAATTTACTGGGGGTTTATTTTGACATTGGTCCACCCATTTAATACAATTGCCAGTAAATAAAACAAACTCTCAATTGAAACATCACAACTGGACGGTTCCGGCACAGATTTATCTGATTGCCAAACTCTTGCTTCACCTCTGACAAGACGTGTGTTAATCACAACTTGTGAATGTGTCGAATGCCAGGCCTCCACCGTGGTTCGGATTCCAAGTTGAACTGTAGGTCCTCTATTTCATCCCACAATCACCCTACACATTAGCGTAAGTGCGTATAGCCCGAACGGGTAGTAAGACGCAGTGCTAATAATAATAATAATAATAATAATAATAATAATAATAATAATAATAATAATAATAATAATAATAATCACAACTGTAGATATGAAACATCAAATGAAATAAGAAGAATTTGTCAACAAGTTAACAGAGGTCTGACTTATCTTATATAAAATTCCTAAGCTATCTCGTACAACTTAATATACCACACACACCTCGTTGATTGGAAGTGGATACGAGTTGCTTGACCACTCAAACACACTTATGAGTTATATTTCATTTAATGGCTCTTATCAAATACACACTTGGGGAGATGATCGTATGAAAAGGCGAGACAAAAGAAT
This sequence comes from Timema californicum, assembly GCA_902141385.1. Classification (NCBI taxonomy): domain Eukaryota; kingdom Metazoa; phylum Arthropoda; class Insecta; order Phasmatodea; family Timematidae; genus Timema; species Timema californicum. The sequence goes on from CABFOW010000688.1 coordinate 19,524, forward strand.
GGTAGTATTCAATCTTCGACACATAATTAAACCATAGCCGTCGATTGCTAATGGTTGTCTTTGATTTTATTATAATAGTTTTAAGGGATCTAGCTAGATAACTACTACTTTTTTTTATTTCGGAAATTAAATTTTAAAAGCCCATCTAACACCCCAGTATAGCACGTAGCTTCGGTAGGTAAGCCTAATACAGCTTGAACCAAGCTTTGCATCGTGGTGCGTTAATATGGAGTCTTTATTATTAGAGAACACTAGAATTAAGACCAGTAAAACCATCTTACTATATTTTTGAAACTCCAACAAAATTTATAAAATCAATATTTAAAAAATAAAACAAACATCGTGTTGTTGTCAAGTGAGGAATGCAGACTAGCGCAGTTTGATGCAATTTCTGGCTCAACCCTTGTGATATATATAATATTAAGGTTAATCTGTCGTAGGATGGGATATTCACTTTCTTTTTTCCAAACTTGGCATCCTCTGATGTTCGTAAATTACAATTTGATGAAAAAATTGTAATGATTTACACATTAACTTGCAGAACTTATGGTAGCTCTAAAACTCGTCCAAATAGCCCCTGTTTACGTTTACTAAAAGTTGTGAAATTATCAAGCGAATGCGTGTACCAAACTATTTTACACATTATGGGTTATTCTATATGACTTCTTATAGCTAATATTAACAATCCATATGAAATAAAATCGTGGTTGTTTAGAAATCTCGTGCGAAGGCTTGATGGTGTTAGCACACGTTAACGAACTTTCCCCTTACAACATAATCCCAACTAAGCTAGTTCCTTATTCTACTGATCTATAGATTGGTAGCTATAGTAGTTTGCCGTTTTTATATGAGATTGAGACCAACGTAAGATATTAATTTTCTGGATATGGCTGAGAAATACTTACATTTTTTAAAACTTAAGTCTACACTTTTACTAAAATCTACAAAAACTACTAGATATCCAGTTGCATTAGTCAAGGTGGCAAAAAAAAAAGTTTTCTATTGATTGTGAATATAAGTAACATTTGAAAATATGATTAAATCCAAAGTCATCTGTGTGTTTTATGTTGGCCTTTGAAAAAATGAAATATTTTTGGTTTTATAAGGTTTTTCTTTCTGATTTCCTTACTGCGAGGGTAGGTCTATAGCTATCTTTAAAACAAAATCACTCCGTAGAACTTGAGGCCATGTAGCTAGGCCTTTTCCCGCAAGGTTTCGGTGCCGTAAACAGTGCCGTGGATATAATCTAACCTAACCTAATCTATTTAGCCTAGTCCCTTGCATGTAGGGTATGGTCTGAACGCTAAGCCCAGATTTAATCTATATTGGCCGCAAAAACCATGCCACCAACAACATTGAAGAATTTAGAGTCTAAATAAACAAGTATAGCTTAATTGATCATGTAGACAATTCCACAGCTGTGTTAATTTCTATAAAGTTTATTTGATAATGGACCTATAGGTTCCTACTAGAAGAATGAGTTCTGAAAATCTTTTTAATTTGTGATTAAATACCCATGGATTTTAAAAGGCTTTCACCAAGAAACAAATAACAGCTTTAAGTCACAGTAGGGCCTATAAAGGCCACTGATGATACTTCGGTAATATGATTCCAACTAACTTCTTTACACAAAGCACTTATTAGGAACAATTTTAAAAAACGTGATTAAGTGGTAGCTACTGAGTTAACATACATTAAAATGAGATTACACACATTAATGAAAATTGTTTCCCCAAAAAATAGGCTACTTTACCTATAGACCTATATATTGGTTGGATACTTTCTAATACTAGTAGGTCTTACTATCAGCGCCATAGAGCATCCATTGTTAGAAAACAAAACGATAAAGCTCATTTGTAAGGGGCTGCACCAAAATTCCCCTAACGATAAAATGATAAATCCAATCGTGGGTTAGAAATAAGTCATCACTGCAAATTACCGAAATCTGATCCTAAACTTCTTAGCTACACTCGAGCGTATTAATCTCTCCTCTAACCCTGTGTGTCGACATTTAAAGAAACCCCTTAAGTAACTAGCATGCTAAGAAATAGTTCTAACGCGAGTAAACTCACGACAACCCAGATATCTTTTTTTTAAATGTGACACATATGTTCCAATTTATCTTTCTTAATAACAAACGGTGATTCCCAAATGCAAAATTGTAGTTTATAAAAATTAGAGATGGAAAATAAATTAGCAGTTTATTTAACGGGTCGTATCCCTTTCAAAAATGTAGCAGCCAAAGAATATAAATTAAATTTGTTGCCGTATTGTGGGGATACTTGCCTTAATTTGTCATCTTCGAGATTAACTTTCATAAAACTTAATCAAATGGAATATTTAATTTCTTCTGAAGTTATAGAGCTATTTGTTTATGTCTGAGGGCTAGATTCATAGTCAGACCTAGTGGACCTCAAGTGTGGCTCAGAACCAAATACAAGATAACACCTACCTAGACTTGAATAGAATGGGCCAGTCTCGCATATTAAACTGGCCCCATTCTAGGTGTCGTCTTGTGATTGGTTTTGAGCCGAACTTGAGGCGCACTAGGTCTGACTATGAATCTGGCTGTATACCCTGGTTTGGTTATAAAGAACAGTATCTGGTAGTTACTAAAGTTACTAAAACCATTTTAATATATCCATACATCAAGTCATGTCAACTGCATCTGTCACATATGGTGGATATTATCAATACCTATAAGATAACACAAATAATATAGTGAAATGTTATCAATGTTGGCTGCAAAGAAATAGGCTAGAATTCTCTAAACTGTTCTTCCAATCGAAATCAGGCTATAGGATTATTCAGTGTTTATCTTAGGTCTAATAATGTCCCATCACTATTAGACAGTATATTAATGCGAGATTAGAAAATATGTTCACATAGGAAGATATAATAGGCATGTTGATAGCTACAGTGAAATAGTGCAGTGGAAATAATGTTGTGCAGTCAGACCTATTTGCACCAGTGGACAAACAGACACAGGCACAGACATACGTTTTATCTTGTTTGGTTTGTCGGTGACCTTGGAGGTTGGGGTTCAAATCCCAGACAGGTGTTGGCAGGAATTTTTCTAAATGGTTTCCTTACATCCTCTTAGCTGCAAATTAATGTAGATAGCATTCCTCTAAATTCTAATTTCTTCATTCTGAACTACATTATTGTAAATAGCCTATGTGGCTATCCCGGACGGGTAATAAGATGCGAGCAGAGCACTGAAAACAATTATTATATTTAAAAATACTCTTTGAAACACGTCTAGTAAAATACATTAAGAAATATGTTTTATAACTAAACACTATATATAGTCAAAATATGGTAGGCATTGTCTAAACGTTTATTGTAATTTGAATAAATTAAATACAAACACAGTTTTAAAATAATTATGAAAATGTCAACAGCTAGAATATAATGTCTGGAATGTGTTTGTGTTTTTTTGTGTGTTTATAAATGAGAAAACAATTTCACGATTAGTATTTGGTATCTATTATCTGTTCAAACTGTTGGTATTTTTATAATTTTGTAGAACTGTGATGGGCCTGGTAATAATTAATTTCAACTACAATGTCTGATCAGTTTTTATACATTTGATTGATCACATTAATTAATTTTACCATTCTTTTTTACCATATTTTACGAGACTGATGGCTTCTTCCGTTATTTATTTTATCGCCACGTCTTACTACCAGTTCAGGCTATATGAATTTATTATAATAATTATTTTAATGGGGTAGGAATGAGGAAGGAACAGTTTTAGAGGTAATCCCCCACATTTGCATGAAAGGATAGTGGGAAACCATTGAGGAAAAATCCCCCTAAGTAGACCCGACCGGGATTAAAACCACGATCTCCCCGTCTTCAGTGGGCCAGTCCAACACGAGATTGACGTCTTATACCATTCGGCCACTGAAGCGGGGTTTCTGTTATTAATTGCTATTATTGTAGACTTTCATGAAAACTTAATACTAAAAATTCAGTTAGTTAAAATTGCTAAATAATGAGTTTCATTCTTTAACTAGTTTTCACGTCGGAAACAAAAATGGTATTTACAAAAAAGAACATAATAAATAAGCGATAACTACAAATTAAGAACATTATTTTGGTAAGAAATAAAATTATATTTGAGTTATAATATTTATATCTTGTAGGCCCACATTAATATTAATTGTGAATAACCAATTTTAACATATTGGCTACATTAGTTTGATAAGAATTGTTGTTATCATTAAAGTTTTAGAATCTATAGTATATTTGTGTAAATTATGTAGCCTAAATTAATTAAATACTAATAATATTATGAATACATGATTTAAACATGTGATCTATGATATAAAATAAATAAAATCTTTACATAAAGTTCCGGACAGGCCTATTTCATGATGGTTTCTTTTAAAATGTTATATTTCGCGAAATACTTTGAAATTAGCATTTTCCAACGTGATTTAAAAACTGTCATTATTCTCATTGGTTTGATCCCTTTCTCTTTTTTATTTGGAAGAGGGCTATTAGCTATCTAGAATTCGAATTAAATTAAATTCGGTATACGCACAATCATCAGGAATCTTAAATAAAACCAACCAAGATGTGGAGTTTTGATGGTTTTAACATAATACGCAGACCAATGGAGCTAATTGAAATAAATTTATGAACAAAATAAGCTTTTAAATACCTCGTTATTATATGGATTCTGATTAAATAATGAATTTTTCAATTACCTAATTTTATCATAATGCATATTGGCCTAATTTTAACATTTTCGTAGAAACAATCATTACATTACTACAACTTCATTTAAAGCTTTAATTTATTATTTATTTCATATCATACATCATAAAATGTTTAAATTATTATTTACTAATACTAATATTATTTTTTAGTTATGTTCCAAATTTCTTATACATAGTTTATAAAAATATACTAGCTATACTACAACTTTAATTTAATTTCAATCCTTACAAAAATAATGTAAGGCAACCTTAGTATTAATAATTAGTTCATATAAATCTAGGCATAATATATAGTCTATATTAATACCTACTTGAAATATCATAATTTAAATGTAATTTCATTTCTTATCAAAATAATGTTATTATCTACTCTCCTTCACAAATATAAAATAAAAGGTTTTCTTGAACGACAAATTAGGAAGTTGGCCCAATTAAAAAAAAAGTAATTTAAGTAATTATTTTGTATGCTAGACAGTTCCTGCGGTTAGGCCACGGCTGGGGAAATTTTTTAAGCGTGAGGGCCCACACGATTTATAGATTATTTTTGGCAAAATTATTTCCCGTTATTATGGGAATTTTGATCAGAAAAAATGGAATATTGAATAACCATAGTAAAAATGACATATTATTAAATTAAAAAAAACACACATTAGAGATACGGAGAGCAAAATAATTTATTTTTGTGTGTAGGTATGATTAGGATACCACTATCCACCCATCTGGCCTATTCGCAACGAATAGTTGAACACATTCTTAGGAAACTTATCTTCTGAATTTCTATAAAAAAATATATTACCTCGCAGAATCATTTGATAGTAATTATAATAACATATTATTTGGACACCTTCACAATATAACCAGTTTGGACAGGCAAAGAAAGACACCATATTGGGACAGCAGTGAATGCCACGTGCTTCAGGTTCGCCAGCTCTGGTCCAGACTGTAGATTTAATGCTATGTATTGAAAATATATTTTTATTATATAACAAATCTAATAACTAGAATTGTCTTGGAATAGGATATATATTTAACTCTTTGTTTAGGGCCTATGTAAATATTTTCAATGTGGGGTCCAGTATAATTAACTTATTTCTTAATTGCGCCAGTTTAGTCAGTATAAAAAAATCAATAATACGAATTCAAAGCGTAGCCTACATTTTTACTTTCTCGCTATCTTACAGGTATAGAAAGCATTGTGATCGCCAAAAATATTGAACTCAGTATTTTGATTAATCTTGACGTCTCATGACACCCCCCCTCCCCCCCTCACGACTCCAAAAAAGTGGTTTTTGACTTTCAGTCTATCCGTCTCGTCTGTCTGTACTTCCAGCTAGGGCCTAAACTATTTTACCGATCAGGCTAAGACTTGGTATCTAATGTTTTCATAGGGTTTCCCCGAGGGGTTTTTGGAATTGGATATCTAACCCTAAAATTAAGGGTAGCTTACTGAAGGATAAAAAGAGAAAAAGTCGATTTTCTCAAAATTGGCTCTAACGATTTTGATTAAATTCCATTTTTAAACATTTATAAATATTCCAAACAAAATGGCTTCTCTCAATATTTCAACAAAATGACTTTAAGAGCTCCGGTATGACGCGTAAATTATCTTTTTTTTTATAATATCTCCTAAACTATTTGAGATATGAAATTACTTATCGTTACAAATATGTAGCTCTCTTTATAATACAAATATTTTATAAGAAGCATGTTTTTATCAAACCAATAACTTTCAAGCTTAAACATAAATATATATTTTTTAACTTTTCGAATACAAAAGGTAAAAGTATTGCAACCTCAAAATAAAATCTAACCTCAAATGTTGATGAATTTCGACGTCTCAAGACCCTCCAAACCCTAAAAAGTGGTATTTTAAATTACGTCTGTGTGCCTGTTTAAAGTTAAAATTAAGAGTAGTTAAAGAAAGGGCGAAAAGAGAAAAAAACAGATTTTAATTTTACCATGAAAATGAACTTTAGGGTACTTTACAGAAGCAGAAACTTCCGTATCTCCGTAACTATTTGAGATACTAAATAACTTATCATTGCAAAATTACTATTAAAAATAAAACACTTTTATATGAAATATATTTTTATAAATCCCTCAGTTTCTGAGATATTGGCAAATATATTAATCCAATTTTGTGAGCTTTAGTTGTAAAGAGATACTACTTTAGTTTTAACGCAATAATTCTCCAATGCCATAGAGTAATTAAATGTAAATAAGTCTCTAAAAGTTTTTTTTTTCCTTAAACCTCTTAGGAGATATGTTTTACAACAATTATATATCTCCATTTTCAACTCAATAGTCAATATTTACATTTTTTATCAGTCAAAATTTATAAATGAGGAATTTAATAGCAATGCGATGGCATGAAGATTTGCAACACCTAATAAAATGTCGAAAATTTTAAACGGAAGTTGAAATTTTAATATGAAGTGTTGACCCTTGTGGACCCAACATTGATATTTTTTTATAGGTCCAAACATTCAAATGAGGACATTAATTCCTTAAAAATAAAATTATAAAATTTAAAACCAGGACTAAAAAAAAGTTTTACGTAAGTATAGTGCAATTTATGCTTGGGTTTGCTAGTGTATATTATTTCGTTTCACATATATTATGAGTTTTGAGTAAATATATCAATTTTCAAACAATAGAGCGAGAAAGTCCGTGCGGAGTTCCGTACCATTTATTTCTAACTTGTATAAAGTGTTAAATTTCAACTAGGCCCAAAATGCTTTCAATGAAGTAATTAAAAATTCCCTTAAACATTAAATATTTAAAATAGTTGAAAACATTGCTCCCTAACCACAATAAATATTTTTAATATAGATGCAAACATAGGTCTAACCACTTCTATTATTTTATGGGATCTTTGATTATTTTTACGATTTTTACCAAATATCCAACTAGGAACAATATTTTAAAGTTTTCTCTGTTGACACTCATACTTGGCATCCTCCGTTATGATGTGGGTCATGTTCAAGGAAAAAATAAAACGTTCGTTCAACATAAGATTTGTTTGATAATTTTGTTACAATTATGAAATGTAGATAATTTAATTTGTGCAAATGATATTTTGTGTCTTAACTAGTAAGGCCCTAATTAGCGTAGTTTTGCTAAATTTGGCAGTTTTACACCTATTTAATATTGTTTGGGAATTTATTTTCTAACGAAGAGTTTAAAATTACCCATATATTTTCGACAATACAATTTTCAAATTATTTTGGCTAGCCTTCTCAAACTGGTTCGAAACTACCCAATATCTGAATTAGTAAAATTAGATTTACAAGAAGTTTTAGTGTAGATAAATGAGGATAGTGCAAAGGCCTTGAGTTTCACTATCATTTTCTAATATTCACCTTTTTTAAAATATTCCTTTGAAGAAAATCGCAAAGCGGGATTGATAAAAATTTTAAGTTTTGAAATTCTCTGACTTTTCCACGTATTTTAACATAAGTAAATATAAAATAAACCAGTTATTTTCACGGTTTTCTATTAAATTCTTTGCAACCAAATTAATAAAAAATAAATATGCTGGTGCTCTTCGCAAAATTCCATGAAACTGAGGTAAAGTACAGCTAATTGTTTTCACTGGGTTATACTTCATATTTCGAAAATTATTATAAAAATATCTGAGAACTTTAATGAACGTTTTAAAATCTCCCTGACTTCACCAGGCTTTCTTTGTTTTTAAGGTGCGCATAGCCTGTTATATCTCAAGATTATTTTAGTAAAAATAAATTGTAATAGTCTATTATTTTTTATCATGTAGGTCTAGCAGTAGTTAATAAAACATTCAGATAAATGACATATTAATTTAAATTGTGGCTACCTCCATACGGAGATTCCAGTAATAGCATCAATTTACATCTTGTATGTTGATATTAATAAATAACGTATTGCTTATTAGTGCGGGCGGGTGACACTAACCAGCTGAAGGGGGCTGCTCCGGGTGGATAGTAACACATTAGAAATATCCCTCCGTTTATAGACTCAATACAATTAAAAGATAGATCTTGGTTGAGAGCGCCAGGTCCCAAGTCTTGAGTGTACTTGAGCGATAAAACACATTATATCCGCTTCCAATCGAGAAACGACGATATCGTGAGCTCTACAGATAAATGAGATTCTATTTATAAGAACTTGTTGACAATCGCTGCTTTAGTTTAGTGTTTCATATTCATATTTGGGAGATTTGTTTGATTCGATATCAATATGTTTTAAAAATAGCTACAAATTGAACAAATTGTCATCAAATTATACTAAATTCACAAAATCACAAACAGGCGGCCTCCTTTATATAAACTACTAAACGAAGGAAGAAGAATTTGTCAACAATTTAATATTAATATAGAATCACTAAACTATCTGTAGAACCTAAGAAATATGTTTTTATTTTAGGGTGGATATGATGTATTCAGTGCCAAGGGGATATTTTCAATATTTCTTGAATTTAATTTGTTTGAAATAAAACAAGGCAAATTTACGGCGCAGTACTATTTGGAATGGTGTTAACTTTATGTAAAATATTTTTATTGCAAACCAGATGATTCAATTGAAAGAAAATATGGATAGTCAAATTTTCTAAGGACATTTTTATCTAAATAATTTTAAATACAAGGTAAAATATTCTTCATTGTAATTTAACACTAGTATTGAACTATTTATTTGAGGGATTTAACGTAGACTTTCCGAATCGAGTGATCATATCAGCAGACGAGAGTTTCTATGTGCTAAAGCGATAGGGCCTACCAATTTTACCGGCAAAGGTATTTTCACATACCTTACAGGTATCCTTCACATGCCACAATCGACATTGGACCTACGACTCTACGTCCTTTCCGAAGGAAGTTGTGCTACGGATTTTTATCACCCAAGAAAAATCTGTAGATCCCGGCTGGGTTTGTAGTCACCCCCCCTCGAGTCCTGAGCAAGCACTCTACCTCAAGACCACCGAGGTCGACGACTATATTATAGGTCTACTAACGTGTTGTGAAGGATCTATTGATGCTCAACGTCTTACTACCCGTCCAGGCCATGTATGTAATTACCTTAGTAGGATAGGAAGGGGGAAGGTATAATTTGAAAGAAGTGTTCACGCATTTGCGTGAAGGGAGAGAGAGCAACCATTCAGGAAATAAACACTCCTCAGTAGCTCTTCAGTAGCTCGGTTCAAATCTCCCGTCACCAATAAACCAAACTTGACAAGCTTGACGTTTAGTCCTCGTAACCACTCTTGAGGGGTGCCAGTTTTTAAAATTAATCTCAAACTAAAGGTAAAAATAAAGCTAAATTTTTAATTTTTAATTTGATGACAATCATGTTAAACTAATTCTTCATTCTCTATTATAATATGACACTTTGCAGCTTAATAAAATTGAATTTAAATGTACTAAGCTTGATAAAGTTTTTAAAACACAAATATTAAATAGAGATCAATTATTTTGGTGCGCAATTCGGATTTATAATTTTTTTCCCTTCGTATTTCTCTTGCCTACTTCGTTCCACCTTAAACTTAAAACCAGTTGTCTTAAAAGTATTCCTAGACCTAGTTTTCCGGGGACAGTTAGGTTGAGCCATTGAGGTTAAAATCTTCTGTCGGGTATAATAAGGTGATTTTTCTCTAAAAGGTGTACCATCCTACCTTAACACAAATTCAGGCAACTTTTCTATAAATTTTCCCTACCTCCTTCCTGTCCACATTAGTGTAAATTTATGGTTTGCCTGGGTGGGTATTAAAACGTGGTGTATGGCTTGATAAGTCTTGGAAGAAACGTATTCAAACTCCGGCTAAGGACATTAACAAGATTGTGCGAAACAGGAACCACAGGGTTTGAGTTCACCGCACTGGTACTCAAGAGCCCGTCAGTAAACCTGCCCAAGCAGAGGAACGTAATAGACCTATATAAAACAATTACCGAGTGGTATTAGTCGTTGGGCACATATTACACGGGCACGGGGAAGGGTAATTTATGGAGTCTGCCCCTTCCCCCGAAAATTTGTTGAAGTTTTTAATAGGAAGCTTAAAGATGGCCTTGTATCATACTCCAAATAGTTTATATTTCGTATTTAAACTAAGGTTGAAATTTCTATTTGGTTTTGAGGTTGACATTTTTCTTTGGATTTGGATTGAAATAAATGTGCTTGTATTTAGGCTAAAATTAACATTCTTCTTTGGATATGCGGTTGACATATTTCCTATTTAGATTTAATGGTTTAAATTGGCATGCTATTGCAATTTTCATTATGGCTATAGCCACATCTAAATATCATGTTACATAAGTGTCCTTCAGTTTTATGATTTCAAATTTCGTGCACTCTCTCCGTATCCTTAATCACGTGATATCGTGTCAAATATAGCAGGGCTTCTTAAACTTTATACACTCGTGGCCCCTTTTTTTCCAAGAAATTTTTATGTGACACAGGGTATGTACATAGGTACCTTAAATAGGTGTACAAATTAAACATTTACTGATAATAAATCACGAAGAAATTTATTTTAAAACAATTCTTTGGTATACACATTATTTTACCATTTATTAAAAATGAAATCAAGTTTCCATAGTAATGAGATGGATGTATCTTACCATTTATTAAAGATAAAAGAAAATTTTCATAGTAATGAGTTGGATGTGCTTGCTTATTTTCAAATAAAAATTAAAGCTTGGCTGAATTTAAAACTACAGGACGTAGAGCACCTTCAAAGTTTTTTAGAGTTGATCAAAATTTTTAATTTTATAATTGTCAATGTTGAGAAAGTCTTTTCACATGGCGCCTGGATATGTAGTACAAAATGGCAGAAGTGTGTTTAGGACCATTTCAGAATTTTTTTAAAATTCTGTCCAAAGCCATGCCAAAATTCATTTTAATGTTTTTTAGAATTAAAATGTGAAGGAAAAAATTTCTGAGTGAGTGAAAATGTATCTTCAGGCATTTCAGACTCTTACAATTAGGCCTAAATCTTTGGGAAGGTTATTTTCAATATTAAAAACTCATCTGTAGCGGTAAACATTTCTATAGGTATAGTACTTAGTCCAGTCAAACGCTTTTAAATAAAACAATTTCAGCAAATTCAATTAATAAAATCAATAATGTCCCAGATAAAACTACCAGTGTTGCAACTCTTTTATTGATAAAAAAACTCCCTGTTTTTTCCCAGATTTCTAATAAGGAAATACCACTTTACCAGACCCTTGCAGTAGTAGTATAACCCACTTCGGTGGTCGCAATGTCTGAGGCGCTACTCTAGTAGTAGAATAGACTACCCATAACTGAGAGATGGGGCTCGAATCTCGGTCGGGTGGAGGTAGTTTTTAAAAATTATTTCCCACTCTCCCTCTACGCAAATGCAGGTACAGTTCCTATAATATAACTTTTATAATCCTTAAAACTATTAGTTTAATGCATAGGCATAAAATAAATTTAGTGCATAAGCATATTCGATACCTTAGCTCAGTCGGTAGCGTGTCTGTCTATTGAGCTATAAGGGTCCTGGGATCGATTCCCAGCATGGCTGGTCATTGGTGAGATGTGGGTTTACCCTTTCACAGTGACGGACTGAGCCACAAAGAAGGGTAAAACTTCAATTCATGTTTAATATTATCATTTATTTGGAGCTGGGGCTGATATGATTCTTCTATTCGAGCAGCCATTGACTGGACTCTTTAAGATCCATGTGGAAAGCACTAGGAGACAAGAACATATACAATAATTTCTCTAAGTATTTATCTCAAGTTGTGAAAAGCCTTGCGACACTATGATCTGTAGTGACATGATGGGGTCAAAGTCTGGACTTGGATCGTACACTCAGACTCGGTCGTACACTCAGACTTACCGCGTAATTTGATAGTCATGTCTAAATACGATCATTAGACTGTGCTATCGAAGCCGCCAGAGATAAAAAGAATCAATGGAAATATAATCAATGTCCTTCATTTTTGTCTGATCAATAGATTAATAACCATAAGATAAAGGCCAAGTCATATAAATAAACTAGAATGCGTATTTGTATGAGTTTGTTTGTGCGTAAACAAAATTAAGCCCCATCTACATAATTCGTATCCGTAATGTCCGTCGATCGTAAGATATCGACTCCACAGTAAAGCTTATATAGTCTTTACGATTGTTTTTAATTTGGTGCACACCGTATTCTTAACCACGTGATATAATGTCAACTAATAGGAAAGTATTATGTTCTGTCCAATTAAATTCACCGAAGTAAAATAATTTCATCAAATTCTATAGTTAAACTCAATAAACATTTTCACTTTTTTTTGTTTAAGCCTAATGTTTTTAGTTTGATTTTTGATCGCCGCGTCTTACTACCTGTTCAGGTTACACGCATATAGCCTAGAATAATCACTTTAATGAAGTAGGGATGAGGAAGGAATAATTTTAGAGGTAATTTGCCCGCATTTGCATGTAAGGATAGTGGGAAAACATTAAGAAAAAACAAACTCAGTAGACCCAACCAGGATTCGAATTCTGACCTCCCCATCAATAATAGGTCAGTATAACACGAGAGTGACGACTTAAACCATCTGGCCATTGAAGTGGGTAATGTTTATAGTTAAAACAACGATTCATTTTATACATTTGTGTTTGATAGGAATTGCTACCATACATTAAACTAAGGTAAATAAATCTACGTTTAGAAAGTTGAGACTATTTCCTTTATTATCATTGACAATTTTGTTCCGTTTTGCACATCGATGTTTATTTATTTGTCCACCTGGGGTTGGTTTTCTACAGCCATCTGTAATAATATAGTTTAAAGTTAGAGTTGATTCAAGTTCTAGTAGTATTAAGGGCTCAAAAAAAGAGCTCCTTTCTCATATTTAATTTGATTAAAAATGCATCTGAAAAGAAATCTAAAAATAGAAAACCAAAGTAGGTACAATATAATACTGTTTATAAAAGGACATTTAAAGGTATCACTCCAGTCTTTAAATTAAGACGATTTATAGGCGTCACTACCATGTAGGATTATACTACTGATGACAGGGCGATCGAGGTTAGAATCCTGGTTGGGTGTACAGAGTTTTCCCAAAAAAAATATTTTCCACTCTTCCTCCACGGAAATGCTGGTACACTTCCTCTGAATTTAACCTTCCTCATCCTTAATTAATTAGCTTAGCTAGTACATAGGCCTCTATGCGTATAACCGGTATTAAGACACGGTGTTAAATACTATGAGTTTGTTCAGCCCAAACGATTAAGACGTGTTACTAAATACTACCGATAAAAATGTTTTATTTGAAAAAATGCGATTCTTGGAAGTTTATTTAAATACACACTTTTTTTTACGAATTTTATAGTCTTTGAGCCTAGGAAACATTGTTACAAACAATTAATTATAGTCAATTTATCTTATTTTTTCTAAAAAGAAACAACAAATTATGCCAATAAATGTTGGAACTATCCCGCTGTTAGTGAAACGGCCTGCTAAAAAAGGTAAACGTCCACAAACCCGCATCGGACGGACCGCATGCAACGCACGAATCGGATTTATTCACTGTACTGCGTCCACTGCATTCAGAGCATTCGTATTTCCAAAGGAGGCGGTTTTCAATATCTATCTTTCAGTTCTATCGCATCACCTTTTGTTTGTCCTTATATCTATAATGACATCACTGGCACGAGCGATCTTTGGGTTATAGTAAGACTATTAGAGGAAAATACTCTTGCTGCACCCCACAAAGCTATCATTAATCTAACAGCTGGTGCTGTTGTAATTAATATAATTTGGCTTTAAAGTATGATTTTTATGACCAAATATAACGTGTTTTTTTAAATTTTCCTTAAGTATTTTTTGTTTTGTTTTTAACTTGTCAGTTATTATGACAAAGATAACAAGTCGTTTATTCTAGAGCTCAATTAAATAAACTTTAAAAACATTCCCCAGACGGTAGACCTTTATTTTGTAACTAGTGATGTGAGGGAGAAATAATATCCCCAATAACACGCAGTCGTTTGCGAGCTGTTGGAGGACTAAACTGAAAGATGTAGGTGAGTCGCGAACGCCTGAACGACAAGAAGTAGTTCGCAAATTATTGAACTATACAAATGAACTGCCCATTTAATTGAACTAAATCACCTAAAAACTGTTCCAAGAGTGAATTGTACTGCCCATTTATAAACTAAATAAAGTGAATAATGCTGTCGATTCCGAATGCGAATGGTCCGAATGGTGGAGAGTGCGTGCACTACTTAGCATTACAGATGACGTTATCCACACGCACCACACGGATCGGATCTTAAGCTGTCTCCTGGAATTATTATCGGCATTGCCGACGTACGATGCGTGCGATGTGGATAGATGAACGCAGTTTCACTTAAAATAATGTAAATAGCTCAAAACTCCAATGCGTGCGATCCGTCCGATGAGGGTTATTGGACGCTTAACATAAGAAAGCGCCCAACTGGAACACTTATGAGATGAGTTGGACATTCTGGAGTTATGAGATATTAAATATTTGTTTATTAATCATATGTGCTTCGCTTTATCATTTGATTTAGTTGATTAATAATCAAAAATAAATTTTAAAAACTGACAAAGTAAGACGTTGAAATAAATAACCATACTATTCTTTGATATAAGAGGAAATTACTGGGACTTAATATTACGCCTGAAAACATGATTATAGGAATTTTCTTTCAATTTAACCATTTAAAAAAAATCATATCCATTTAATTATAGATAACACTTTCACAAACATTCAAACATGTTCAAATTTCATTATTTTACTATAAACAACAAATTAATTCAAAACACATTTAAAATGATACATTGACGTTGAAACATTCCGCTAGCAACCTAACATTCTGAGGTCAGAACTATGGTTGATACATGTTTTAGTTTGTGTGGAATATATGTTTTTATACAGGGCCTATATATTTATTTTGGTAATATATACATAGGAATTTATATTACGCGTTTTTTTGTTAGGCCTAATATTTTTAGTCTGGTTTTTGATCGCTGCATCTTACTACCTGTTCAGGTTAGACGCATACACAACAATAATTCTAATAAATAATGAATATATATAGGCTATATATAACTAAAAGGTGAACTTAACGAAGTTACAAAGACGCTTTATCCAAATATATACAGTTCTAAATGTAAGGATAATAGTAATATCCTGAGTTATTGGAGAATAATTTTTGTAGTTTTGAAAAGCTATAGCTGCTAACCTCATACCAAATATGCATTTTTTCGTGCTTCAAGCCTTGTTACCTTTACGGACTATCCACAATGCATACTTACACTAGTGTGGTCAGGATGAGGACAATGCAGTTTATAAGAAGTGCACCAGCATTTGACTAGGCAGCCATTTAAAGAAAACTCCTCAGTTACACTCGGCTGGCTCCCCGACCTACCCAGTAACCGTCAAAACCCAAGTAATAGCCTACTAGATTGTTGTCTTTGTCGACGTACCCACTGGTGAGGGAGCTTTAGAAACAGTTTATTATGAAACAGTTAAAACAGTTCAATTTAATGCAATTTTTACTCGTACTACTCACATATCTAACTAAGGGATAAGCTAACATTTGATTATATCTTTGCACAACAAAACTCTAAGTTTCTTTCGGAACGTATACATTTTAAAGTAGGGCCTACAAAATCAGAATAATGTGAACGCTATTTTTATAATTAAATATAAAAGTTATATGAATTATAACTATTTTAATAGGGTAGGAATTAGGAAGGTAGAATTAAGAGAAAATGTAGCCGCATTAGCGTGGAGGGAAAGTAGGAAATCCATTAGGAAATAAAACCAGCCTCAGCACGGGATTCGAGCCCCCACCTCTCCGTCACCAGTAAGCCATGCTAGATGCAGCTGCCATTTAGTCGTGTGCCCATGGAAGTAAGTTTAAGTCTGAGTCGATTGCAGTTTATTTTATACTAACAGAAGTATCCGGCGTTTCCTCAAGGTAACCACGCAATGCATTTTTTGATTTAATCAGACAGGAATAAAAAAACTCTTCATTTTAGTACTTCGGACCAAGTTTTTAACTGATTAAAAAAATCTAATCCAAAGATAAAAATTCCAGCCAGCTTTGAGGTGCAAATGTTTGTGCACAGGGGCTGCTAATTTTTCTAATTTCAATTATCTGCATATATATATCGCGCAATGCTCATGACAGACAAACAAACTCTTCATTTTATTAATATAGATATAGGCCTAGAATATGAAGGACAGTATCTGACATCTACAAAAGCTAAGAGAGCTACTTTATGAATTCATAGATCAAATTATTTATTCTGAAACTAGCACTTTAGTCAAATAGTATCGATGCCGTTAGATGATTAAAAGTACGGCTAGTATAAAATATAAATATAGCTTTGGCTTGTTGGTGCTGATAACAATTTAAACAAATCGGATATGGCCTGTATTTCTAAAGCGATTCTAATACAAGTCTATGTCGAAACATATTTTTCAAAGTAAAGGTTTCCTTGAGACCATTTTAATTTCCAAGCTAGTAGAAACCAATTGGGACCCAAGAAAGTATATTATTTGTTTGGTTAATTTATAGTTATAACCTAGCAGAAATTATTATCAGTACTCTAAAGTTGGTTACTTATTTCAACATTTTTGTCGAAAAAACTTGGTGACTACGATGGTAAGTTATTTATTCAGGTAAGTAAATGAGCTATATTTACACACTTAACTTGATTAAAATTTATTTTAAACGCTGAGAATTGTACATTAATACAACTTATGACTGTTTAGGTCTATAGTATTTCAGTGAAATAAAACATCAAAGTCTTGAAAATATGAGGATAACCGTGGACAAATATTTTCGCATTAAACTTGATTCTCAGTATTTTCTTTAAATTTAACTATTTTGATTACATTTCATAGCCATTTAACTTATAAATAGCAATATAAAATAATTATGCGTGGTCAATTTTCATAATCTCATTATTAAAAAAAATCTAGAAATATTGAGAACCACGAGTTTGCCTGCTAAATCTATGATGAATATATAGTTTTTGGTCGTATTATTGGTTTGAGATATAAATTTGATATTCACTTTTTTATTGAGTCAAATATTGTAGCTAATTTGTTTTCAAATGGAATAAGATCCGTACCATCTTTAAAGTTGCCCCACCATTTTGATTTTTTTCGGGGGTTGAATTTTTTTTTAACTTTTTGGAATTTTACCGTCGGTTACAGGCTAGTAAGCTATATGTTTGCCAAATTTCAAGCTTCCAGCTCATCTGGACGTTGGTAAACATTAATATCAGTGAGTGAGTGAATCAGCCGTGTGTCTTTATAGTAGTATAATATGGAAATGACCAAGTGTGAGATTACGAGAGAATAGGCAATCCAATTAATTGCTTAATGTTGTGCCCTGCATGTTACTCTTCATCCGGGATATCCGCATGTCTACAATGATGTGGTAGAGAAGGAAGGTAGATTTTAGAAGAAGTGCATATAAATTGTGTGGAATCAGAGTGCGAAAACTATTTAGGAAAAAAAACATTCCTAGTACAACTGGCTGGCGATATTCCAACCCCAACTTTATCATAAACGGAAAACCCGGAAAAGATGAGACGGGCGGGTTTAGTCTATATTCCTACCGATGCAAACTTTAATGTAAGTAAACAATCTTATACTTAGAAAAATTTAGCAATCACCGTATGATAACAGTTCTTTAATCAGAAAAGCTGCTATCCAATGAAAAGCAGAGTTGCTTTCATTCTCTCTCGGAAATGAAGTAGCCTAGGCCTAATTAAATCTCCTGAGACGTGGGTGTTTTGTGAATTCCTCCACACATGCGCGTAACATGTGATATGGCGGACTAGCTGGTGTGAGATCGTTAATTCGCGTGTGGTCTTAGTTCCGTGTTGAAATAACAGCAAAACGTTCACAAGGGAGCTACCAGCTACCCACGTGGGACTTTAATACATTAGCAGGCAGTGGTGGAGTATGTAATATTGCCACGGTAGCTGAGAATTAGTCATTATAAAACAGGATGGAAACTTCTCATTAACATAAGTGAAATAATAATTCCTGTCATAAATGAAATAAATAAGGTATGTCAGTAATGAAAGATAATATAGGTCTGCCAGGAAAAAAGAATATGGGCATGTCAGAAATAGTATAATATAGACATATCGTTAGTAAAAGAATAGGCCTAGGGGCATATATATATCAGCAGTAAAATATCATATAGGTCTGTCATTAATGAAAGAGTGTATGCCTGCCATCAATGAAATAATGTGAACTTGTCAGCCATTAAATATATAATATTGTGTCAGTTAAGCTTGCCAGCGATGAAAGATAAAATAATCGTAACGAAAGAAAGTTTTGTCCTCTCAGCAATGAAAGATTACATCGACCTGTTAACAATGAAAGAAAATCTAGACATGTCCGCATTTAAATAAAATGTATGCGTATCAGCCATAAAATATAATATATTACTTGTCATTAATGAAAAGTATATAATCGTGTCAGTTAGGCCTGTCAGCAATAAAATATACATGATCATGTCATCAATGAAAACCAATATAGATCTCTCACACATGAAACATAATATAGACCTGTCGAAAACGAAAGAAAATATAGACTTGTCAGCAATGAAGTATATAGTTCCGTGTCAGTAATAATAGAAATTCTAGTCTTGTCATCAATTAAGGATAGTACAGACCTGTAAGCAATGAAATATATATTATCGCTTAGGTAATGAAAAATAATACAGCATGACAACAATTAAAAAAAATTGTCCTGTTGAAAATAAAAATAATAAAGATCTGTCATCAATGAAATAAAATTTACTCCTGTATCAATATAGATATGTCAGCAATGAAATTTAATATAGACTTCTCAGCTAGGAAAGGGCGTATAACAATGCTTGAAGAGGTTGAAAAAGCTGATCACGCCAACAGATAATAGCATTGTTTACCTTACCGATTCAGATAAAGTTAAAAGCACACTTTCCATAGACAACAGATTGTTTACGTTTTTAAAAAACGAGAGTGACCGCGAACTGTAAATAAGGTTGGAAAATAATCTTGACGATTGATCTTTTGATTTTTATTTCTTGAAGTATATTAATTCTAGTAGCCTACATGCAAAGCTGTCAAATCCTTCATTGAAATATAAGTAACTAACATCATTTCAAATTGAAGAATGAATGGTTATGGTTATATAGGAAAAAAATACAAACCGGTTAAAACTATTAATACAACAGGTTTTAAACTACACACCCAAACCTAGTAATTTACAGACTAACTTACAAACTAACTTAACCCAGGACAGTGGTCTACATTAAAATCACACACCCATATCTAGTTATTTACAGATTGGATGGAGAGACTTATAAACTAACTTAACCTAGGGCAGTAGTCTAAGTTAAAAACTACACACCCAGCCCTAGTAATTTACGGATTGGATAGCAAAACAAACCCATTCTGTGACTGTGGTTGTAGCCCAGTCGTAGGTAATAGGTCTACCCACAATCCCCTGCGAAAACTCTCGCAACACGTGACGTGGACGGGAATAGCCCTCGCTCTGAAAAGGGAAGGGGTGGGTGAATATTACGTTCATTTTTATACCAAAATTAGTCGCTCCCACCCCATATTTTGCGAGGGGAACGGGAATGTCAGTGCTAATACTTGCTTCCCAGATTTTTAAGTGGTTATGCAAATACGAGAGCAGTTTGGAAACGGTCTCTCTTTTTCGGCGCGACGTTGCAGTCAGTGTTGGCTTTAATGCAACCGCGTGAGTTATTGAGCCCATTTGAGCGAATGTGGGCACGAGGGTCGGGGGATTCATAAAGACAAGCATTTACAGACTTTTATATTAGAAACTGCCGTAGAGAGCCGTGCAAACGATATGAAAACGTAGATTTGAAATTGTAGTTTTATCAAATTATGTTTTAGTGGTAATGTTAGTGGCGAAAGGGTCTAATCAGTCTGGATTTAACCTTATATTAACTCCGTATTATTAATGTTTTTAATGTATTAAGAATTATTTTGAGATTCCTTATTTCAATCTTATATGGGCCTACATACGCAATATTCTTGATCATGTGGTAAACATGTCAACCGATTAAAAAACTTAATAGCCTACTTTATCCAATCAAATTCATCGGAAGAGAAATAATTTTAATGAATTCGATGAGCACAGCCATTATTTTGTATGTATAAAAAAGCTAGTGGTTTTTAATTAAAATAAATATAACCTTTACTGCGGTAAAGTTTTCTAGGAGTCGTTTTGAATAACTGCATGAAAGTATTACAGACTTAGGGAATTTCCTTTGCTGTAATTGATGATTTAATTGTAATTTGGAGCTTGTTTCTGTGACCGAATAGTCTAAGGCGTTACTCTCGCAATAGACTAGACTGCCGATGACGGGGAGATCGTGGCTCAATACCGGTCAGGTGAACTGAAAAGGGTTTTCCTTAAATGGTTCCCCCACTCTCCACTCAAATGCGGTTACAATTAATCTAAATTCAACCTTACTCTTCCCTAACGCATTAGTGTAGTTAGTAAATAAGCGTATAACCCGAATGGTGGTAAAAATATATTTTTAAAGTAAGCCTACATTAATGCTCATTTATTGGTCTATGATTATTTCCCCGCAGCGATAGTCCTTAGGACTTCAAAGGGGATCCAACTTCTCCGTAGTGCTAGGGATCGAGGCTTTGTGGACATATCAATCTGTTCCTGTCGGACTAAAGACTACAGAACATACGGACACAGAACATGTAGACTAGGCTTTAAAATCCCAAATTAATATTTTTTTGTTTAATACCTGCCTCGGTGGCGTAGTTGGCTAACGCGCTTGTCGTGTTGAGCTTGACTGCTGAGGACGGGGAGATCGAGGTTCGAATCTCGGTCGGGTGAACTGGGGGTGGTTTTTCCTAAATGGTTTTCCACTCTCCCTCCACGCAAATGCGGGTTCACTTCCTCTAATTCAACCTTCCCAATTCCTAATCCATTATAGTAATTAGTACTTAAAGCGTATACCCCGAACGGGTAGTAAGACGCGGTGCTAAATATTATTATTATTTTGTTTAATTTAAATTTTCTCATCCAAACAATAAAATAAAATGTATTAGGAGCTTGAGTTGCCTATCATTTGTTCACCTCTATATCCGTATGTGATGTCTCTATCTAATGAATAGGTTAACTGTCAATCCTATGAATTTGTTAACATTTGATAGGTTGCCCTATGTTAATTCTAAATAAGGAGCTTAAGAACATTAACACATTAACGTATAAGATAGCGGTAGTTTACAGCTGTAATCTCAGAGTTTGACTGTCTCAAACGCGCGGCTGCCAGGCGTGTCTAAGCGGCTGAGCTTTATCACCCGACATTAATTGCGCTTCGCTAATTACCCGGGACGTGTTAACAGAAATGGCGTCTAATCAACGGTACCAAGAAACACTTCTTTAAGACAACGCTAAGAGAGTAAGATCAAAGGACGCTGACGTCCTATAGAGCGTCTGTTATTACTGCCACAGACGCGGGCAGACAGACGTCTTCCAGTCAACAACTACTCACAACATTTAACTCTACTCTGGGCGTGCCCGTTCGAGTTATCCACATATTTACACTAATTGGGGTACGGATGAAGAAAGTAGGAGTGAGAGGAAATATAGTCAAACTTGCATGGAGGAAGAGTAAGGTATAATTTAGAGGGAAAATACCCTCAGTACATCCAACCGGGATTCAAACACTGACATCCCCATCACTGACAGACCAGTATTTTGCAAGAGATACGCGTTAAATCATTCGACCACTGATGGCTTATTGGAGCGTATACTGGCACTAGCAAACAGTATACAAATGCATCTATATGGTCAATATCCACCTCGGTGGCGTAGTTGGCTAACGCGCTAGTCGTGTTGAGCTCGACCACTGAGGACGGGGAGATCGAGGTTCGAATCCCGGTCGGGTGAACTGAGGGGGGTTTTCCTAAATGGTTTTCCACTCTCCCTCCACGCAAGTGCGGGTTCATTTCCTTTAATTAAACCTTCCCAATTCCTAATCCATTGGAGAAATTAGTACTCAAAGCGTATGACCCGAACGGGTAGAAAGACGCAGTGCTAAATATTATTATATGGTCAGTGATCTATAACACCTTGATTATCCGCACCAATAGCCATGTGGAATAAACGTATCGTTTATAATAGCTTGCCGACTATGGGGAGGTCAGGGTTCGAACCCCGGCTGGGTGTACTTAAGTGGTCTTTTCATAAATTATTTTCCCCACTATCCTTCCAAGAAAATGTGGTTACGATTCCTCTAAATTTCTATATGCCTCTCCACTTTCCCATTAGTGTAATAATATGGATACAGTCTATCCAGCGTTGGAGTTGTGGTGATTAACATTTAGCATAGTCTAAATTTTTTATTGCAAACATTTATTGGAAGTCGCCAATGCTAACATATTATATGGAAATTATTATTATTATTATTTACCTAGTAATATATTATTAATCAAAAGTGTTATCAAAGGAGAATAATAATACTTCCCTGAGGGTTGGCTTTTCATGAGTAATTTAAAGAACAAAACCTTTAAAAAAAAATAACATGTTTATCGCTACGCGGTTGTGATAACGTAAGACAAAAGTGTAATGAATAAATAATTTAAAAGTATCATGTTCACAGATTTATATTTTTATAGCTGAACACAAAAAATATACAACATTGTTAAAAAAATATTCGTGTTAAAATATAAAGCTTAGTTTTTGTAAACAGGATTTCATGAATACCAGTTGTTAACACGTAGTAAACCGTAAGCTTAGTTTCATCGGTGTGCCATATTTGTTTGTTTTTTTAAGTAAAGGTGACCTTATTCAAGCTCCCGTACGGAAAGCGTTTTTAAGTAAACTACAAACATTATTTTAAAAGAAACATCCAAACACTTATTTTCATAATTAAGAATTAATAATTTTAAATGAACTAAAAATATAAATATAATATAGACATTTATTCAAATTTTTGACCGCCAAAAGTGACAGCTGCTCAACATAGGGTCTTTAAGTTATTATGGTTTGTCGTATGGATACATGAAAGTAGATTTGCCAGCTGTCAATTAGCACCACTCCTATACTGGATAGACTGCAGCTCGGAAGGGGAGTGGGAAGTGGAGCGTAATAAACACTTGGTACCGAACTTACTAATTAAGTTACAAAATATTATATAACTTATAATAAATATTTTGAAATGGTTTTGAATTCATTTTTTCTATTATTATCTATCTATATTAATAAAATGAATAGTTTGTTTATCTGTGTGTCTGTCACGAGTGTTGGCGATGTCTATCGCATGCAGAGGTCTGAAATTTAAAAATTAATAGCCACTGTGTACGAACATGTGCAACGCGAGGCAGGAATTTTGAAATTCGAACTAGCTTCATAAAAATTAATTTTAATTATATCAGGAAAATTAAACTGAAGAGTTTTTTCTGTCTGCTTGAAGCAAATAAAAGAGTTGCCACGATCATATCATAGTACTTCTGCTAGTGTTATAGAATAATGGATAGAAGCTATTTAACTTAATAAAACAGGATAAAGAAGGTGATTTCCGACAGTGGGTCTACACAATGTAAATAGAATAGAAGGTATTGCTAGATGAATAGATACATCTGATTGGGTGAGCTTGTGACGTCACTCACTACACGAGCCATAGCGTTACATACACAAAGCTATATGGAAGACGAAATAGATAGTTAAAAATCAGGAATAGTTTGGGAACTTTAAATAATAAATAAACCTTTAAAATCCACGCCAATGTTCAATTAACATCATACATCTTCTTATTACAAAAATAAGTGTATATTTGGTGGTCTTCGTATTAAAATATAACTGCTGTATACTGGGTGACGTAAGCAATGCCATAATCAGATTACTAAAAGTTGCACTACCTTTCTATTCTCTTTACATCGGGTCTACTTGCTGTTGGTGAATTACTCCAAGTGACCCTCCTAAATATTATCCCATGGATTAAGTCGTAAATAATATTGCTGTTGAGCTTTTTATTGAAATATATATATTTTTCTAAGTATAGCTCGACAAATAGTTTAAACACATACAACTTATGTTATTGTATATAGTAACATAATTTAACTGGATCTTTTTTTTAATGTAAGATAAATACGAAATCACTCCTATCTTGAAAGTTTGCTCCGTTTTGACAACTTAAGTCTGCTGGTCCCGCAGAGCGAAACGATGAAATCCTGCCTTACTCGATGACGTCCCATCTGGTGACAAACAGACAAAAACCAACCCCGTGTATTTTAGCGGTACAAACTGAACACACCCACCCTGGGGTCAAAGCCCCTCCCTTCCCCCAAATGACTCCCCAAAGAAGACAATAAATAGCGATGTCATTTAAAGTGAACATGATACACGGACATAGAGGGGTTAATGGGGGGAGAGGGAAGGTCTTGATACGTTGTACAGTCTGGTCCAACAAGGTCTAGACCCTCTTGGACTGGAGGTACTATTCCTACCGCTTATCCCTAAAGTTACCGTCACTGATTACACTTCCTATCTTAAATGATACATAAAAGTGTAATCAAGCAAGGTAAGTTATATAATTTTTAAGGTAACGAAGTGTATAGGCCTAAACGTTGAATACATTATACTAATGGTACAGTACAATATCTACCTAATAAGGTCTACAGTTTACAGTTAGTGAACAATTAGATCTAACTAACAGCTTGTACAACTTATATATTAAATTGTTAGAATGTATTAACTTACATATTTAATCCAATATTAGATTTAAATAATATAGCCTATAATTTAATCTCTAAATGAAGTTAAATAGTAAAGTTGTGCAATAATTACATATAACTAATAGTTATTAGTTAGCCTCTAGCTTGATAATACTATTAAAGTATAGTAAGACTAGTAGTTAGATTGAACTAATAGATTAGTAGGCTTTAAATCCCTATATCGGCTACAGTTAGTTTTGTAATTATAAGGTGACCTGGTAGTCTAGGAGTAGGTGTCGGACTTCTGTGCTGGGGTCCGGGGCTCAATCCTCGGTCCTGGCTCATATTTATTTGATTACCAAACCCTTCCTTCACCTCTGACAAGTCGTGTATTAATCAATGTAGGGAATGCCAGGCCTCCACCTTGGTTCGGATTCCACATTGAACTGTAGGTCCTCCATTTCATCTCACAATCACCCTACCATTACACATTAGCGTAAGTGCGTATAACCTGAACAGGTAGTAAGACGTGGTGCTAATAATAATGTAATTATAAGTTGTTATTTAGGAATAAATTACCAACTTTTTGGAACCGATTTTTAAGGATGATCAAATAGTTTTTTATTAGTGTCAAAGTTGATATCTTAAATAAAGAATAACGCTTCAAACCTTTTACTATTATTGCTTTAACGTTTGACCATAATTCCTATTGATTCCGGTTCTGGCCATCTTGGGAGACTGTAACATTAAACGTTCAAAAACTTTTAAAACATTGATCCTAAGTTATTTCTTTTGTAAATCAAAATACAGTACTAACGCAGAAGTAAATACATTTAAAAAAAATTACAAACTCATTTTCGGTCATTGTTGGTCACATTTTACTATAACTTATTACTTTCCAAAGTGATGGCTGAAGAGCCCTTCACTCGACGCGTGAATATATTAAATTAGTTTTAGTAAATTTTGTATCTGTCAGATAATGTTGATACTTTAAATCCTACAGCGAGAATTTTGACATGAATGAAATCAATATAATGACTTTTTATCAAGGCCGTCTACCCTAAATTGTTGTTTTAAATCTTCTCCCCCAAATCGGTGGGAGCACTTATTAAATGTAAAGCTAGTCTAGTCAAATATCAGTTACAAGAATTCCTCCTTCCCCCTCCTCCCTCCCCTCCAGCATTATTTTCAAAATAAAATATAGCCTATGTTACTCGCTGATAATATAGCTTTATATTGGTGAAAGAATTTTTAAAATCGGTCCAGTAGCTTTTGAGTTTATCCATTACAAACAAAAAAACAAAAAAAATCAAATCTTTCCTCTTTATAATATTAGTATAGAAAAGTAGCTAGATGATTTTTCCTAAAGGTTTCCCCCTATTGTTACACGCAAATGTGGGTATATATTTTTACAACTCTGCCTTCCTCATTTGAACGTTACTATTGCAATTAAATGCATAGTTAGGCCGGACAAGCAGCGCAAAAGTAAATAATCGCATAAACTTACATCTTTTTAAAAGTATGACTTTGCGACTCCAGCAAAAATGGAAAGAGAAGGCATTTTGTGACCTACGTGCACCTTCTGTCTCTGACGTCAGCGGACGAAGGTCTAGCTCTTGTTCCAATCGAGCGTACAACGCTTGGGTGAATACGAGTCTAATGAGAGTCGTTAAGGCCGCCACATGGCCTAATTGCCGCCTACAAACACATGTGCTCCTGTTACTTGCTAATTATTCGCATTGTGGATCCCGACAAACTCCCACATATGTTTGTGTGTACATGAGGGGATATTATGACAGGTGTCGAGCTAATGATATCATTCACACTTAAAGTGACACTTTATACCTTCATTTAAAAGAAGCCATTCGGGTTAAAATAATATAAGTTTCTCCAAAACTAGTCACTTATATCTGGTGATAATATGGTCGGGTGTATTTGAATATTGTTTTATGTTTAATTGGAATTTACAAAGTCTACATATATTAAAACACAACTTACAAACTAACTCAATCGAGGACAGTAGGTGTACTACTACACACCCACTCCACAACTCCTATTTACTTATTTATTGGATAGCAAGACTTACGAAATAAATTAACCTAGGGCAGTAGGTCTATCTATAATACTACACACACAACCTGAGCTCCAATATATTTAGGATATTAAATAATTAGCAGGCCTATCTCTTAACTAATCAGTTAATATCTGGATCAGTCCCACCTGGAACTGAACCTGTGTTTCCTAGACTAATGACCGGCCACCTTAGCCACGAGCACAGTTGGCCATTTATTATTGATAAGAGCTCAGTTAGGGTGGGTTGATAGGTACTCACCTCAACTTTAATTAGAAAGATAACTAACCAATATAAAGCGTGCTGAGTGGAGTGATGGATAGGACTGTCATGGAGGCTTATAGTCAACAGATCTGTCATTAGGTTTGTCATTTACAAATAAACTGCACTAGTTTGAGCCCACCTTAGTGCAAGCTTGCTGGCTGCCAGCGAATTAAACTGGTTCATTTAAAGGGGCCTCCTATCAGAGCGCTGAGATGCGTTGAAGACGTTCAGAAATCCTACGTTGTTGAGCCCATCTGATGGTCGATCAAACCTAACAAAGATACACGGCTACGTCTGAACCAGTAAACGTATTTAATGTAGGGTTTCCTGCATTCTTCATTTTAAAAACAGTGGAATTGGGACCAGTTTAAAGAAATTAATAACTATTGTTCAATTTTGTTTAATTTTTTTAAAAGATGGTAAAACAGCGAGTCTTCATTCTACTGTTTTTTATATAGAAGAATACAGAAAACTGCACCACGATGCACGCTTGTTTCGAGCTGTATAAGGTTAAATTTACTAACTTTCAATAATATTTCACGCAAAAGTCTTAATTCTGAGAAAAAATAAATAGGCCTCGTTAGGAACATATAGATCGCCTTCTTTAAAGAAATAAAGTAATTCTTAATAGACTCACAACATAAACTTATAAAATAATTATTGAGTTTTGTTATAGTGGTTTTAAGCATTTATAATTGCTAAGAAAAATTCCATAGCATCAGCCCGCAATCAAGCTGTTACCGACCGAGCAGCTACCGTCTACTGGCGAAGATAATGCTGACTTCGGTTGATGGAGGGAGTCATAAGGTCAGCACAACAAACCATCCGGCCTTTAATATCAGTTTTATAAACCGGAGTTGCTACTTATTTATTCAAGTAGCTCATTTGTCCTCACCAGGCTTTAGTCTGACCTCGTTCCAGATCCAATGCTTCACAGGAAAATCTGGAAGTGCCTTGTATTGAGCCCGGGACCCCTGGATCTGTAGCCAAGAGGTCTTACCAATGGGACAGTTCTATAAAGGTTATTACTGCCAGTGCTGACACATGGACCTACTGAGTAATAAGCTCTGTAATGCGGCTGGCGGGATTAATAGTCCAACATTCAAATATTCGCTTCATGTGTTCGGGGTTTATGACAGCGAACACAGATTCAATTCAAAAAGAGATGAAATATATATTTCCATAAACCTCCCCTAGAGGGGAGGGAGAATTTATCAAGGGGAGGTTCAAAGTTCCACCCAACAAATCACAGAGGGTAGATGAGGGAGAGGGGTTGTCGTTTAGCACATTGTAACAGGATTACAATCACAGGGGGATGGCAAGGGGGGGGGTGTTAGGGGAGTGTAGGTTTTGCTGTTACAAAGCTTGCAAGGAACACAGGGTTTTGTAACATTCAATTAATGGTTTGAAGGGGAGATGAAGGGGGAGATGAATTTTGGCCATAGGGACAACTATCCACACGAACCTGAAACCAACTTAGCCTAAGACAACCTAGAGTTAGTTTAAGAATATTACTATCCTAGTTATAATCGAGATAAGAACGGACGCAAACACTTTGTATTCATAAAACATTGAACTATTTTAGTTTATAGATTATTTAAAGCCAGGATTTGTATTGCACAAGTCCATCAACTTTGCTCAGTCATTGCCCACCAGGCTACTGAAAGAATGGTTTCGGGGTCGATTCGAGGCAAGCCCGAAATAAATACTATTGGTTAAACTGGGAATTTTCCTTTCACAGGGAAAAAAATAGCAGTCAGGAGACTGGGTGATGTATCAATTTTGGAATTAAGTTGGTTCATAAGACGTGCTGATCAGTCGGTTCGGAAAACACACGTTGAATATCCTAAATAAATTTAAAAACTATCTTACACGGGAACCCGCATCAATGAGCACATGTGCGAAGGCGTCAGCCTCACCTGACATTTATTTCAGTGATAGGGAGGTCAGGGTTTGAGTTACAAGCTATGTTAACATATGCGTGATTTTTTCTAAATGTCTTAGCATCATCACTCCAAGCAAATATGAGTGAATTTCCTCTAAATTACATTTTACTCTTCCCTACTCCATGCAGTGTAATTATTTGGATAGGCTGGATGGGTGGTAGGACATGTAATACAGCAACTAAAATGACAGGATACCTATTTTAATGTCTGTGTTAGATATTCCTATTATTAAGTAAAATGTCTGTCAGCTGTTTTGCACCTAAATAGCTGAAAGGGGCTTTCTTTATTTCTGGTCACTAAATAAGTAGACGACTTACAAATCAACATAATGTAGTCCAGTATACCTATAACTATAGTCCAATTTTTCCTATGAAGTGATTTTTTAATTAAAACATATTTATTTGTGGCCAATAATTGTGGCCAAAAATGTCACTGTTTTATTAGTGTTATTTTGTAGGTTTAATCATATCTATCAATAGTGACAGCTGCAGTTCACAAGACTTGAGGTATGATTACGTGAAAGTAGATTTTTTAACTTTTCTAGGTCAACATAGATCTAATATAAAGATAAATTATAAAGAAAGCGAAAGAAAAATATTAGCTGCCAGTGACTTTAACAATTTAATGTCATTAAATTTAAATTATATTTTTGATCTGCTTCTTACCACTCTTCTGGACTTTTCTCATCTAAGGTTTAATGGAAGGAGACGCAAGAAAAAGGCAGTGTTTTTGCAGCTTTTACGGTAACACATTTTTTGGCCAAAATAAATAAATTATTGCTCCAGTACAAACATAGGAATTAATTTTCTTGGATATCTGTCAAGAGTGTTCTGGAATTTAATGACAACTTTTTGTATACATTTAAAAAGTTTGTTCGAAAATGCCACCATGCTCATGACTGATATTGAGGAACTGTTGATATCAACATGTGAAGAAAATTAAACTCTATGTTTGTACTGGAGCAATAATGTATTTATTTTGACCAAAAAAATGTGATACCATAAAATCTGCAAAAATATTGGACTTTTCTCACGTGACCTTTCATTCCACCTTGAGGGGGGTAGGGAAAAGGTAGATATAATTGAGACGAAACGAATTCAGCATTTACAAGGAAAGAGAGCTCGAAAACCGTCTAGTAAATAACCCCATAAGTATATCGATCAACCAGACTAAATCAATTTGAGATTCAGTCCACGTACACTTCAACACGGGTTTGGAAGAAATCAATTTTAAATACTTTTGTTTTTTACTATCATTAGTACGTTCAGCATCAAGGTTTGCAATGACCTGTTATAATGGTATGGATTGGGAAGATAACAAAAAGAAAATGGACCCGAGTTAGCTTAGAGGGGGGCTGTTAAAAGCACTTATGATTGGTCTTAATATTCAAGTGGAAAACGGAGGCGAAGGGCGAATGTAAATGCAAGACAATAAAAGCATGTAGATCTACATCATGTTCTAATACGGCACCTCCCCTGTCGGGAAAATGCCAGCATTAAAAATATAATATTTATGATTGTGTGAGCTACATCTGTGGTCGGGTGGTCTAAGATGACACTTTCACAATAGATTGGAGTGTCAGTAAAGGGGAAGTAAGGGTTTGGATAAAGGCCATGTGTTCTGAGGATGGTTTATACTAGATCCCTCATCTTAATTGCGTATATTTACTCTAAATTCTACTTTCCCCCTTTTCGTCCCAAAAGTGTACGTAAATGCACGCATAGCTCGAATTGGAAGTGAGACGTCGTGTAGAATAATAATAATAATAATAATAATGATGGTGATGAGTACTTGGATGTATGCTCGAGTGTGTCATCCATGTGGCGATGTCAAGTAACAGAACCTTGTGCAAACATAGTAATAATATTAATAGTAGTCATAAAAAAGTCCAACGTCTGTCGACACAATGGCTGTCCCAATTGAAATGTCGCAATGTCATCTGTCGTCGGCACCAACCACAGCGACCAACTCTGAGTGCAAAACTTCTAGTTGACACTTAAGAGAGCCTGTATCGATGGTCGCACGGTCTAAGTCGTCGGGCTATCAAGGAACTTGATTGACAGATCCCATCCAAGTATATTGAAGTTTTTTTATATAAGCTAAACACTTTCCCATTCACCTTCCTCCTGTTTACCTCAATAGTATAAATATGTGGAAAGCTCGACTGTGTGTTAATATATTATGCACTAAAACAAAAAGGTATTAGACGTGTACTTTCTAAACACATAGTGTTATCAAAACACGATTTAAGGTCATTCCTACGGCTAAGTATTAAGTTAAACGTAACTTAAAACACATATATGTCCTACTGGTATATTTAAGGACGCCACCATATTGAAGGAAAATATCCTCTCAGTCTTGTATTTATAATGGGCATGTCAGTTATGTAGCTTCAAAGCCACCAAAACAATTGTTAATTATTTTAGAATGTTCTTTTGTGACCCGATTTGGTTAAAATGACCTTATTTGTTTGATAATGTTAGCTATACATTTTTAATCAGTTACTTTGTTCTCATAAATGTGACAATACACGTGAACAGTATTTGAAAATGGGACAATAAACGTGAAATTTCTTTGAAAATAAGATAATTTCATATTTTATAATACATCATTATAAATCATAGAACTTAGAATAAAAGTTAAAAAAAAATCCTTAAACCTTTCAATTCCAATTTGGTGTGAACCATATTTTAAAATAGCAATAGCCTTCTTGAATAATGCGAAATTTCTGGATGTCTGCAAAATGTCTCAGTGCTCCGATGGATGTCCGTCTTGACCGTAGTCTTAAGGCCGGAATAGAACCAGGGTCCTCTAGAACGTTAGTGAGGATATCTAACCATTAATCCCCCTGTAATAGCCCTAAAGCTCTCAAGTTCACGATAGTATCATGGGCATATCTTTGTATTATATCCGTGATCTAATATTCTTGATGGTATAAGAATCTCTGTCCATTCTTTGCGAGGGATTGATTCTAAAAGTTGGGCAAACTTTAATCTCTCCAAAACAAATTCCTGGTGAAACTACATTCAGGACTCTAACCCTGACCTCCACATTACCAGAAAGTCCAGGAAAGATTAGACAAACGTCTTAGCCGAAGTAACTAAACCACTGTGAGGCTTAAGTTTAAAGTTTTTCTCATCAGAAAATCAGATTTAATCAAATTGCGAAACAAAGAACATATTAGAAAACATAGCAAGTAAGTACAGTTAGGAGGTAGCCTACACTTACTGAGACAAGAACCTGGCTAGCTCAGTTTGTAGAGCAGTCGGCACACAAAGCTGGAAAACCAAGGTGCCAAATTGACACCCTCTGTTAAAAGTGACAGCCGTAGAGCACGTGGATTGATGTGTGAATCTATGAAGTAGATATAACTGCTTTTAGAACTAATGGATAAATTTATTCCTATGCTGGTACGACTATAGAAGCTGTCATATTAGGTTATTCCTATGGTATTCTGACTATATAATCAGCCAGATAAGGTTATTTTTATGGTGGTCCAACAAAAAAAATATATTAGATAAGGCTCTGTCTATGGTGGTCTCGCTAGAAGAGTTATCAGATAAGATTCTTTCTATGACAGTTCGAGATGTGATATATGACAATACTACTAGATAAACTGTAAGAAAAGATTCTTTCTATTGCGATCCAACTATATAAAATGTCAAATAGATTCTTTTTATGGAAGTTTGACTATAAAAGCTCACAGATAAGGTTCTTCTTATAGTGGTGTGAATAAGATGTCATATAATAATATTTATATGACAATCTGACTGCAATGATCCAACTATAGAGTATTTTAGATACATTTATGTCCATGGCAGTCCGACTATAGACGCTGTCAAGTCCTGGTTCGTTTGTCCGAGGGGAGAATGGAGGTCCCGAGTGCAGAGCATTCAAGGCTTGCTCCGTGCTGAAAGTGTAGGAGGGTGGCTCTGCCAAGCGTCGTATTGATTGCACACGTGCGGGCCACCCTCCACCCTCCCAACCCCAATACCCACATCACACCGGGAGCTATTGCTTTAGTATTTTTTGGTAATAGTTTAGAAACATAAAGGTCTATCTATCAACACCTTAAATCAAGGATAGCACGAGTTAAACTGCCAAACATAACATTAAAACTGTTAATTGCTATCATCCCCATTGTATTTATAATATAACATATTTTGAGGAATACTAAAAAGTGCAGGTTGGGCAAAGTTGACTTTTTTGTAATTTGATTTTTTTTAAATAATGCGCATTAAAATGTTTACATATTCATATTCTTTAATACCACACTTTAAATAATTGGAATACATACCTTTTTTAGTTAAATTATACTGAATAAGCTCACATGAAAGATTTTAGAACGCTACAAATATATTTTCTTACCGGCTTACTGTTAATATATTCATTCGAATAGTAGATGCTCGCATCATAGCTGGAGGTAGACCTTTGGTGATCAGAAAGCTTACTAAGGGGCTCATAGTTTTATGCCAACCCCTGCCTTAAACCTTCTCACCTTATCTTAAGGGTGCTTTTCAGCATAGTAACACCTGTTTTCCATACAATTTCAGTTAAGTTCAGGTTATACGCATATACAATAATTACGCTAATGAGTTAGAGATGTGGAAGGTTGAATGTAGAGGAAGGGTACCCGTATTTGCGTGGAGGGAAAGTAGGAAGTTATTTGGGAAAAACTACCCTCAGTATACCCGATATAAGTTCGAACCTCAGTCTTCCTGTCATCGGCAGTCCAGTCTAACACGAGAGTGACGCCTTAGACCATACGGAAACCGAAGCAGGTAATATGCTATTTAATTAGAACATCCCAGTATGTAAAATATAAGGATGCTACCGAGACCAAATACATTAATGTTAAGTTAGATTATCTGTATTTACTTTAAATCTCAACCATTTTATAGCCATTTACTAATAAGCTAAGGTAATGCAATTACAATCATGCACAGTCAATTTTCATTCATTCATTACAGAGCCAGAAATATTTCAAGGAATATTCATGACACGTTGGCTCTGAAACAGCCCGATAAATTGCTAACGTAATATGAGAAAGAACTCT
This sequence comes from Timema californicum, assembly GCA_902141385.1. NCBI lineage: Eukaryota > Metazoa > Arthropoda > Insecta > Phasmatodea > Timematidae > Timema > Timema californicum. Next base: position 54,277 of record CABFOW010000688.1, read on the forward strand.
CTTTTGTGGTCGCATGATCTATGGGCGTCACTCTCGAAATAGGCTAAACTGTCGATGACAGAAAGATCGGGACTAAAATCCTGGTAAGGAAAAAATTAGTTTTTTTTAATCAATGATTTTTTCCATTCACTCCCTCCATGCAAATTCGTGTACATATCCTCTAAATTCAACCTTCCTCATCCTTAATACATTATTGTAATTAATACTCGTACATAGGCGTATAGCCCGAGCGGGTAGTAAAACGTGGCGCTAAAAAAAGTAATGAAAATGTTACAGTTTATCTAGCTTCAATTATTTATTTAGATGCCAAGCAATAATAAACAATGTCATATTTCATCATTACGGAATAAAAAAGATACTTGACTATGGTGGGGACCTGGTTTTCAAGACTTGTCGCTAGCAACAACCGCCAATTGCGTCCTCGAGTATTTCAATAAAATACTCTTGTCCTTAGAATCCTTCTAATAACGTAGCTGTTTAAACACCTCTAGACAGTAAACTTTCTGACACGATAACCCACCTCCCCCTATATAGTCGATGAACCGTTTCGTAAACAACCGGAAAACACCGGATAATAATTACTCCTCACTTATTTTCTTTCTTTCTTCACGACGGTATCTAAATATTGATAAAAGCTTACACAAAACATGGATTTCCTTTGGGACGTCGTTTGAGGAATCAATACAGTTATTTACATTGAGTTTTTTTTGTTCATGTAGCCCCGCTCCCGCCTCCTTGAATATAGTATCGGGATGATGGTCAACGGGCCGCGTGTGGAACAATCGCGCATAGTCGTGGGCTGATAGTAGGACTGAATAAGTTGTGTTATGGTGATTCTAATTTAACCTTTTCCTATTCAAAAATAAGAATCGCTGACGTTAATATTGGGGTACTCTAGTCTTAATCTTTCTAAACCAACTGATTTTAGGCACACGAATGATAAACTGAGCTTAGCCTAGGAGAGTACGAATAGTGCATTACACCCAGTCGTTAGTTTATACTACCTGGATAGAAAGACTTACAAACTAACTAGCCTAGGAGAATACTACACCACTAGCCATAGCTCCTAGATATTTACTACCTTAATTGCAGGACTTACAAACTAGCTAGCCTATGACAGTACATTTAATACTACGCAGCTAGTCCAAGCACCTAAATATTTTCTATTTTTTTTATGAAGACTTACAAACTAACTTAACCAAGAATCGTACGTGTTATGCTATATACATTACGCTAGCACCTAAATATTTAATAGTTTGATAGCAGAATTAACACATTTACAAATAATAAATATCTCTATTAACACCACCAGGAGTCGACTTTGGGCTCCATAGACTTGTTGTCAATCTCTCAAACATGCTATCTATGAGGGCGAACTATCGCATACTTTTTTTTTTAGATGTGTATGGTTATTTTAGCCATAAGAAACAGCAATTAAAATTATCGCCCTACTAGAAACTGTGAATATGTTAATGAAACGATACAAAATAATGAATATGCATTTATTTTCAGAAAACTTTAAAACTGGTCGTATCCAAACTTTTCAACCAGAGCGCACAATCAGTTGTGTTTTTTTTTGTTTTTTTTTGCTTGTGCTTCAATTTTTACTACCCGTTTAGGATATCCACATATTTACACTATTAAATAGGTAAGACTAAGGTAAGGTTTATAAAAGGTGTACTCGGTATTCGCGTGGAAAGAGCGCGTAAAACCATTTAGTGAGAAAAATAATCTTAGTACACCTGATTTGGATACATACCTAGTGACCGGAAGATCCAGGCAAGACGAAACTGATGCCTTTTACCCGCACACCCACCGTTCGTTGACTATAAGTCCCACTCAAGTTCCCTGGAAGGTGGTCTACCTACTCACGCCACTGTGTTGAGTGGATAGAGGGTGCACCTCTAGTAGGGTAGTTGATCCGTGCTTCTGCAACCCCAGGAGAGCTTATTGATACAAGGGTGTGTGTTAGGGTGGGTTATCTGCCGGTCGGACACACTAGCCACGGGACATGATACAGAAGTAGTGGGGCCACACTGATAACATACAATCACATCAATCACTAGACTAGAGTAGGGTACTCTGCACCAGGGAAGATGGAGTTCAACCTCTAGCTTTATTCATGGGTGTAACAACTCCTTTATAGAACGACTTCTCATGTTATTAATCATTATTATCGCCGCTTCTTACTAACTGTTCAGGTTATACGAATTTATGATCATTATTACTTTAATGATTTAGGGATGAGGGAGGAAACATTTTAGAAGTATTCTACTAACATTTGCGTGGAAGAAGAATGGGAAACCATTTGGGAAAAGCTACTCTCAGTAACTAAAACCCAACCGGGATTTGAACCCCAATCTCCCCGTCATCAGTAGTCCAGTCCTACAGTAGAGTGATGCCTTAGACCATCCGGCCACTGAAGAGGGTGCTTTTATTGTTCCTTATAAAAAAATGAAAGCTTACTACACACATCAAAGATGGAACTGGATATTTCACATTTTAAAAATATTAAAAGGGGAAGCCGCAATTTCAGAAAACGACATTTTTTTTTCAATAGCAGTTTCTCAAGTTCTGGCATATAATTTTTATTTTCTTAAATACAATTTATTACTTCGAGAGTTAACATATTAAAGATTCAAAATTTGGAATAATGTAACTGCAAACTACGATTTACCTTAGTCGGTGAATGTATGAACGCTATTGTGAACAAGTTTCTGATGTCATAAAAAGGAAAAAGGTGGTCTAGATAAAAAAAATGTAACTGTCTATTAGCATAAAATTCTTCAAACTTTTGAATTGTCCCTGGGCTTTTCTGCAAATCCTGTAATTCGAACAAGCAAGAAAGTTGATTTTGATACTTTTTCACCTGGGTACAACACGTAGCTTTATAAAAATACGTCATTTTTTCTTAGTTTAGCTAGTCTTGGTCTTGATAGCCTGTTCTAGAACTATTCACCCTCATCATTCTATTACATTATGTAAGGTAGATTAATTTACTGGTATCTAGTACTAGCATGCGTGTGTACATTCAACAAAATGTCCCAGCTCAATGAAAGTCCTTCCAAAGGGACACTTTAAGGGTACATGTCAGTTATCTTAGATGTAGGGCAGATTAGGCTACTTACTGCTAAATAATTCTAGGCAAACTTTCTGTGACGTTAGTTGATGTTGAGTTTAAGCTAAATTACACTAGGCTAAATTACTTTAGTGCATTTAACCAACCTTATACGATGCTAATTGAATGCTAAATGATCGTAGGACAAATTAATTTTCGTAAAAATTAGTTAGATTTTTCTAGTTTGAAATACATTTTATGGCCTACTTCCACGTTCGCCACTTTTGGACCCAAATTTTGCCCGGAGCAGAGAGAAAACATCATCTGAAGGTGCTCCTCAGACGGGGAAAATGGTCCTTGTTCATAAAGAGCCAACACAGCCAATGTGACGATAAAGGCCGAAGTGATAATGAAGGTCATTGATTGGTGCTAAGCCCATGACGTCACGGCTTGCCCATCGAGTGTGGTAATTCTCAGCAAGTGTGAGATTTGTCACACATGTCTCATTACCATATTAATCCCGCAGAGCCGCAGAAACTTGTTGGGATGGTGGATCTTATTACTGTCATGATGGCTCTTCTTGTTGGGCTGATGTCTCTTTTTGTTTGGCTTTATTGTATTTCTTAGTTATAAGCCTTTTTCTTATTGTTATTTAACGGCTTTATGTAAAATATAAGGATGAGTAAGGTTATATTAGAGGAAAGGCCACGAGGGAGTTAGGGTGGAAACAGTTTCTTCTATAGGCCTACCTTATTTAGATTATATTGACAGGTGAAGTAAACAAAAAGAAGTAGGAAAGTAATCACCAGTGGCTATGTCACACATCCCTTCAAATGGGTGCTCCTTTACAATTATATTTAATAAGTTTTATTAAAAATGTTTATTCTAATAAATAACCACCTTATTAAAAAAAGCTTACATACGTCGATTTTAAATAATATAGTTGTTTTATTATGTACCATACTATAAAATTTATGAATATGTTTAAATTAATCACTTTATTAACTAAGACATAAGGAAAATCGTTCGGATAATGGGACAGTCAAAAGAATATCGGGGTGTAAAAGAAACTATTAACAGTTGCTCTCTCACTTTATTTAGTGTGTAATTTAATAATCTGTTATTGGTATTAATCAATTATAAGTGAATCGTGCTAGGTCTAACAAACTCGCCTATAAGCTTATTTTAAATAAGGTGTTTGCCAGTAGTTTGCAAGTAATATGTTATGCAGCCCAAATATATGTGAGGGTGCAAAAGTCAGTTTCAACCTTACATAATAATTAATAAAAGAAGGGATAACTGACTTTTCCACCACTTTGTATATTTATTAACGTGTAAAATATCAAATTCATATATTGTAAAAATTGGTGTGTGTTCGTGGCGTAGTTTAGAGATAGATGCTACAATTATATGCCTCTGTGAACAATCTAGTCATATCTCACTTAGTAAATTATGGGTAAAAGTGAGGTTGTTTTGAAAGGATTCGTTAAGAGAATTGACTTTTATCAGTCCTGCTTTTGGTGGGAAGATAATTTCTAAGTCCCACAGAATTGTGCAGTAAGTTTTACAGCTTGGCAGGTGAAGTAGGAAGAGGTGAATTTCCCAAAGAAAGCCAGAGTTCGTGGAAGCTCCGATACTAGGTAAGTGACATCGATAAGATATATAAATTATTTCTCCGTAAAATAGATTTAGAAAGCTATAACCGTATCATAATCAATAATTTAGCAGTTTAAAATTCAGTATTTTAGTCAGTCTTGTTTTATTCATATAGTTATTATTGACATTTTAGTTAAAGTATTGTAATTTAGCGATAGTAAAACAAATCAAATATCATATTCGGTTAATAATTTCCAGTTAATATAATTAAAACAACCAATTCCTTAGACAGGTCCACCATGTGCTCACACTGGGTCCGGTACTAGGTGCAAAGGGTGCCCCCTTTCCCCCTCACGTTGTAATATATGACCTCAATGGTGGCGAAGTCTTATTTGTCTAGGGTGCAGTTAGCAAAAAAAAAAAAGGGTTTTGAGAGGCCTTGAAAACCATCCCCCTCGAAAGTTTAGAAAATAGACACACTAACCCTCATTTGGAAATGTTTTGAAAACTAGGCTCTTCTATAAGCTATTTAGAGTGTTTCCCGCCTAGAATTTGATGAATACTAAATTAACTATTTAAAGTGGTCTTCGCTTTCCCCAATTTTTTTTTGAAAATTAGATTACTCTTGTTTGAGTGTCCTCGCCTGAAAAAGCTTTGAAAATTATATTTCTCTTGAAACTATTTAGAGTGAGCCTCTTCTGACCAATTTTGATAAATGTGATGGTTTCTGAATATATTTTTATTAATCTTCTTCTGGCAATTTTGATTATTGGATGCCTATTTAGTAGAGGTGTACTGATTCAGTAAAACTGATTACTTATACCGACTACCGATTGTTTAAAATAATTATTCATATTACGATTATTTACACCGATTAGCCCCGATTAACGATTATTTATTAATAAATATTGGGAAATATGCTTAAGAGAATGATAACAGTTAATGTAATTAAAACAAAAATATTGTATAGAAACAAAAATATATTTTACGCATAACTGGCGAAAGTTGGAACTAGAGTGTTAGTTTTATCAACGGTATGACCTTATATTTCTTTATCTGGCTATATAATCTTTGCATAGCCCGCAACCCAAATGAAGTGTGTTTATGGTGTTTTTTTTGTTGCGATTTTGATAACTAAATTCCTCCCTAGAAAATTTTGATTCAAATTATACTCTTCAAAGAACGATTAATCGACATAAAAATCACCGATTACGATTAATTGCCGATGCACTAACAATCGCCCGATAACGATTCATCGGTATCCGCATCGGTACAACTATGTTTAGAATGGTCTTCTCCCGAACAATTGAAAAAAAATGAATGCCTCTAGAAGATAGCATTTAGAGTTTGATGCCAAGCCATCTTTTAGTTTAATGTTTGAGATTATCAGAGGGTAGTGAGCTAATTATAAAGGGGGGAGTATTTCAGGGAGTTCATTCTAGTCAGGGGGAGAAAAGTTCTTTACAGAGGGCAAATGCTCCCACTTGTTCCGACACTAATGATTGATTTGGGCTTTTACGTGTTTTAAAAAACTTTGTTGTTACTTTTATAAAAGAAAAACAATATACAAAAATTAAAGCGTACCTTAAAATGTTACGCACATTATGAAACATTTAAACTGAATTTTATTTACTGCTCAACTCTCTTTGTGTGCCAAATTTAGTTTCAGTATAAAAATAACATATATACTTTCTTACTCTGTGGGGTTAGGAATTCGAAAGTTCATTACCGCACTCACAAAAGTACACCATCTATCCCTATCTTAAGCTAATTCTACCCAGTCCATTTCATTACACCCTATATCTCTCAGATATATTCAAATTTTATCCTCCCTTCTGCGTCTGGGTCCTCCCGGTGGTCTTTTCCCATTGGGTTCGCCATTCAATACCTTGAAAGCGGTTCTAAATACTCCCATTCGCATTGCATTACCTGCCCATCGTAATCTGTGAGACGTTTTTACCCTAACAATGTCTGGCGATGAGTACAGAGTATGCAACTCATCATTATATAGCCTCATTCACTTCCCACTATCTTCATCCATTTATAAAAATAATATACTACGTACAGTTTCCAAATACTTCGATACGAAGTATAAAACCAGAACGAACCCATTATATAATAATTGTGATAAATGATAATAAGTTCCTCTGTAGGAAACCCATCTATTCCTCAGTATGAATATTATGGCTTTCATGGCTTGTCATTTATATTTTGTTGGGTAATATTTTCATTTTCTACATTTTAATAAAACTTGTGAATCTGAACCTCAGGCCCGGGCCCCTGGAAGTCCCGGGCCCCTGGAAGTCCCGGGCCCAGTACCATGATACCAATAGTTACCCCCCGTCCTTGTGGTGGGCCTGCCTTTAAGTATCAACAAATCAAGTTTAGCAAGAAAGTATGTGCCTGACACAAAATAATATTAACCTTACAAGTTACCAACCTTTTCTAAAAATAAACGAACCAGCTAAATTATTGGATTTGTACCTATGCTTGGTAAGGTATGAGGATTGGGGGGCAAGCCCAGATTATGTCATAGTAGGGATAAATTGGGTCAACTATAGGTTATAAACTCTACTTCATTATAAATTCCTATTCACGAATTTCAGTTGAGTTTTCTTGCGTGAATTTTTGTAAATGTATCCTGTGAAAACTTGCTTTATTTTAAAACTGAGTAATTAATATATTACATGTTAAGGTTGTTTAATTTTACATATGAGCATATCAACAACTAAACAAACAAATACATGTCATAAACATGTAATTAGGGTAAATAAGAATGATGTGAATCTCTCACAAATATATAGGTATTTTACTCAAAGTAAGCTTTAATTGTAATAATTGTTGAAAAACAAATATGATTCTTAGCATATTGAAGTAATAGTGATATTCACACACACATTCCTTAGATAAAATTAAGCTAGAACCAATAATTTATTTGTGTACTAGCAGCAACGAGGCTGGTGCAAGTCCGTGGACCAGTGGTTTAAAAGCACTGTTTGGTTCTATTTTAATAGGAAGGGCCTTATCTGAAAGCTAGGAACGTTACTAGATCTGCTTTCACGTATTCATGCGTCAAATCATGGGATCTGCAGCTGTCACCTTTGCTTGATATATATAATACTAATAATACAGTAAAATATTAGCATCATTGGTAGCAAAACCAAATAGGTTTCTATTTTTCTAAAAGGCCCTCCCTATGAAAATTGGACTGTAGTAGCTATACGGGAGAACATGTAGTCAAACCACGATTACGGGAGGCTGTTGAGTTGGGGTCTGCCAAGAGTATCAGTCGAAGAAGGTCTCACCCAACTTGGAAGAACACAACAGCCGCGCTAACCAGCAGTAATTGGCGACAAGGAGTACTTGCCTGTCATTACCACGGCCTGCTAAACACTTTCTAACGGAGTCTCCTGCCCAGCTGGGCGCATGCGCGCTGATATTTGTGCAAAGGTAGGTGCAGATTATAACGTTTATCACGTCACTCCTTTTCATGACTTCATCTTTCACAGAGGCTTCAAGCAAGTGGCCCATTATGAAGCATTGTATGTTTTTTTTCTTTGTTCCGCTTTTTACTCTATACAATCTTATAGCCACAAGATTAATTGGACAGGGGTTAGCAAAAATTCATATGAAAGGTACTCGCATTTACTTGTAAAGAGGGGGAAACCAATCAGTGAATCCACCTTCAATACACCCAGCCAGGATTAAAACCCCAACCACCCCATAGTTAACAAACCAAAGTAGAGGAGGCTGCCACTTTAGTCCTTATGTCAGCCAGTGAAGCTACCATTATTAGGGTTCTTGGAATTTTTTTTCCAGTATAAATATTTTTGCTATAGTAGAATTAAGCAATTTGATTAATTACAGCAACACCAATAAGTCATACAAATCTTAAAATAAGCTACAATATAAATATCAAGAAGATATTTTTATTTGAACACATTTTGCTACTAAATTATATTTTCAAAGTTTAGCATTTGTCCTTCGTGCAGACTTGACGGCCTTGGCTTAATTGTAATAAATAATTCATAGACACTTTTTTTAAGCGGCAATGCCACTAACGCTTTAAAGAAAGTATAGTTTTACAAACGCAAATTAGGCCCATTAGAATAATTCTTGACCAAATTCTTTTCCCCAATGTGGAGTTCATGTTTGAACCATAACTCAGCCACAGGAGGAGTGACTTGTGCTATCTATAACTCACCCCTCAGTGGGCACGCGGAAAAAAGGTGTTAGTGTCGTCTAGTTGGGTTTGCCTAAGATGGAGCAGCTCAGGGTTGAAATTCTAGCCACGTATACTATGGTATTTTTCCCTAAGTGTTTTTTTTTCAACTTTTTACTTTTTCATTCAAATGCGGGTGGAATTCCTTTTAAAGTTCTACTATATTCATACCTACCCACTTAATTTAAATATGTGGATAGCATGGAAGGACAGTGCATAAGACGCGACAGATAGTAGGAAATATTTTTTGATGGAGACAAACTAGGTGATTCTTAGCCAGAGGGAACTCATCATTCTACTTGCTGGCAGGCACGTTAATGGACGCTAAACGAGTTGTGTTTGTGTGTATATACACATACACACACTGTTGTTAGTACTCGTTAGCTACCTGCTTGACAAGGGCCTAACTACAACCACTATCTTCAATGGGGACTGAATATACAGTCTGATAAATACAATGGTCATGTGGCATCAAATACAAATATTATTTAGAGTAGTCCCACTATTTTGTATTTTATTTGTAGTACCGCGTCTTAATACCATTAGGGTTGTACGAAGTCCACTAATTCCTTAATTGAAGTTGTTCCGTTAGGTACTTGGATTAATTCCGTTAGGTTCTTTTTAAAGTAGTTCTCTCAGTTACGGTCATGAAGTAGTTTTGTTAGCTAGTGTTATAAAATAGTTTCATTAGTCCCTTTTCTGGAGCAGTTCTTTTAGTTATTGTATTGATGTAGTTCTGTTAGTTATTGTCTTGGTGCGTGGAATTTAAGAAAAATCAGACAGTCAAATAAAGTTATCAAGTGTGTTCGAACAATCAAACACATAGTATCCTTTTCAATTAACAAACTCTTATGGTTCTATTTCCACAAAAAAATAATCGTAGTTTTATATTAATATATATTATTATTATTGTTCAAATTAATATGACTAGTTTATTAAATGGTTCCTGTTAATATTATTTTTGGTATATAATTCGTGAAAATTTCTTAATTTATTGAGAATATGTTTAATTAACAGCTAGTGTTGAAACAAACTCTCAATAGACCTAAAAGGACGAAAGGTTGAATTTAGAATAGGTATATCCATATTTTTGTGGAGGGAGAGTGGGAAATACCATTTAGAAAAAATAAATAAACTTATTACACCCATCCAATATTCGATACCTGACTTCTACGCTATAGGTAAATCTATATTAGACAGTGACGTCTTAGTCATGGTGCCCACCAGTTGAACCTATATAAGTTTTAAAACCTCGATGAAGTATTGAAGTAGCAACTGCCCTCTAATTACACGCTAACCGAGGCAAACCCCCTTAAACTGTCCCCGCGGTGAGCAGCGGTCTGAGGGCGCCCCCCTCATCCTTTCCACAAAGTCGCGCTGGTTGTATTAATTAATCCACGGGGTTGGAGGGTAGTAGATAATGCCTGTGTGAGGCAATCATTGCTTCTTATCTCCACCGTCCTCTTGATAACATTTGCTAGGCGATTAGTTGGTGAGACCTCTTGCCTTCATCCTGGCTAAGAGAGACAACCTTAATGGCACCACCAAGGGAATATGCTAACACTTGTGTGTTTTAAAAATAGGAATGCCACTTACTAAAAACCACTAAAGCAATCATCAATAATATTAGAAAGATCTGTCTTGACCCTGTTATAAAAATACTTGATTCACAATGAATGATCTCTGTTCAGCGACACTTTGCCTTAAACGTCCTTTAAAATGAGCTAATCCAAGCTTTTCTTATAATTATTTAAAAACTAATATGTAAAGTTTCTAGTCCTATAAAAACTTATTAATATATTATTTTCCTTCAATTTTGGTATGAGCCATATTTTGAAACAACAAACAACTTCTTGTGTAACGTAGGATTTCTGGAAGACTGCAACGCGTTTCAGTGATCCGGTAGATCCGGTCCGCTTAACCAACTTTTTGCTATGGGAATATTAAATTGTTATAATATAATGCCAACGTTTGAACATAAATATAAATTTTACTTTAAATATTTTTATTGGTGAAGCTTCGTAATTGTTGATTCCGGAATCTTATTTTCGAATCGAAGTCGAAACTTTGCACACCCTTATTTAATATAGTACTATTTTACCCTACCCTTAAATTTAATGAGAAACTTATACTTCGATTATTGGTACGATTTGATAGATTTTTTGTTTAATATTTGAAATGGCCACGACATGTCTAGAACTATAATCCATACATGCTGTAAATTACATTATCTATTAGTGTGCTAGCAGATATATAACTACTAAATCACTAAGAAATTTGGACACAATTTGAAAAGTTACTATAATTCAAGCGATAAAAAGTGTTTTTTTGTCTGCTTGAACTTTTATGTAAATATGCTAAGACTTTTTTTGGCGGCCCCCTCCCCTCTATTTTTGCATCCCTGTTATAAACTACTCTTACATACCATCCCTTTTATCAAGCGGCTATTACAAATAGGCTAGTAATAGAATAATTTTCATTCACCTGCATTTTAAGTGTGTTGAATATCTGATGTAATAGGTCAGTGATAGAGTAAATCAGGCCAAATACCGTGTTGCCAAATCGTTCAATAGTACACTTGACCCGTATTAATATAAAATTCATCTAGTATGAATAATGACTTATATTGTCCATTGGGAATAGAACTATACTGCCATTATTTTTTGTGAATCGACATGGATCGTCCATCTGTTGTGGATCGACCTAGATTTTCCATCTGTTGTGAATCGAACTGTATTTTGTTTATTGGTTGTGAATTGACCTAAATGGTCCATTTTTTGTTAATCAATATATAATGTTCATAGATTGCGACTTGACCTAGAGTAGGCCTACTCATCTTTTGTGAATTTACTCAGATTGTCCATCTATTGTGAATCGATCTAGGTTGTCCATCTGATCTGAATCGTCCACGTCTAAAATCGACAATTGTTTCATACAAAATACACACACCTGGCTGGTAGATAACAGAATACCCTGATAACAGTATTAACCAGCAGGCACTGATTGATGGGGGCTATCTCATGTCTAGCAGGTCGTACCCTGTCCGGAACAATCGTCTTTATTTTATATCACCATTGTTTGAACAGCCTCTCAACTCTCGCGAAGGTCAATGGCATCTTGGACCAAATAAATACAATTTGGTTTCACTGAAGAGGGCAACGTATGGTGGTTTTCCCCTCCTCTCTCCAGGCGAAGTTTGACTCTTTTCCTTAACATTCACCTTTCTAAAGGAGGGAGACCACTATGAACGACTAGCACGGCTTGACACCGGTCAAAATACTTTGCATAAAATTCAATGGAATGCAACCCATTTGGAGCACCCAAATCAGTTCGGCACCGCCCGGCAAACGAACGGAACGGCCTTATTGCTTGCCCGAGAATTGAATCCGTTCACCTCAAGCGGCCAGTACGTTATTGCCCACTCGGAGGAGAAGTTGTTTTTTCGTTGTGCCTTAAAACAAGTTTGTGTTTGTGTGTGATAATGAGTACAGACGAACTTCTTATAGAAGCTGTGAAAGAATACACATTCCTCTATTATGTCTCTGATCCAAGTTACCACTACAGGAAGAAGGACAACACACAGCCACAAATCCCAGCAAATGTTGATGCATTGACACTTCTTAAATATTTAATGCAGCCATAACCTGCGTTTAGGGCCCTTTTATGTTCACATATAAAGAGAAAGTATTGTGATCGTGAGAAATTGATCTCGATATTATGATATTTTTTTTACGTTTCATGTGAATACGAACCCAAAAGGTTGGCTTTTAGAATTCTGTCTGTCCTCGGCCACGGATCCAAAATGGTTGGATGGATTTTGTTCAAACTTAAATTTATAGGGCTTTACAACAACAATAATTTTTTTTTACCCTAGCCCTTCAATTAAGAGTTGTTTACTGATGACTGCTTTTTTCTAAAACTGTAGCTATTTAAAAAATGGCCTTAACGATTTATTTCAAAATGGGTATCTTGGGAATGTTTGACTATATATATAAGAACATTCTGGGAGCTGAAGGAGGAGACAGGCAGGAATGGACCTGTCGTAAGATAGAACACCTAATAATAATTAATTTGATTTAGTGAAAACTCATTTATGGGTAGTTAATTGATGACTACTTTTTCAAATAAACTCTAAATATTTTATTTTGACACTAATGATTTTGTTCCAAATGAGTATCTTGACAGTACATTACAAATAACACTGTATACTTGGTTTTAGGTTTGAAAATTCAAACTATTTTGAAAATGGCGTTTACGCCTTCTCTTAAAATATATATCTGGGAAGGTTTGACATGAACATGACAAATAATGTTTGGGGATAAGATTTGGCAATGGGTAGTTTACTGATGACTTAAAAAAAATTGGAATACTTAAAAAAATTACTTTAGCGATTTGGTTCAAAATTGTTATCGGAAGACTATCTTGTGTATCCACAATAATATAGCTTTATTTATATAAAATAAATTAATTTAAGGATAGTTTAGTTAGAACAAATTATAGAAAATTCGAATTGACCTTGAAAATTGAAATCAAAATGGGAATATGTGAATTATTTTTCATGATAAATAAGAATACGTTTTTAGTTTTACAAATAACACATCATTTTTGGGCTGTTTACAAATAATTTATTTTCGAAAATTTGAATTTTGTTGATTATATTTAAACAAATTGGTTTGAAAGGTATATATAAATAGTGATTATTGTGTTTAACCGGATGATATGTTTGTTTTCATGAGTACAACTTATTTAAGGGTAGTATTAAAACTTGTTTTTGAACATTTTCTTTGAAGCAATATGAAAAAGTTTGTGCGATTGTGTCGTACCATTTATTTTCACGCTCCGCCCCCTCCACCCAAGCTGCACCAACCAACTAACTCCTCTTCGAACGAGCTCTCCATTGCAACTGGAATTTGCAAGGAGTTTCTACAAACGTTGTTGACTGGTCTGGTGCCGTGCCGGGCGTCCCAAGTGGTTTAACTACGAGCTGAGCTGAGCCGTACCAAACCGGCCCGTGCCATGCCATGCCGGGCGTCACAAGTGGGTTAACTACGAGCTGAGCCGTACCGAACCGGCCAAGCCGTGCCGTACTGGCTGTCCCAAGTGGTTTAACTACGAGCTGAGCTGAGCCGTACCAAACCGGCCCGTGCCATGCCATGCCGGGCGTCCCAAGTGGGTTAACTTCGAGCTGAGCCGTACCGAACCGGCCAAGCCGTGCCGTACTGGCTGTCTCAAGTGGGTTCCCTCCTTAAGCCTGTAAATCTTAAATTCCGTTAGACACAAGTTACACTTTGTCAGCGTTGAAGAAATTGTTAAGGGCTCGTAGCCCGTAAGGGTTCACTGGGGCGAGTTTATGATACCATATGTGATTTTCCTATTCTCTCTCAACGTTAATGAAGGTCGATCTCCTCTAAGCTATGCTATCTAATACTTAATCCTAGAATGAGTGGATATATTTCCCTCTCATGTGGTCAAAGGCATCAATACAATCTAATCTGGTTTACTGGTGACGCAAGGATCTGGATCGAATTTCGGCTTAATGTACTGAGAATGGTGCTTCCTAAAACAAATGTTGCCTCAAGTCTTACTACTCGTCTGCTTTATAGGCCTAAGCAATTATCCACACAAATAGGTAGGGTAGAATTTATAGCAAATGTAACCAAACTTGAATGGAAGGAGAGTGGTAAATTATGAAGAAAAAACATAAGAAAACATGTCTAAAATTCGAATCACAACTTCATCCATCACCGGCCAACTAGACTAGATGAGCTGAATACTTTAGTCAGTGTGCCCACCCACCCATGCGAGGGATTATTTATAAATTATTTCCAAACTTTAACTCCCAGCAAATTCGGGCACAGTTCCTTCATACTCTTTACTATAATAGCTATACAAATAGTAGGAAAGGGAAAGGGGAGATGGATGAAGATAGCCTGGACAGGGAGTTAAATGTGTATAGTCCTGACGGGAACTAGACCAGGATAGAGTGGGCAGGGAGTTAGATGTGGATAACCAGGAAGGGGGGGAGGGGGCTAGACGTGGTTTATAGAGAAGAAAGTGGTACTTGAGGTGTTCTTACTCCTCAGCCAGCCGATTAAAGAGAGCGCTTCGTTTGCATTATTCCAATATAATTAGTGGGAGAGTAGTAAAGGGGAAAAGGGTGGGTCCAAGCCCACTAGGAGTGGGAAGGGAGTCTTGCCCACGCTCACAGACCCATCTCAGACCATTAATTCAGACCTGTAATCCTATTAACATCAGACCAAGGTGATGGCTGAGGAAATCGCTTCTTCGTGACCTCAATTCTTTCGGTGAAGTAGAGGCTTCCCGCATAGGGACCTCATGTTTGAAGGGCTTGACGGGCACTTTCTAAACACAAAGTCCCACCACTTCATCTAAAATAAGTTAATCTTTCTCTCTCTTTATATTATATATGTAATTCACGTTAATCATATGTATATAATTGGTGAATGTGTGAAAGCTTTTAAGACAGGGTTCCTTATAGGGGTAAGGAAGGGGATAAAATTGAGAGAAAGTGTACCCCCTTTTGCATGTAAGGAGAGTGATAAGCCATTTGTGAATTAACACCCTCAGTAAACCCGGACGAGATTCAGTACCCGACTTTCCCGTTACCGGCAATCCAGACAAAGCGAGATTGGCATTTAGTCCACGTTTCCACCAATGCAGAAGTGTGAGAAGTTTAGTTTTTTTTTAGCATGATTATAGTCGCAGGACACACTTAACCATCACAGCAAAACAAACGTCAGCAGATTCACAAAATGAGATGAGGTGAAGTAAGTGTGATAACCATCTCTAGCATTTATCATTTGAAAAAAAAAAAGATAAATAATCCTTTAGGAAACCCCCGGTCAGGTTTAAACCCTTGTCTCCCTAGGATAGAGTCTGGTGTGCCAACAACAAAGTCTACCGTTCTTCTTGATGGTTTGATACAGTCCACTGTGCTGTCGAAAGCGTGTAGTCTCATATGGTGGTATCTATAAGGAATAGGTAGCAGAGTGTAGAGTTACCCCTGCATTGACCACCCCCACCCCACTTTTGGTGGCAATAAAGCCTTCTGCCCCACCATAAACCCCCCAGACCAACACCAGCCGCCGCTATTGTTACACTAAATGCTAGCTCACAGATTGTTAACAAATTATTCATTAAATTATTAGTACTATTTCCCCCGTACCCTTGGTCATCTCGTTAAACACCCTGGCTGCAATGAAACTGTTTATGGGTCTTGGAAAGAGTCCCGAAATTCTAGAACCCCGTATGTTAAGGAAAATCCCACGACTTATCTATATATTTGGGAAAGTCTCACACCTTAGAACCCTTTATATAAGGTAAAGTCACACAACCTTAAAACACTATATAATCCTACAAGGGAAAGTCCTACAATTCTAGAACCCAATGTAAAGGAAAGTAGCCATGGAACGCTTTTTATAAAATAAAGTCGCATATCCGTAGAACTTTCTATACAAGTAAAAAAAAAACTATACCATAAAAACATCTATACGTATAAGGGAAAGTCCCTCAGCCGTAGAAACGTTTAGACCAGGGAAAGTCCAATAGATCTACAACCCTTTAGGTAAGTGTACCACAATCCTAGAACTTTAGAAGAAAAAAAAAGAGTGGCTCGAAAACTAATGTAATAAAGGTAAAATGAACTTTTTTTTATTTCGTTATCAAAATCCTGCTAGATTTGGAAATACAGATCATTCGTGGAAACCGGTGAGAGGTAACTTGTAATCTATAGAATGAGGTTGCCAGTTCTCCACGGTGTAGATGTGGCAATCCCGCGACTCTGTTATCAGCGACAGCAGGTGTGCGCATGTTATCCGTATCTTGTGATACCTGTAAGGTTTTGGGAGAAGAAGATTGGTACAGAGCGAGTTTCAGATCAAATAAATGGCTCTTGTAGAAAAGGAATAAGGATTTCTACTGGTTTATTTTCTATCCGCAGTGGTGGTCGCAACGACCTCAATCCCCCGATAGATTGAGTTGGCAGTGAATGGTGAGGTCGAGGTTCAAATCTCGAACCAGTTCCACTGGGGGAAGTGGTCTTCCACATAGCATTTTTCACTGTGGTTTTCTCATTCTTTCCAGCCTCGGTGGCCTAGTTAGCTGACGCTCTAGTTTCGTGTTGATCTTGACGTCTAAGGACGGGGAGATCGAGGTCCGAATCTCGATCGGGTGAACTGAGGTGGTTTTCCACTCTCTCTCCACGCAAATGTGGGTTTACCACCTCTAAATTCAACCTTACCAATTCCTAACCAATGTTAGTAATTATTAGGCTACATAAGCATACAAACCGAATGGGTAGTAAGACGTGGTGCTAATTAAAATTAAATTAATTAATTTCTCATTCTTTTTCCACGCTATTGCAACTGCACATACTCTAAATTGCCTTTTTAACCCCTGACCTCTTATATTAAATGTTAGTAACCTCGGTGCTAGGTGCAATATATTTAAAAACCATCATACTATGTCAATTTTGAAAGGCATAAGATGTAAATTGCAAATATCAATAATATATATATTTTAATATGGAGGATCACAAACAACTGAATAAATAAGGAAATAAATAAAAACCGACCCCCATTGGTGGCACTCAAAAAAAGGCGTCAGTTTCATCTTGTCCTGGATTGCCAGTGATAGAGAGGTCGGGGCTCAAATTCCAACCAGGTGTTCTGAGCTAGTTCTTTCTTCATGATTTCTTACTCTACTTCCACACAAATGTGAGTAAATTTTCTCGAAACTTAATCTCTCCTACTCACCACCCCAATAGTATAAATATATTGATAGACCTGACGGGAAGTAATATGTGGAGTACCTACCTCAATGGCCACATGGTCAAACACACTACTCAAGCAGTAGAATAGACTGCCGATAAAGAGGAGATCGAGGTTCGAATCTCGGTCGGGTGTACTGAGGGTGGTTTTTCCTAAATGGTTTTCCAATCTCCCCCATGCAAATGTGGCTACACTTCCTATAAATATCTAATCCCTAAGACCACTTCTTCCCAATATGATACACTTATTAATGAACTATTAAAAATAATCTGGTTTGCTTATGTTATTATCTAAAATAATCAATTCTAAATTAAACAAGGGCCAATAAATTGCACCTTTTAAGCACTAGTACCTGTTCAAGCATTATTTTGTGGCAGACCATATAACATACAGTATCCCCATGACTTCTTTGGTGCTGACTGACAGCTCACAGCTGACAGCTTACGGCTTTGAAAATCTACCAGACCAAATTAAAGTTCGTTCACGGTAGGAGTTTACCTGGGAAAGGACTTTTTTCCCTACCAGAAATCTATTATATAGTTGGATATTGGTAAAAAAAAAGACCTTTCCCAGGTAAACTCCTCCCGTGAATGAACAATATGTATCCCTACGCCGAACCATATGAACTGAAAAAACATGTGTATAGCAGCTGTTACTTATGACAGTCAAAATTTAGGTATATACCTAAATGTTGACTGTCAGAAGTCAGCTGTGAGCTGTCAGTCAGCACCAAAGAAGCCATGGGGCTACTGTAGCAGGATTAATACATCTAGAAAAAATCATGTACTGAGCTAAGATGAACATTTAATATTACGAATCCCAGGGAAAGAGGTGTATTCATAATGGTTCTGATTATAATATTGAAGTATTAATCTGGGAGTTTAGGGAACGCAAGTTAACGGTAGTATTTTTGTAGTTTTTTTGTATCAACAACTTATGGTTAAAATAAATCAAATAATTATTCAGTAGAAACATAGAGTTTTAATTTTCTTCACATGGTGACATCAACAGTTCTTGAATATCTGTCAAGAGTGTCCTGGAATATAATGACAACTTTTTCTTTTCATTTAAAAAGTTTCTCATCTAATGCCGCTCTGCCCATGACAGATATTCAACAACTGTTGAGGTCACCATGTGAAGAAAATTAAAACTCTATGTTTGTACTGGAGCAATATTTGATTTATTTTGTTTAAACAAAGTTTTGATATAAACAATGAAAAAACATTGGTCTTTACTCGCATTCACTACATACCCATTTGAAAATTATCTGGTGTACGACACCTTATACGAGTAGGTCTCATGTTTGCCTGCTGAGTTAAGGCTCCTAGGTTAAATTCCCGGCATGACCGAAGAATTAATCGGTAGTGAAATTAGGGGTTTTCCCTTTTGCAGTGAATAAATTAACAGCTGTGAGGGTTGAGATAGTTTGGACGGAGATTGGTGGAAGCCGCTCGTGACCCTATATGCACGCGTTTCCAAGCAACCTAACAAACAGTTACTGTCACACAGAAACAAACAGAAATACTTGTAAAACCCCACGATAAAAAAAATACAAAACATAACATATCTGGTTCAAAGTTAGTAGCACGTTCACCTAAAGTACATTCACAACTCGAGTTTACTTAGATAATAGCTCATGAAGTTACTAGAAATAGTCCCTAATATATCCTTACGCCAACAGCTGACATCTCTCACTTTGGATAAATGTAATGAAAACATAATGGTAATATATGAATGTGATAGTTAAGTACAGTAATTTAGGTCAATATTATTTATATTTATTTGAGGTCGGACACAAAGCTTATTAATCGTTTTATTCCACTTAAAAAAATATTCACAGCACTTTCACAGAAGGTCTAACAAATATAGTTTCAAAATGCTGACCGACGAATTTAAACCACGTGATTGATCATAACACAAACAAGTTCTTTACAATGGTGCACCTAAGCAGTGGATAAAAATATTTTATTCAGTTAAATATTTAAACATACAATAAAATAATAATAAAGTAATTTATTACATATAAAAAATGACAAGTATTTTCTCTTTCCCAAGTAAATACTACGCTTGTATTAAAGGGTATTACGTATGTACTATATTACACATAAATAATATTCCAAAACGAAGAGTAAGTAGGCCTACTTTTAATTATGTTTAAAATATTGTTTTGGAGTGGATAAAAATACATTTTTAAAAGTAATGAAACAATGTGAGAAAACTTAAGTGTATGCTTTTTAAAATGTAAAATATGACATGTAATTAAAAAAAAAGATCATTTATAACAAGACAACGATCTTGTACAATAGTGTTGGCAGCTAAAGAACCCAAACATGATTGTTTAGCTACAAGGTAAAAGGAAATGGTGAATATACCATACCAAGCGCTGTAGTCGACACGTGAGTGTAAGCAAATACATTTGAGTCGCTGTCATTTATTTATTTAATGGAACTCATTAATTGAAAATATTTCTGGTGTTAACGTCCTCAGGAGAACTTAAACTAAAATGGAAACTTTAAAACCTGGAATATCTCGTGTGAAGCCGATACATTTAAATAGGCTGAAACATTTTCTGGTAAAAATTAAAGAACATTTTTCCATCTCACATCTCTACCACCGAGGTGTGTACTCTTTAGGGACTTGTTCATTCTAAATCCCGGGTCAGCCCAGCCCAAGGCTTACAGAGTCCTGAAGTGGTTGCGATCGCATAAGGCGTACGAATGATTCGGGGCTCACTATAAGTATAGACGCAAGTGCTAATGAGCTTACTTTAAGAATATGAATAACAATAATACAGCATATAGAAAGGAACTTCACTACCTACAACATAGGACTCGTGGGAATTATGTCGATGTATATTTGGCTCGTAGCGGGAAGAAACTCTCCAGACAATTCAAGCGCTACTAGAAAGTCTACTTTTATGTATTCATACATCAAGCCGCCTGTTCTCTAGCTGCTTGCTTTTAACGAATGGGTACCTATTTAACAGCTGTGAGATAAATATCGTGACTTTTTTCAAAGTTTTTCCCATTAATACACATATTACTACCCGCCCTGGCTATTTGCATATTTACACTAATGGTGTGAGAAGGAAGGTGGAGTTTCAAAGTAGTTTGAGTGTAGGAAGACAATGGGAAACAATTGATGAAAAAATGATCTCGTTATTTTTTTTAGAACTGCGTCTTACTACCCGTTCGGGTTATACGCCTATGTACCCTACTAACTACACTATTGTTATAAGGATTAGTGAGGTTGATTTGAGAGAAAGTGTACCCGCATTTGTACGAGTAGAGAATGTTAAAACATTTAGGAAAATCCCTCTCAAGACACCTGATCGGGATTGAACCCCGATATCCCCATCTTCAACAATCTAGCTTATTGGGAGAGTAGTGCCTTAGACTATGCAGCCACCGAAGCGGATTTTTGCTATATTGCTTTCGGGATTCAAACCACGAGATCACCGTTATCAAAAAAACCTTGCAAATCGAGACTGATGCCATGGGCAATGTGCCCACTGGTACAGACAGAGTAATAAAGGGGGAACCTTTTGTTCATGGGAGCTTCTCTAAGTTCTCTTTATTGACATTTATTTTTTCATATCCTCTAACAGGTTCTCGAAAATGGCGCGTTGAACGTCCAGACCCCCAGCAGCAATTTGAGCAGCAATTTTATCCATAGAAAAGCAACTCATTCCCGTTAATGCTGATATGATTGGTCCGCTGAGTAGTTCCCATGTAAAGTGGGCAATTGGTTGAATGAAGGGGTAAGAAAGGAGGGTGGGAGGGTAAAATACGAATCGATACTGAGTGATTTCATTTTACGATAACCGCATGCTTTGCGGTGCGAAGTGTGAAACAAATGACCATTGACGTTAGTCTCACTCTGCATCTGATTGGTCGTTACTAACCCAACAGAAATATATCCAAGTGGGAGGATTCACTGGAATATATAAATGGGTGTTGGTTTTTTTTATATCACCACGGTCAACCATAAATACACACCACTGAACACAGAGACACAAATAAACAACGACACACCCTCAACACAGACAGACACCAACAAGAAAGAGAGACTTTCCCCAATAGTGACTGTAGGGATCCACAATTACAAAAAGATCCCCGAAACAGCTAAATACACCAAGATCACAACAGGAGTTAGTTACATCAAGGATACAAACCACCTCGACCCACGACTTCAAACTTGTACAAACCTCCTCAAAGAAATAAACCAAGAGTTTTACGCCTACTCACTGCCGCTAGACAAGCCGGTGAAGGTAGTAATAAAGAGACTGCCATAAAAAATGGACCCTGATTACATAAAATCAGAGCTAATCGACCTAGGATACCCAGTGACTGACGTGCGTCAGTTTAGCTGAAAGGCAGAAGTGACTAACACCACTCAGACTGTGACTGTACTCCCGACATTTCTGGTCTCGATTGCTAAGCCCGAAACCCACACCACTATCTTTGAAGTTAGGTACCTTAATCAGACTAGAGTTAGGGTAGAGCATTACATCCCTCCCCGAAACACGATTGTGCAATGTCACAAGTGTCAGCATCATGGGCATACGAAGAACAACTGTTCACACATGCCAAGATGCGTGTAGTGTCTCGTAGCACATCTCATCCCCAACTGCCCCAAAAAGAACAACACGACATCGGCAAGATGCATCAATTGCAAGGGCCCACACATGGCCAACTACAGCAAATGCCTGGTATACGTGCAACTGTTGGAGACCAAGAACAATAAACTCAACACACGACGGACGCAACCCACACGGACAGTGCCTCCACCTACCACCGGAAATTACCCTCCTATCCCACGCACCCGTCAAATTGTCCCTTCGACCAACCAACCATTCCCGGGAACATCAGATAAACAATCCGCAGAGGCCACATCCATCTACCGCTGCTATACCGATGTAACGGTGGGGCACAACAGACGACCACAACAAGAAAACACCCCTTCCTCACTCTCAGATATAAAATACTACATAAACCTAATAAAGGACCTGAACATCTTCAAAATACTCATACACTTCAGACCATACCTCACTAGACTCAGAGAGGCGACCGACAAGATTGAAAAACTCATGATACTTGACTAACGCAAACGTGACGGTGACGAAAGACATACTTCGGGTTTTTATATGGAACGCGAACGGAATACTCACGCAAGCTAAGAAGCTAAAAGATATTTTTAAATTACTCAATAAATGAGACCCATCTTAATCCAGGAAAAAATATCTACTTTTACGGCTACACTATTTATAGAAACGATAGGTCCCAAGACAGGGGAGGGGGCACGGCTATCTTGATCAAGACCCATCTACCTCACTACCCACATCAATTTAAAAATCTAAAAAATATAGAAGCTACCGGAATAGATGTAAATACTAGCGGCGAGTGTGTCCGGTTCGTGGCTATATACAAACTCCCGACTAAGATGCTACTACCGCAAGACTTAGACGAGATCAAAGACGCAAACAAGCTGTTTTTGGTGGGTAATATTAACTCAAAAAACATCATTTGGAACAGCCGAGTAACCACCGGGAACGGACGAATATTAGCAGACCACGCAGACACTCACGACTATGTAGTTGTGGCCCCAGACGAACCCACATTTTATCCCTTGAATTATCTAAAGAGACTCGATATCATAGATGTGGCATTGGCCAACATTGGTGTAACCACTGAGGATATGACAGTATTAAAGGAACTGGATTCTGACCACAATCATATATTGTGTGAAGTTAAAACTGACACTAACTTTGAGATAAGGGGACTCAAACAAACAACAGCAACTTGTGACTGGGATGAATTTAGGAGGATATTAGAGGATAACATACCTGAAGTCCAAAATATAGATTCAATAGAACAGACTGACGCTACCCTACAACTATTCACGACCACAGTACAAGAAGCCTACAGGGTAAACACCACTATGACACTCATACAACACGACCTCTGACAACAATATCAGGATTTTGACTTTCTTTTAGCCCAGAAACGGGAAGCGAAAAGGGACTGGCAGACTTACAGAACCCCACACCACAGGACGACCTACAACCGACTCAAAGCCCAAGTGAGGAGGAGAGTCAAGGACATCAGAAGGAACAGCTGGGACACTTATGTCTCTGAGGCCGCACTTGACAGAGGCAAGTTGTGGAAAGTAACACAACAACTCAGAGGGACTGTCAGAAAAAAGACCGTACCAGCTATCCATGAGGAACACGGCATGGTTGACCAAAGCACAGAAATGGCTGAAGCCATAGCCGTGGTTTTAGAGAAACAGTTCAAACCAAACGACAAACCACAAGATCACGACTTTATCAGAGACGTGACTAGAACAGTCAGGGACTATCTGGAAGGATCGAACGGCACCAGGGCACTCTGGGTGAGCTCACCACCACTATAAAGGACCTACCTAGGAAAAAATCGCCAAGGCACGACTTTCTGACTAACGAGATTTTAAAACAAGTGCCAGGGAGAGCGGTAATAGCACTATTGGCTCTACTAAACTCACTACTGACGCTCTGCTAATTCTCGGCTGACCGGAAGCTGGCTGGAGTAATAAAAAACCCCAAACCTGGTAAGGACCCGATGTTCCCTCAGAACAGAAGTCCGATAAGTTTACTAACAGCCTTGAGTAAAGTATATGAGAGACTAAATCTCAAAAGACTGAAAATAATAAACAATAGGCTAGGTGCTATTCCAAACCTTCAGTTTGGATTTAGAAACCACCATTCCACCACCCATCCCACAATAAACATAGTAAAAGACGTAACTGACGAATTCAAAGAAAATAAATACGTAATAGCTATCTTCCTACACGCTGAGAAAGCTTTCGAAAAAGTTTGGCACCTTGGACTTCAGAAATTAATAAAATTCAACTATCCAAAATGGTCAATCTTCTTGATAGCCAGCTTCCTCAGACGGCGTACGTTCCAGGTGGTTATGAACGGCAAGAGATCGCAAACACACACTATTAAAGTAGGGGTACCGCAGGGTTCAACACTAGCACCGCACTTATACAACATTTATATAACAGACATTCCCACCTACGATCATGTTCAGGTTAGACTTTTGCCGACGATACCATGCTCTAGGTAGCCAATAAAAACATAAACTATGCATCACTTGCTATGCAATGATACCTCCTCCAGGAGTGGCTCTCCAACTGGAGAATTAAAGTAAATCACATTAAATCAGCAGCCCTAATCTTAGATAAAGGTAGGAAACCGCTCCCCGCCCCACATACCCTATTCGACACAGAGATCCAACTTCAAGACGAAGTCAAGTACCTTGGGATCACATTAGATAGGAAACTCACCTGGAGGAGTCATATAGATAAGACTAATAGTAAAGTAATGGCTAAATTCATACAACTTTACTCGCTGTTCAAAGGAGGGCAGCTCTCAATTCCCACTAAAATATTACTATACAAGTAAATAATTCAACCCGCCATTCTTTATAATTGTGTAATATGGAGCTATGCCTCTAAAACATACACTCGAAAACTTCAGGTAATATAGAACACAATATACACTAGTAATTCCAACCTACACACGATGACAAACTGCCGCCAACTACAAGAAATATACCAGGACAGAAACAAAAAGTTCTACGACCAGACTGAAACGCACGAGAACGAACTTGTTAGAGGACTTGGACAGTACGACCCGACTGAACCACGACACCATAAACGACCCAGGCTGGCGTAGTTGAGCATCTATTTATTCTATACAAATGTTTAATATAACCTAAAACATAAAAAATTATAAAAATAAAAACCCAAAAGAAAATTTAAAAAATTATAAAATCCCTAGTTGATAACCCTAAAAAAAATGTATATAAAAAAACTAGATGTAACATTCCTAGTAGAATAAAACTTTATCAACACTTGACAATCAACTACGCCAGTCCAGCAGCAAAATCGCCAACAATCTCACCACCCCACCTATCCTATCCTCGATCAAAACCTTAACCTGACCTTCCCACACAAATCGCTCATTTCATGCCATTACTACCTTTGTCATGGCCGGACGCCACTGGGATAACCGACTAGGATTTTTACGCGTCAAAAGATAATACCGGCGCAGCACAGTGGTCTAAAATTGCAAATTTCTGGCCAAAACTCCTGAAATGTAGGGTATGGGGGTTTAGGGGTTTCTGATCACTAAAATGACCTTGAAAATGGGAAATTCATAATGGCTAACACAAAATGACCGACTGTGACTTCAGAAACAAGCAAAGATATCGATATTTCTTTTCCAAATTGAGAATTTAAGGGTTTTTGGGGTCAATGAGTACAAAAACTTTTTCAGTTCTACTATTGGGATGTTTAATAATTAAACAAAACAAGTAGATGTGCGTTTCTATAATTCATACATAATTTATTGACACATAACCTATAACATTTGATATTATTCAATATCAGAAGTATCATTGTTACATTCGCTCTCGCTTCCATCCTTGTCAGTTCTATTTTCACTAGAACTATCGCGAGTGACTACTGCGATTGAAGATGAAACTAATAATTCAAGTGCTTCAGGTGATAATGATTTGAACTTTTTTTGGAGCTGTCTTTTGCCAACTCGAAATCCTTGGATCCGAAGCTACCAAAAGCCTTTGAAAAAATCTTCCAATTTTTTTTGCCTGCTGCATTTGCGCGCAAAATCTTCGCGATATCTTTTAATGAGTTTGTTGCAAGATTCTTGCGTTTCCTCTTACATTTGGCTGATCGGGAGTAAAGCGGAATCGTTAATGACACGACCGTGAATGAGGATTTTATGAACCCTTGTCGGCATGTAAAACCACGGGTAAAGATTCACAAAAAGTCTAGCCGTTACTAAGAAAAACTTCTCAATTTTTTCAACATCGACTTCAAAACCGCAAGAAATGACTTGCAAAATTATGTGAAGTCTTTATATCACATTTTCATCAACGCCCGTTATACTAGAATTTTTTTTGGAATTTTGAAAAAAAAAGTCTTGCTGTATTCCCGTCATTCGTGCTCCCATACCCTTGCTTTGGTTGATCGATGATCAATCCCAATTGTTCACGAAAACCTTTTTGGATGAGATTTTTCCTTTTCTCAACAATTTATTTGTCATCTGCACCACGATTTTACCATTTTCTTAGTTTCAAGTCAGTAAGATAAATGTAGGCAACTCTCAAAGAATCTTATCCAGGCATGAAGCGATGAGATGTCTTATTTCAAATGTTTTTCAGATATTGACCTTTCCAACATTTTGTCTATTTCATTATAATTTTTTGATGTCGCCTGGCAAAGATAACAGCTAAGGCTTGACGATACATTCACATCAGAATTTCAAACTTTGCCGTCTAACATTGTAAATAAGAGTTTGTAGTTACCAGTGACTTCTTTACCATCCATAACAAAGTGAAATGGAGAAATATTTTTTCTTGTTCTTTTAATTTATTCGACTTATTTTCGAGTTACTTTGGCAGTTTCATGTAGAAATTGGATTTTTATAGGGTGGCAATATCGCGTTTAAGATGACCGTGGATTTTTCCAAACAATAATCTTTAAATTCGTTTCTTTGTCAACTGCCGAAGAGATTTCCAATGAAACAAGTGAAGTAAAAAATATAGTGGTGCCATCAGTATCGCAATCTCCGTCATTGACTTTTTGTTTATATCTACTTTGTATTGATGTCCCGTCACATCCCCATTTACATCTAAAAATCAAATCGCAAACTTATCAGGTGGGAGGCTTTTGATAACTTCGGTTTGAGTCAATAATTTTAGATAAACAGTATGGTCTAATAATCCCTTAAGTGAGACCGAGGCTTGTGTTTCAGTTATTGTTAATGTCGAATCGTCAGGGTAACCTTTTTTGGGGGCTTTCAAAAACTTCCATAATTCGGATATAATTTGCAATTTTTTGCTTGGCTTGTTTGTGAAAGTATCTGATACTGACTTTTTGTTAGTCTACATTGAATAATTAACGGTAGTGCCTCGTCATCAGAAAGTCGTTTTCCTTGAACTCATTTTAAATATTTTTTATACCTAGTAGGTTTTGATGAACTGCCAAACGTGATGTCCTTTAAAACATGTGCTGCATCCGATTTCTCTTCTGCTCTCGAGCTCATCCTCGTTGCATATGACTGTTCTTTGCTGCTCCTTTCCCTTCAAATGTCCTTTGTTTTTCTGCGTTTTGTTCTCTCCCTCGCGTCGGAGAATGTGTCTGAAGGACAACCACCGCGGCCGCGGCTGGTCGGTTCTGGGGAGGGCTCCAACACCTGCACCTATTCATCAGCTGAGATGACGAACTGTTTCAACCAATCCTCGAATTTTTTGAGGAAATTCCCTTTTGTACGAGAAGTTTCCTGCCACTTCATGTCGATTTTTTTCACATCAGTGCGTATAGCCGTTTTGTTTTTTTCGGTAAACTCAAAATTACATTTTAATTTACGACTAATATATTTTTCAACAGTAACATATATTACACTGATTTTATCACGAAAATAACTTTCTAATAAGTGAAAAAGATTCTTCCTCGTCATGCTACGTTTGTCACCTGAGTCTGAAATACAAATATAATGGTAAATTTGTCAATGCATTATAAAATATAAATGTGGAGAGTTCCTAATTTTTTGAAAAACTTTAAAAAAAATCATACTAAAAATAGAGAAGCAGCTAGAAGCAAAATAATCTTTAATTTTTACGACAATTGATGTCTAATAAAAATGCCCGAATCAATTTTATCGTGGAACACAGTGGACCTTTTTTTGTATCCATCCATAAATATTATATTTCAAGTTCCATTCATTATTATTTTTGCTATTGATTGTGATTAGTTAATTCATATGCAATGAAAATATTTTGATTGTCGATGACGTATTTACATTATACATACCTTCCTGTGCCTTAGCCATGCTGCAGAGTTAAAAACAAATTATGTTTCACTTTTTAATACAATTTTGCAGTTGACTGGCTTTCCCGTAGCTGTTGCGCGCACGATGCTACGCTCTCGACTGCTACATTCGAAGTGAGAGTTTAGGCATAGTTTCGAGACCTGTTTCGTTTAGTTCCCGGAATTTTATGGTCCCAACGAGCCTCTAACATAACGCGTTTGAAAAATAACATTTAAAATAATTTTTTGGGGGGTTTTGGCCAGTTAAAAAGAAAAATTATACCAGAGTGTGCCGTTGTCGGTCCCAGATGGGGAATTGAAATTTATCTATCACCTACGGACAAAATCCCAAGAAGAAAATCCTTCCAATTCCATTCCCGGTCTCACGTTACGCTATCACCCACAAGCGATCATTTCTACTATACCAACCTACCTTATCGCAACAAAAGAAAATTCTTCTTATACCCGAGACCCAGCACAATCCCTCACAATCACCATTTATCATCTAATAGTGTAATATGTATTAATACTTCTGTAATTTTCTTACAGCTTCATCTAATTGGTTTCACTAATGAATTAATCATTCACGAGGTTAAGAGTCATGACAGTGACTCGGTAATCAAACAATAAATCAGCCCTTTATATGATGAACTAGATTGGCGCTTCTGTCAATTTGGAGATTCATAGTCGGGCAACAGCCGAACGGTTTTAGTTTTATTAGGACAGACAGATTGTGCCATGTTGCTCTAAATACTCCCCATGAGAAACTTTAATATCTTACTAAATACTTTCCACAGAGGTGACTTGCAGTCTATTAGGTGGGTGAAGGTATCGGGTGGGGTAAACAGTACCTTGGACCTTTTACATAGACAAGTCCATAAAATAACGTGTTAGAGGACGGGGGAGGAGTTAGTGGTGGAGGAGAAAGGGCAACATTTGTTGGCAAATACTAGATTTAAAAAAAATGGCAATTATAGAGACTCACATTTTTCGGTACAATTTTCAGATTAATAAATCCCTGGAGCAGGGGATGATTTAGTAAATACTGAATATAAGATTGAAATATTAAAATATCTGGTCTACAGTATACCCGATGTTAGTGATACATTCGACCACAAAATGCTGTGGTAGATATTTGAGTAGAGAAGAGAACTGGAATCGCTGTTATTGCTTTATTCGTTTATTGTACCTCATTTAATAATATTTATGGTGTAGACGTCCCTAGGAGAAGTTAAGCTTGGATCATCCCATCTCGATTGCATTTAATGATTTAATTTATAATCATAATTTAAATAACTGGAATATTTTTCTAGTAACAAATAATTACAATTTTTCACAAACGGAAAGTTGTTCGGAAAATGTCTAGGGAAAGCTTTCCATGTCACATATCAAGTTGTTGCCAGGGCAAGTAAAGCTTGATAGGACTGTACTAGTAAACTATTCCCAGTGCTTCACTATCCATTTTACCAACAAAACACACTTTAATGGCCAACCTAATTAATGAATACTCGTATATGTTTATCGGCTTTAAAGGGTAAGTTTGTGACTTAATGATAGTTGACAGTTTACTAGTACAGTCCCGTCAAAGACTGTCTTGCCTTGGTAACAATGCATGAGCATAATTGGATTATAGAGTCAAGTTCATTGCTATGCTAAATACAAGACGAATCCTACCAAAATCGAATCTAAATGACCAGTTACACATATGCAACTGGCCCATTCCATTCTGGTAAATGTAGGTGTCGTCTTGTATTTAGTATATCGCCACACTTGAGGAGTTATCAATCTAATTATGAAACTAACCCATATAAAACCTGCCCTACGAATAGAACCTCATAATTAAGTAGATGGCTTGTTACATGCCTCAAAGTATCAAACTGCAGTAACAGTTCATAACCTTTGTTCATAAGTGTATTTTACGAATGTAAAAATCTCTATGTATAACTTATTGGTGTGTGTGTGTGTGAAGATATCTAAAATTTTGATCTTTATAATCCTAGTGACGAAAAAAACTTTTGATGTCCAGATCAATGGATTATTGTGCATCTATAAGAAAAACAATCTAATTAAAATTTGTTTCCCCTTTTAATTTGTGGATTTGTAAATGTGAAGCTGTTACAATTTTTTAAAAGAATTTTGTTTTGCTGCTATATGAATACGAGGCCTTCCGATTATCTAGTTAGTAAATAGCTATGGCTTAATATTGGTTATTAGGATTACTGCCATTTAATGTGGATTTACATCAAAAAGTCACCGGGATTGATAATAATTAATAAATACTAAATATGTCTCCACCAGGATCATAAGTGTTTTTTCTAGCTTTAATACATTTTTATCTGGCGGTCAATTAAACTTCTCCTTTTTTCTTTCTATCCCTTCCTAGCCAACAGGTGACCTTTAAGGTAAGCATGGGTATAGTATATTGTGCCCCCTTACTTCCCAAAGGTATTGTCCTACAAATATATTATGATAGGAGTGGTTCGTGGAAGTATGAAGAGAAGTAGAACAAAGAGGGTACTTGTCAGATCATTCAAGCGTCTCCAGATAGTGCAACAGATAAAACCAACACAGGAACTTCATTAAAGCTAAATTCAATCAAATAGTCAATTGAGCACTTTGTTAAACCCCTGTTTGGAGGATTAACTACAGTAGCCCCATGGCTTCTTTGGTGCTGACTGACAGCTTTGAAAAGTTACCAGACCAAATTACGTATCCCTACACCGAACCATATGATCTGCAAAAACATGTGTTTAGCAGTTGTCACTTCTGACAGTCATAATTTAGGTGTATACCTAAATTTTGACTGCCAGAAGTCAGCTGTGAGCTGTCAGTCAGCACCAAAGAAGCCATGGGGCTACTGTATCTTGATTATTTGCTAGGTCATAGTATTTTACTTACATTTAGAAAGATGGAAAAGAACACTAAGTTGTATTAGTTTGTATGTAAGGAGTCCATCTACTTGATCGCCGAGA
Organism: Timema californicum; assembly: GCA_902141385.1. Lineage (NCBI taxonomy): Eukaryota > Metazoa > Arthropoda > Insecta > Phasmatodea > Timematidae > Timema > Timema californicum. Next base: position 85,792 of record CABFOW010000688.1, read on the forward strand.
CGCGTTAAGAATTCCGCGTTATTTAAGAAGTATTTATTAATTTCAAATACAGCTCACACCAAAATGGTGGTGAAAGGTATAAAAATGTCCCTTTAGAATTTAAAACCTTGCATTTTAAGTTTTGTAATTTAAAGAAACACCAAGATATTATGAAATTAGTTAATTTTCAAGTACATTATACGCGAAATGTCTCAGTATTTATTAAAGTAAATCTCTAGAAACATAAATCTAGCCGTAGTAAAACAAATAAAGTAGTTTTTTTTAACAGGGTCACAATAAAACATTAGTAGATTGTTGAGAATGTTTTTAGTGGTTTAGAGCTTTAGAACTCTCATTCCCATAAGACATTCATTAACGAATGGATATTTCCCTTTTTATTAGGTAACGGCCTTAAACAAGATTTATTAAATATTGTGTAACATTTTATTCAGTTATCAATAAAAAAATCTAAGAGAGAGTCGTGGCTTTTAAAGTATTTATATTATAACTAGAGATGACACGAATCCTGTTTATATCTATTTCTCAGAATTTGCAATTTTTCATCAATCCATACAAATTGCCATTAAAATATATTAATTATTTTTCTATCAAACTGTAATGTATTTGCAAAACAATATAAAATGTATGGATAGTTAAAAAAAGGTCATGTTTGAACTGAATCAGAGCGTTAGTGCACAAACAAAGGCCACGTTGAGTACATACACCTACAACTTGCCGGCATTGAACTGAAACGGTAGATAAATTAAAAATTGACAAATGAAAAACTACCCGATTAAATATTTTGTCGTTTTGTTTTAATGCCAGAACTTTCCTTTACTAGGATTTAAGAACCAAGAAACAAAGGTATCGGGAATCGATTATTTCGTTAGCATTACACTGAGAATCGAAGTATTTGTAACCTTTACTAACATGTTGTCTCTCCGGTATAATATTTGTTACATATTGTTATTTCCCACGAGGCATGAACAAATAAAAGAAGGATTGTTGAATGTGGCATCTTCCCTAGCTGGGTAATGGTTGTGAATGTCAAGCGGCAAAAGTGGTCCAGGTCCAAAGGAGATGATGCTGCTTTTTGGACCGTCACCATCCCTCTCTCACCAGAGAGCTTTATTGACGTGGCGTCATGGCGGCCCCAGCTACAAGACAATTCTACACCACCTGCAGCAAGTTTTCATCGTGAGGACACTCTTCGTGTATGTTATTATATCCTGCATCTTTATCAACTGGAAATGTAGACAAGTAAACACAGAAAGAACCTTTTAGAAACCGTACACATACATGTAGAGAGGTCAACTTTGCCCAAATCGCTGGTCTAGAGACGTCGAACTCTTCATGTTTTATTTGATGGTGATGGAGAGGTTGAGGTTTGAATTCCAGCTTCGCGTATTGAGTTTATTTCTTAATAGTTTCCTACTTTATTTCCATTAAAATGTTGGCACACTTCCCCTAAATTTTACCTTTATAATCCCTACTCTATTAGTATAATTAAATGCGAATACCCCAATTGGGGCGTAAGGTGCGTCGTACGAAACAAAAAGATACAATTTTAGCCAACAAAAGAATGTCAAAGCTTTTTATGCATCCCATGTCTTACTTCCTGTCCGGGCTGTCCGTATATTTGCGCTAATGAAGTAAAAATGAGGAAGGTAGAATTTAGAGAAAGTGTATACATATTTGTGTGGAGAGGGGGGTGGGTAATATATGAAAAAAACCCATAATATCAGTACACCTGGCTGGAATTTAAGCCCTGACCTCCTCTCACCGGCATAATAGACAAGGCGAGGTTAGCGACTTTTCTTTTATAAGTAATTTTTATTATTTCTTTGACACTATACAATAGATTATACATTGCTGAAACAAATAAAACATAATGTGAATAGGTTACTCCAACCCTTTTGGGTTCTCAAAATCTACAAGTATATATGATACTGATTAAAAAGTTTGGTTAACGCCTTGGCCTGCGTGCCACTAGGAAATCATACAACTGATGGCATTGACATCACCTGTTAGAAGTGAAAGTTGCAGAGAACACCCCTGAACTTATGAATGTAGGGCCTACATTAAAAGAATAAAAGAGGATTCAGTATCGCAAATAGCTTGCACATTTCCTCTTAATTCCACCCCTATTCTTCCTACTACCATTAGTGTAAATATGTGGGTAGCCCGTTAGAGTGGTAATATACGGAGCACGGAGGGGAAAAAATCTTTACGGTCAGAAAATACTCTTTCTATGGTAATATAACCGTCTTCGGTGGCATCATGGTCTAATGCATCACTATCGCAATATACTAGACTACCGGTGAAAGGGAGATCTGGGTTTTATTCCAACTATAGTGTACTGAGGTGTTTTCCCTAATTGGTCTCACAATCTCCCTCCAAGAAAACACGGATACACTTCCTCTCAACTAAACCTTCCTCATCCCTAGCTCAATAGCGTAATTAAAATATTTTATGCGTATAGCCTGAACATGTATTAAGATGAGTTGCTTAGTAATAATATAAATAATAATAATAATATACCCGCCTCGGTGACGTAGTTGGCTAACGCGCTAGTCGTGTTGAGATCGACTGTTGAGGACGGGGATATCAAGGTTCGAATCTCGATCGGGTGAACTGGGGGTGGTTTTTCTTAAATGGTTTTCCACTCTCCCTCCACGCAAATGTGGGTTAACTTCCTCTAATTCAACCTTCCTAATTCATAGTCCATTAGCGTAATTAGTACTTAAAGCGTATAACCCGAACGGGTAGTAAGACGCGGTGCTAAATATTAAATAATAATAATAATAATAATGATGATGATTTGGCAATCTGTATGATATATTTTCCACATTAAAGAGCTGAGTAACTTTCCCCTTAGACCTCCTCTAGTGTTATACAAACCACTGCTCTTATATAATATACATACACATATTATTGGCATATATAACCAATATTATGTGCATACGCAGCACATACTAGTTCGCATTTGGGGTAATTGCATATTTAATACATAGAGAATTAATTTGAATCTTATGGAAACGCACCAGCATCTACTTGGAGAGAGTTTGCGACAAACCTAAATACCAATAAAACTATCCCAAGTGGAATCATCTAAGATTCAAACCTATTTTCATCCTCCAGGGTCAAAGCTGAACATGCCGGTCGAACACGCTGGCACCAACTATTCCTATGCGAACCACTGATATGTTGTTCGATACTAGTTTCTCAGTGCTATCTTCCATGGCTGAAACTTCTGTTCTTCTAGCGCCTGGGACTCATAATGGTGGTTACCGACACACGAGACAAGCATTTTAGTGCTCTCTAGCATAAAAGGATATCCTGGGCTATTGACACCACTAATTTTGAGATTGTAAATTAAGTTAATAGTGCTAGTAGGAAGCTCCAGTCCTTTCAATAACGACTAACAGGCTACCATTATTATAAGCTAAATATAACATTTTAATTGTCATGTTTTAGAGCTATGTTTATTGCCCATGGTGTGTCGATAAAATTTCAATTTGATTAAATTTCATCTTGATATTAAAAAAAGTAAAATAATTGTATATGTATATATATCAACGGACAAATAGGACATTATATATATATATACGTAAACACTTTACACAATGGCTTGTTTCCAGATTAATTAGAGCTTGAATAAATTGTACCTGTGAATTTTCATAATCGTTCAGAAGAACATGCATTGGCAGGGTATCAACGAAATGAAAATACGTTACGATGTGAGGAATGCAGAGCAGATCCTATTTATGATTGGTCAAATGGGGACCAAGGGAGGGATAACAGAAACACCTTAAACACGACCTGTTTGTTACCCCCTAAAACACACACGATACACTATTAACTTAACAAGCTACAAGTCGCAATTAATCAATCCCAATCTTTTTGTATTAATTTTGTCTAGTATCATAATAGATCCTGAATCAAATTCATTACTAACATCTACGTCTTTTAAGTGTTATAATCATTTTTTAAATACAAATATTTATCTCTTGTCAAGCTAAAAATTCATTTAATAAAATTTGGAATTTATTAGGCTTCCTTTTCCCCATTTTTTATCTAGTACTATACAGTATATGATGTAGGTTTATAGACTGTATTGTCAATAGGATCTTTACAAAATTCAATTTTTCGTAAAGTAAAAATTTTATAAAAAAATATTTTGCTAACAAAATAGTGACCCACATCAGTGTTTGCATGGTCGGACGCGTCACTCTCGCGTTAGATTGAATTGCTGGAGATCAGAGCTCGAACCCCTGTCGGGTGTGATGAGGGTGTTTTTCCCTCTACTTCCACCCTAATGAGGATACATTTCCTCTAAAATTATACCTCCTTTATTCCTATCCCATTAGCGTAGTCAAAGTATGCGTGTAGCTCAAAGGGGTACTAATATGCGGTGAGAATAATTCCCCTGAAAAAAGCTTTTTGTGTAGATACGATAATCTCTTTGTACAGTATATAAAGCTGAATGGAGATTTGTCCATAAAAGAACCACTTTCAGATTAGCTGGAAAACTGAAATTTGGCAGAAAGTTGAAGGGATTGTGCCAAATAATCATAAAATTCTGAAAACCTTAAATTTCTAGATTGGACTCAAGGACATATGATGGGTTGGGGGGTGGGGGGTAGGGTCAGATAAATAACCATTAAGTGTCGTATGAAATCCAAATTTGGCAGGTAGGTGGAAGGAAAACTCCAGATAACCAAATAAGTCTTAAAATTTGAAATTTGACCTCCAATGAAGGGAAGTGGTGGGGTTGAAAGCCTTCAAAATTCACTGATATATCTTTTGAACCAGTGGACATTGAGTCTTGAAAATAAAAATGAAGGTTTATTCCTAGAATTAGGTGAGATCTTTTGAACGATTTTCTAATTTATTTCCTTAAGAGGGGAAGAGGGGCAAAAAGGTGCGATACTCACTGACTCACACATCATTAAATTTCCCCAACCTCAGAGCTCAAAAATCTGAACTTTTGCTTGGGAGGAAGGTAGTGGGATTTTCTCATTTAACCAGAACAATCTAAGATTAAGAGATTTAAAAATGGGGTTTCGGGTAACGGTGTCCTATAATTTGAAAAAACCTTTTAGTAGCTGCGACAACAATTAAAATAAACCATTCTGGCAACATAGCTTGGTGAACCATGATGCTCTTTGGAAATCACTATGCTTATTACTCTATATGTTTCTGTAACACAGGATATTATTAATCTGTGATCTTTGGTGAACTGTGAAGCTCTTTTATCCTAAATGTTTCTGTAACAGTGTCTATTACCTAGTTTATCTTATTTTATGATCGTGCTTAGGTAAAAATTACGTTGTTAATGAATTGTGTTTGTTTGTACACTCAGTTTGTGATTGTCATAATTAGCTCAAGATTGTACGTACTATGAGGAACTATCAAAAAGTAGGTAGCCAGATGTTGAACGTTTAGATTTGATATAGTTTTGATGCTACTTAACCGTGCAAAGAACGCGTCAAACTGCTAGTTATAAAAAAATAATTTTGCATACATACAGAAATTCTATATTAAATCATTTTGTATAAATAAGAAAATTCTATATACAATATTTTTTTATGGATACAGATATTCTCTAGCAAAGAGTAATTATAAACTTAGAGAGTTTTGTATATACATACATCAATTCTATATAAAAGAGTTTTGTATGGATCCAAATATTATTTGTAAAATAATTCTGTATACATACAAAAATACTAATACTAATTATTATGTAATAATTTTGTATAGATACAGCGATTATTATATATAAAATAACTTTGTATAGATACAATAATTATATATATAATTTTGTATAAATATAGTAATTATTATATGTAAAATAATTTAGTATAAATACAGTAATTATATAATACAGTTTTTTTATATAAATACATCAATTATGTATATAAGTATTTTGTATAAAAAGTCTACAACAGTTTTATATAAAAGAGTTTTGCATAAATACGACAATTATTATATATAAAACATTTGTTTTATGAATGCAGCAATAATATTATAGAATCAAATAGCCGAAGCTATTATTATGGTTTTTAGTGAGGTGTTCTCCTTCAAGATATAATCTGAAAATTGAAAACTGATAGCTCAGTGGTTAAAGCATTGTAATACTAAGCCAAAAGTCCCGGGTTCGATTCTCGTGTCAGGTGTCAATTATCAGAATATTATATCTTGATGGAGAATTCTTCACTAAAAAGCATTAATAATAGCTTCGACTATTTGATTCTTAAATATGCAGTCCCTTACAATTATAATAATTGTACAAGTTGTTGCAATAAGCCAACTACCGAGTCGAAGGTGGCTGCGTTATCTGATAGCCCGTGATCTTAATAAAATCACACATTTGTAGCGGACGATTTCTGCACGTCCATAATAGATTCTGCCTTAAAATATGAGTGAATAATGACTCTCAGCACTGGATGAATCCTGAATAGCTCAGTGGTTAGAGCATTGGTGTACTAAGCCAAAGATCCCGGGTTCGATTCCCGTATCCAGGTGTCAAATTTCAGAAAATAATATTATACATAAAATAATGTTGTATAAATACAATATATATATATACACACAATAATTTTGATTATTATTATTATTATTATTATTAGCACTGAGTCTTACTACCCATTCGGGTTGTACTCACTTACGCTAATGTGTAATGGCAGGGTGATTGGGAGATGAAATGGAGGACCTACAATTTAACGTGGGATCCGAACCACGGTGGAGGCCTGACATCCCCCACATTCACAAGTTGTGATTAATACAAATTTTGTCAGAGGTGAAGGAAGGGTTTAGCAATCAGATAAATCTGTGCCAGAATCAAGGATTGAACCCCGGGCCAGCAACACAGAAGTCTGACACCTTACTACTAGACCGCCAAGTCACCAATTTTGTATAGATACAGCAATTATTATATAAAAGAGTTTTGTATGAATCAGCTATTTAAAAATAAAAGCGACAAAAGGGTGTGCACTTTTGGGTTTTCCAAGTATTTAAGGCTTGTGATGAGGAAAGTTGCTTAGAGGAAATGTACCTGCATCAGTGTGAAAATAGAATGGGGAAAAAACTTCCTCATCCCTACTTCACCATTAAATAGCCCATGTGTAAAAACGAATTACTTAGAAGTATTGTTTAGTCCCTGATATGAATGTTTACACCACGTGGCAATGAGTGACCTTGTCACAGCCCTCTCGGCCACCTCCGTATTTTCGGCACAATGAACCACGTGGGGTCTAAGATTGGTCGAGGAATGAACTCTGTAGGCAGCTTGGTCTTGACCAATAGGATGGGACGTCTTGTTTGGTGATGCCTGGCACGTCGGACAAGAATGATGACAACTTCTCTCTGTCGATATGAGTGCAGGATGCTTTAAGGAGGAGCTTAGGTTTTAAGAGGGTGTGGAGGATCTAATGGATGGATGAGGATTTAAGGCTGTGTGGAGGATTTAAGTGTTTGTGGAGAATTTAAGGATGTATGGACTAATTAAAGATGTATGGAAGATTTAATGAGGTTTGGAGTATTTAAGGCTGTGTGGAAGATTTAAAGAGTTGTGTGATATTTAAAGACTTGGGGAGGATTTAAGGATGTGTGGACTAATTAAAGATGTATGGAAGATTTATTAAGGTTTGGCGTACTTAAGGCTGTGTGGAAGATTTAAAGAGTTGTGTAAGATTTAAGGACTTGGGGAGGATTTAAGTGATTGTGTAAGATTTAAGAAGGTGTGGAGGATTTAAAGGGGGGTGGAGAATGGATTTCAGGGTGTGTGGAAAATTTAAGGGATCGTGAAGGTTCTAAGCTGACTTAGACTACATGTCGAGGACAGCGCAAGCATTTTCAGACATGGGAATCATGCAATTAAAAGCACAAACACAGCTATCAAATAATCTATCATCAATAATAATAATAATAATAATTGACACCACTACCCAAGTATTGGGACCCTTATTTCAGATGATGTACAGGTTGAGTCTAAGAAGATTGGTTATTAACGGCTGAATTTATAGGGTATATATGAGGAGGTGTTTATAGAGGAGGTGCACCTGCATTAGCTTGTAGGCAAGAGGATGAGGAAACAATTTTCGGTAGACCCAAAACTTTAACCTGAATATTGATGAACCTATAGCAAGCTTGATTCCTTAGTCCACGTGACCACAGTTATTCATAATATAATAATCGAATGAATATTTATTAGATTATTTCGCCGCTACGGGCTATCCGCATAGGTTATTTACTCTAATAAGCTAAGGAGGAGGAAGGTAAGGTTGTTAAATGTATGTATATAGGCCTATGTTCAACGGTAGAATTGAGAGGAAATTCACCCTTGATTTTTGTGGAGAAACAATGAGAAATAATTTAGAAGAATACACTCTCAATATGCACAGGCGGGATTATAACACCAACCTCCCTGTAACCGGCCAACTACACTAGATCATGTTGGTATTTGGACCACGTGTCCATCAATGCGTGTAGATCCCGGTCACAATAAAACAATTTCTACCACCGCAGGCAATCACTTTACGGTGAAGGTTTCTGGGGACAATTATAAAAAAAAGGTCCCGCATCGCCACTGCGAAGCTGGGAGACTTCCTTCTTCGAGTTATGCCTCTCCTTAACCTAAGAGGAAGACAAGAAGGCAAAGTACCCATCAGTAATATAAAAGAGCCACTCCTGTAGAGTAATATTAGTGTATTATCGACACCAAGCCTGGCTTGTGTCAACAAACATAAATTTACTCGCACTCGGCTCACAAATACGTGAGCTGAACTGGCTTTGCTCGTTTGTCCGATGAACTCTTGGGGACAGCAGAGCCTGCTGATGACTCGTAACGAGTAAAGAAAGAGCTGGAACTGCTTGTTAAGGCTCTCACTACTTACTACAGACCTATGAGGCAAGTAATAAAGTTTTACATAAAACATTAATGGCACGACACGATCGTACACACATTTTAGTAATATAATCGTGTGGAGCAACATTTTTCCAAAATAGGTTATCAGTAAACTACTCTTAATTTTAGAGCTAGAATCCAATACATATTTCTTCTAGGGGGCGATCCTTAAAATACGTAATAGGTTGGGGGGAGGGGGCCAGAATACACATTATATATGTAAGGTTTTAAATTAATTTTTATAATGAAACAATTTTTTTTGTCAGAAAATAAATATATTAATAACTATAAAATTTCACTTGTATTTCATTTACTTACTGTTATTCAAGTATTTTGAAGTTTCTTATCACTCACTTTGTTATCAACCCTTATGTCTAAAAATAATCAAACAGTTAATATCTAATTTACCGAACCGTAAAAAATTACGTAGAATAAAGGGGAAGGTGGGAATCTTACGATCTCTTACATGAAGGGAATAGAGGTTTCGAAAATCATTAAAAAAAGGCCTCACGTAATTTAAGGATGACCCCTAGAAGTATGGCCTAATAACATCTAAATATCATATCAAGCTTGAGGGAAATCAATAAAACCGTCACTGTTGTAGCCTCAGGTATAGACAGACAGAATAATGTAAGATTCACTTTTTTTAGTTAGGGGGCAAATAAAACGTCAAGATCCATCATAATATTGAGGTCTACAATTTTCACGATTATAATACTTTCTTTATAGAAGTTTACAGAAAAATATTTGCTTGCGAGACCTAAAGTAGCCTCATGGCTTCTTTGGTGCTGACTGACAGCTCACAGCTGACTTCTGACAGTCAACATTTGGGTATATACCTACATTTTGACTGTCAGAAGTGACAACTGCTTAACACATGATTTTGCAGATCATATGGTTCGGCGTAGGGATACATAATTTGGTCTGGTAACTTTTCAAAGCCATCAGCCGTCAGCTGTGAGCTGTCAGTCAGCACCAAAGAAGTCATGGGGCTACTGTAGCTCAGTAGGTTGCGACTATAATGGCTGAGGCCACATAGGGGGGGGGGGGTAATCTTCCTCCTCCAACATCCCCCACAATGTTTTAGTTATATCATCATTACACAAGAACTAGTCTATTTAAAGGCTTAATATAAGGGAAAGAAATAAGGAAGTCAGTTGAGTGGAAATGCACCTTTCATTGATTTGGAGAGGGCGAAGGAAAACTACAGTGATACATCACATTATGAAAACCACTCCTCATGCACCTGACCGAGATTCAAACCTTAAACACTTTTGTGAACATCAATTTTAGTAGGCTTATATTGTGAGCCTGGCGTCTTAGGCCACGTGGCCACCGATGCGAATAATATACGAAATTATAAACAGCAAAACTGGGCCAGAAAGGATCTTTTAGAAAATACAGGCATTTTATTTTTGCCCTTAACATTTATAGTTAATGAGATATGATATCTTTCCGACAATGTGAAATACAGCACCACCACCCCCCCTCCACAAAAAAAAAAGTAGAAAAATTGCCATAAAGTATTAAAACATGCTCTTATATTATATTTATGGCTTCTTCAAATACACATAAATTATGGTGTGAAAATAAAGCGTAGCTACTTTAAGTATCATATTATGTGTTAAAAGAATACATTACATATACATCTTTGACTTATTTATGTATTGAAAAACATTCATTAGTAATTATTTTTATTAAGTGTGATTTTACTTATAATAATTAAAACAATATTTTATATACATCTTTAAAATACCCATTATATGTCCTTAAAATATTTTAAATATGCCCTAACACTCTAAAAGCCCCAATGATGCAATTATATACAAAATAAAATTTTCATTATTAATCCAACATTATATTTAAGTGTATTCTCCCACCGCGTTTCACTTACCTTTCGGCATTTTCGCATATATATTATTTACTTTAGAGTGTTATTAATGAATAAGGTACAATTTAAAGTAAATGTATGTGCATCTGCATGTAGGAAGAGCTAGAAACGATTTATGAATAAAAAATTACACCTGACCGGGACTAAAACTCCAACCTTTCCAAGGCCGTAGCCAGCCACTAATTTAGGGGAGTTTGGTTAACACATCCCCCAATTGCCAGAGGCTAGAAAAAATTCGAAATAATAAACAGTTCTAGAAGCTATCTGGAGTGATTTTTTTTATGGCAATATAAACCCTTACCTACCGGAGGATAGGAAAAATTATAAATATTAAACTCCTCTAGAAGCTATCTGAAGTGTTTTTTTTATGGCAACATAGACCCTTAACTGCCGGAGGATAGGAAAAATTATAAATATTAAACACCTCTAGAAGCTATCTGAAGTGTTTTTTTTATGGCAACATAAACCCTTAACTGCCGGAGGATAGGAAAAATTATAAATATTAAACACCTCTAGAAGCTATCTAAAGTGTTTTTTATGGCAACATAACACCATAACTGCGGAAAGCTGGGATTTAAAATAATAATTAAACCTCTAAAAGCTCTCTTAAGTTCTTTTTTATGGTAACATAACAGCATAGCTACCAAAGGTTAGAAAATATTCTAAATACTAAACAACTCTAGAAGCTCTTTGAAGTGCTTTTTATGGTAGCACGGCCCCTAATTTCTACTTGTGCCTTCATTTTGATATTGTTTGAATCATAAATAAAGCTATATAAATTTTTCTCATTAAATTTCGGGAGTGTAGAACCCTAAACCACTCTAAATACGACCTTGAAATTTTCCATCGCAAGAAAATCAGACTAAATGTGCTTGACATTCATATCGCGTACCCACCGTCGCATGTTAAATGAAGTGTAGAGTAAAAATATGACATTTCATAAATATCTTAGCTCTATTAATAGTATTTTATTATATAATGGGTATTATTTTATCAATGCTAAGAAACGACTTTTCAGATCACATATGAACATATAAAAGTAATTTTATTAAATTTTGTTATTCAGTGATCACATTTGCGCACGCGACTTTAATTGTCACATGTCTTAGTGCCGTAGTTGGCTAACGCGCTTGTTGTGTTGAGCTTGTCTGCTGAGGACGGAGAGATCGAGGTCCGAATCTCGATCAGGTAAAGTATTTTTTTTACCTAAATGGCTTTCCACTCAAATGCGGGTTCACTTCCTCTAATTAAACCTTCCCAATTCCTAATCTATCAGCGTAATTAGTACTTAAAGCGTATAACCCGAACGGGTAGTAAGACGTGGTGCTAAATAAAATAATAATAACGATGATTATCTGCGGTGAGGTTATGTGGAGTTGAGCACACACATAATTCAGGTCTGCCTCTGACCATACTCTAGCTTGGTAACCCCAATCTGAAAACCTGTCTACTCGGAATCAATTAATTCCGAGCTAGGAAAGTTGAGGTGGGTTACATCTTGGCCCTTCGCGGACACAAGCTATACTGTTGGCCAACGAGCAGAGCGGAACACAACTAAAACTGCATGTCACTGTATTTTTTTCACACTGCGTCTTAAGTTCCCACTCGAGTTATACGCACACTTAATTACGCTTGTAAGATAGGAATTAGGAAGATAGAATTATAGGGGAAATCTACCCGCATTTGACTGGAGGTAAAATGGGAAAACATTTTAGGAAAAAAACCCTCTGTGCACTCGGCTAGGATTTGAACTCCAATTTCCCCGTAACTGGCAATCCAGTCGTTCACTAAAGTGACGCGTTAGGGGGATCGAAATCTCCCGGCCCACGGGCCACATCCAGCCCGCGATACATACCTCACCTATTTGACTGCAATACTTTTATATTATTATCCGCCCCGCAGTAATATACGCAAAAAAAAAAAAGTTTAATTTCAGTGTATACATAATTTTAAATTACAAAAAACACTTTAAATTGTTATAATGTTTTCATTTTAAATAAATGACCGTAAGAAATTTTATTTACATTATTTAATAGAAAGGCTACATCTTCGAATATTTCGCTAACCCACATAAACATCCAAAAAATATTAATTAATGATTTTAAATACAATAAAATAGATCTAAATTAGCAAAGGGTACGCGGATTAAACATCAGGCTTTTCTGTTCTAGTTTGCTGGTGTTGGGGAAGTCAAGGTTCTTATTCCAGTCTGGTATACAGAGGGTGCTTTTTCACAGATGGATTCCCACATTCCCTTTACTAGAGTGTGGTTACATTTCCTCTAAATTATATATTCCTCATTCCTCACGCACCAGTGTGATTAAAATGTGCACTGTCCAGACGTAAGACGCATTGCTAAAACAAAAGTATAGGCTATAAGTAAGCAAACATGTTCCTATACTCTATGACCTACAAACATGCCTTGAGTTATAAATCTGGCCCCTCGACTAGATAGTGTTTGAGACCAGTGCGTTAGACGATGGGACCACCGATGTGGGTCGCGTCGCTGTCAAACATATTTACAGGGGTTCGTGATGTAACACGCCCTTTCCAGACGCATGGGTCATATCAGATAAAAGAGTTACAAACTGACTGAATTCAGAAAATAACGTATAATAATCTTACACACCTGGTTCTAGCCACTAAATATTCATTAGTAGGATAGCATGACAAATATGTAGGCCAAAGTAAAAAGTAAATATCTGCTTCAAAATGAGTTGGAATCGAACCAAGTTCCTCTAGAGGCCTGAGCTTACGATAAAATAATCTAAACAACTAGCCATGCTAAGGCTACGTCGACATTTAAAAATGATTAAAATAATTTGCCCATTCAAAATATAAATAAAATAGACTACTCAATAAACTAATAATATAGGAATACTTGATATTAACTAAAATGACACCAACAAATATGGTAACGTGTGTGTGGGGGGTAGGAGGGAGAAAGTTTGGATCAAGGTGGTATTTGGGTAAAAATAATAAGTTAAGCTATTGCGTTAATGTTCAACGCCTATTCATTTGTATTGAATGCTTATAAGCTTGTTATCGACTGAACTAGTGGCTTTTTATATATGTAAATAAAGAAAGGATAAATAATTATTAAGCTATTAAATATTTTTTTACAGGCCAAGGTAAGAAAGATTGACTTAACTTTCCTAGGAATGTAAATAATCATCTTTGCATAGTTTTATGACCTTACAAGTTTTATGTTTGGGATTAATAACTTTAAGTTTTAAGCTGAGCTATGCATAGTTTACCAACATGTGGGTTGAGCGCTTTCAGCCAGTAAAAATTAAAGTTTTCTTATATTAAAAAATTGTGGGCTCCACGGAATATTTGAATATTTTTTTCATGGTATTTTTTGAATATCTATACTATTTAGTGTTTTAGTGTAAAATAATCAATTATTTACTAATTGTTTGCAAACATTTCTAAAGTGACCCTTTGGATAGCAAAATACAGGCCATCTGCAATGTTTTATTTGAAAACTAATCCTTAAGATTAGCGTTTTAAATAACACAAACCCAATGAGTGAATAGCTAATAATTAATTACGTATTATTTCTTAGTATCATTCAAAGCATTGTCGTTTACTTGGGAATGTATTTTTATCTGACTGGATTATTTTTGGGACATGCTATGATTTGTTGTAATTTAGACACCCCTCCTAATATTCACCTTAACTGGTCAACCCTATGCGATATTTTGTGCGGAACAAGGGCGACAGTAGTTTCATGGATTATCCAGACAATTAAGTGAGGGCGAAGGGAATTGGTCAAAAGTTTTATTGAACGGAATTTTCCCTCATTAAATGCCTTAAGAAAAGCTCATTCTTTAGCAAACCTGAATCCTATCAAGTCTGCCAAAGAACAGGAATCTATTTAGTATATACATAATAGGAGTGGTGGTAACTGACAGATAACAAAAGTTAACAGATATACCCTCATGTATCCATTCGCCAAACCATATTATCTGCAACAACATGATTGTGTTGAGCTGCTGTCAATTGACAGTCAAAACTTTCACAACAAACAATTTGTTTTTAATTATATTATTTTTTTAACCGTTTTTACATCTTCTGATAGCTGTCAGTTACCACCACTCCTATGGCGAGTGGACTCTAGATGATAATGCAGATCCACAGATTTCTTCCATTGATGTTAATGAGTAGTAAATTAAGTATTTCTAAAATATTATGAATTCTTGTTAAAGTCGCCTAAAAACAAATATAATAAACCAAAACCAAGAACTAACTAAAGTCTAATAACACAAAAAGTTAGCAAGTTAAAAGTGAAATTAATTTTACGGTTTAAGGAGGGAAATATTGAAGTCGTGTCTTTGCAAACCTTTTATTTGAGAAGCCAAAGAGTTACGTTTTATCCAAATTACCCCTCCCCATCCAAACACTTAATATGCAGCTTCACTAAACATAGTAAAAACGATTAAAATGGGTAGTGTGTTTGTTTTTGTAAACCTTCATATCTTGAAATATAGTCAAGTGGAAAAAGAGACAAGTCAAAAACTTATCATAGCTGGAAATCATGGATTCATAAATATTGTGTTAGGCTACGGTTTTTTGTAAGAAATAAATTAACTCTGGAAAATGCACTGACAAATTTTGTTTAGTGTATTAATATGCTAATTTAAAATTAAATATTTATAATTATTGTAAATTAATAAAACAAGAAGTTGATTCAAATCACTCAATCTCTGATCTAAATAGCCTCAATGTCAGTTACACTTCAGAATAAATTTTTAAAGAATTTTTAATAACAATTTCTATTAAATAAATTTTTATTGAATATAATTCAAACTATAATATTAAACGCATATGTATTGGTTAAAAACAATTTGCAACCATATTAAAGGTTGAAATTGTCATAATAGTTGAAATGACCCAAATAGTGCCACCCAACCATAACAAATGGGCCTAAATGAAGATAAAATGAGGTATCAAGAAGTTATTAGTTAAATCATTTGATCTTCCTTTTATTGTAATACTTTTAAAGCCTTAATGTGATATTTTAGCACAGTTTCACTAAAAAAAGCCATGTATTTGCTTGAATTATCCTGAGATACCAGTATTTTAAAATACACCTCATAATAATCGATAATTAAATTGAGTTTAGAGATGAATATTGTAATTTGATAATGAACCTTCAAGAACTGGAGGCGAATGAATACAGGCTCACAAGGTAATAGCAGGGGGTGGGGGAGGTGACTGGAAGGAGCCAATACAAGTGGAGAGATAATAGACTAAAAAACTCCTTCATTTAAAAAAATCATAATAGAGAACAAGCGAAGTGAACTTATTAAATCTAGAACAAAAATAAAGAATTTAAAACTAGCCCAGGCTTGTTCATTAGACGGGTGCGCACAAATTTCACAAAGTATTATTTAACAAAAAAAATCTTTTTTGCAAGTTGATTAACTTCAGGGTGGAAAAAATAATCTTCAAATTTTTATTATTTTATTTTTTTATCTCTCTCTCCTTGAAATCTGAATGAAGGGAAGAGGAATGAAGGTATAAAGCTCCCTCCCTTGCCTCTTAACCCTGTTAATGTTTTTAAGCAGTTGTTAGCTGATCAGTGTTTGATCAGAGCGAACCATTATTAATAGAATGAGCGCTGCCCCTGTTTGTTAAACACATACACGGCGCGTTGAACGAGACGTCAAGGTGTACATGAGCTGCATAAAGGTTTGCTTCAATCAGTATGTACACTAGCTGCATAAAGGTTTGATACTAGTATTCTGTACACTAGCTAGAGTAAGGTTTTCTATTATCATTCTGTACACTAGTTAGAGTAAGATTTAATATTATCATTCTGTACACTAGTTATAGTAAGGTTTTCTATTAGCATTCTGTACACTAGTTAGAGTAAGGTTTAAGCATTCTGTACACTATCTGCAGTAAGGTTTTAGACTAGCATTATGTACACTAGCTAGAGTAAGGTTTTCTATTAGCATTCTGTACACTTGCTAGAGTAAGGTTTTCTATTAGCATTCTGTACACTTGCTAGAGTAAGGTTTTCTATTAGCATTCTGTACACTAGTTAGAGTAAGATTTAATATTAGCATTCTGTACACTAGCTATAGTAAGGTTTTCTATTAGCATTCTGCACACTAGTTAGAGTAAGGTTTTATATCAGAGTTCTGTACACTAGCTAGAGTAAGGTTTTATACTAGCATTCTGTACACTATCTGCAGTAAGGTTTTATACTAGCATTCTGTACACTATCTGCAGTAAGGTTTTAGACTAGCATTATGTACACTAGCTAGAGTAAGGTTTTCTATTAGCATTCTATACACTAGTTAGAGTAAGGTTTTCTATTAGCATTATGTACACTAGTTAGAGTAAGGTTTTCTATTAGCATTCTGTACACTAGTTAGAGTAAGGGTTTCTATTAGCATTCTGTACACTAGTTAGAGTAAGGTTTTATACTAGCATTCTGTACACCAGCTAGATTAAGGTTTTATACTAGCATTATGTAGACATGCCATCGTAAGGTTTTATACTAGCATTCTGTATACTATCTAGAGTAAGGTTTTAGACTAGCATTCTGTACACTATCTGCAGTAAGGTTTTATACAAGCATTATGTACACTAGCTTCAGTAAGGTTTTATACTAGTATTATGTACACTAGCTACAGTTAGATTTGGTATTTGCATTCTGCTCACTGGCTCCATCAAGGTTTAAGATTGGAATTACTACACTGGCTGTTTAAAGGCTTAAGACCGGAATTCTCTACACTATCTGCATCAAGGTTTGATACTAGCATTATGTATACTTACTGCATCAAGGTTTGATATTGTCATTATTTATACTATCTACATAAATAATTGCTATTTGCTACTATAATTCTGTTCAATGACTTCAACGATGTTTGATGATTACATTCTGTACACTAGCTGCTACTTTTGTGTCAACACTTTTTAAACAAAAATAAAATATAATTATTATTGTGTTAAACGTAAATAGACTAAAAATATATTTATTTTGTGCTCACAGTGTTTTGGTAACCATCTGACCTTCCAACATTCTTACATTCATGAGGTAGAAATGATGTAGGTAGAATCACATTTGCGTGGAGGGAGAAAATAAAGCAATTTAAGGAAAACCACCTTCAGTTCGTTGTAATTCCAGCATGAATTCCCCAACACCGGTAGTCAAGTAATATTGAGAGAGTGACGCTGTAGACAATGCGACCACCAATGAGGGCTACCAAAAAGACTTAGCCTTCGCCCACATTGCCATGTTTGGAAAAAATCCTGTAAAACTAAAATCCTTAACTGGCTATCCACGGCAGCCTCTCAACTTGCCCAATGGTTGGTAAGGAGAGGGATTGTCGATGTCCCTCTGTGAGGGATCTGCTGGGGGGGAAAGAGACGCATGTGTTGAAGACTGTCTCCGTTCCCAGTAAGATTACACTCAGACACAGGGCGGGGGTGGCGCTAAATGAGGATAAGCCACTTATTAGTGGAGTGAGGGGGATGTGTGTTGGCGGATCCTAGGCATGTCACGTGGGGAGCCACACACACACACACACACACACACACACACACACACACACATGACGGCTTCACACATTCATAAATACAGATGCTGCTACTTTGATCTTTTAATTAATATATTACTTTTTTATATGGATTCGCTTAAGACACCATTAAAAAGGGACACCTACCAGGGTGATGAGACGCGTTGTAGACGTCCATAAGCCCCACGTTACTTAAGAAGGGGTTTGTTGTTTCTACAAGTATAGATATATACCCTAAATTTTAAGTTTTAACCATAAGACATTCATAAATAGGGTAAATTAGCTCATTTTCAAGGATGCTTCGTGCGATTTGTCGCAATTCTAAGATCAAGTAAATGATTAGAAACATATATCTAGCCTTCATCAAACAAATAAAGCTATTTTTTAAAGATCACAACATTATTATAATAATAATAATTATTATTATTATTACTAGCACCGCGTCTTACTACCCGTTCGGATTATACGAACTTACGCTAATGTGTAATGGTAGGGTGATTGTGAGATGAAATGAAAGAACCTACAGTTTAACGTGGAATCCGAACCCAGGTGGAGGCCTGGCATTCCCCACATTCACAAGATGTCTTGTCAGAGGTGAAGGAACGGTTAAAGATCACAACAGAACATTTAAGATAAGTTAGGATTGTTTTAGTTGCTTAGAAGCTTAAGAACTGCCACCCAACTCACTTCGGCGGCCACGTGGTCTAAAGCGCTACTCTCGCAGTAGACTAGATTGCCGATGACGGGGAAATTGAGGTTAGAATTTCGGTCAGGTGTACTGAGGGCTGTTTTCCCAAAAGCTCTTCACGCAAATGCGGGTATACGTCCTCTAAATATAGCCTTCATAATCTCTAAAACCATTGGCGTAATTAGTACATAAGAGTAAAAACCGAACGGGTAGTAAGAGGTGGTGCTAAAAATCTTCCATTTACATAAGAAATACAGGAGTGGAAGGCTATTTCACTTCAAGTAGGTGGTACCCTTAAGCACCAGATGGCCATTTCCAATATTTATTGGAATAATTTGTTATTTAAAATAAACTAATCATAATTTACTGCATATATTTGTTCGATTGTGTGTAATTTTCTCTCGTGGGCTTTTCAGGCAGTGGCACATGAGGTTGGTGTAAAATTGAAATCGAGTTTTGCGTCCAGCCTCTGTCCCACCTCCTGCAAGCAGATGGCTAGGTTGTGTAGATTATACCCTGTTAATGGTAGTAAGGAACATCTGGAAGTTCCTTTTTCCTACAAAAATCCCACACTATGGTAGAATCATGACAAGGAAAAAGGCCTTTCAGACATCTCTTCCTACCACAAACAAGACATTGGTTAGGCTAGACCAGTAATATCCAAGCTAAGATAGGCGTCGTGGTGTGTTGCGTGCGTGGGTAGACTGGGTGTAAGGGGAGGGGGTGCATATATACATTCTTTTAAGTGATGATACTAATTTTTGGAAGGTGCAAAATTCAAATAGAAATGAGATATGTTAAAATGGTAGAAACTTCTGAAGTCACTTTTGAATATCCAAAGCTGAAATTTCTTGCTGACAAAGTTTGATGTATCAGTCTCGTGTTTGAGTGAGTGGCGCTTCACGAGCTCGCTTAGATGACATTAACAAATACCAGTCAAGCTCGTTGATACTCTTAGGCAACCTTACTGTCACGTCATATAATCCTAGTACAATTCACTTATATATATTAAAATCAGCATTGAAAAGACGTGGGCTAAACGATCGTTAAGTTTGGTTTGTGGCGAGATCAGAGTTCTAATTCTTACTGGGTGAATTTAAAGAGATTTTTCCTAAATGGTGTTTGACTCTTCCTCCACGCAAATTTGGATGATTATTTTCAATATTCTACCTCTTTCATCCTTACTTCAGTAGTGTAGTTTAAATAAAGATAACTCCGATGGTGAGTAGAACGTGGTGCAAATAAAAAAAAACTAGGATTTGAAAACCTGGAGGGAATCAAGAGGTTACGATTCTATCAAAGACGAGAACAGTGGTCAAAACACACAAAAGTTTGGAAACCACTGGGTTTGACACACGGCAATGTTTATCGTGGTTAAACACCTCACGGATCCAAATGTTAGGAAGAGTGGTACCTGTCACTTATAAATTAAAACAAAAAGGCCCGATTTTTAGAAAATGCCAAGAAGCGAGTTTTAAACGCCATTACACGGTGTGGGGTGGAAACAATTAGATGATCTACGTTTTGGAAAGTGATGGGCAGCGTACTGACTGCTAAGGTTTGCTTGACGTCCGGTGAAGCTCACCTGAGTGACATTATCTTCAAAAAGTGAAAACGTGTAGTAGGTAGCTGCATCGATTATGGCCTAGCTAAGGTTTAAAAATCTGCAGCGGCTTAATTTGCCAGCATTAATGGATCTCTGCACATGTGTGTCGTAGAGAATTTCATTAGGAACAAATAAAACATAATTGAGCCTTCCTGCTGTAACCTGATTTTTTATATACATTCTTTAATTTCAGTGTACCTTTTGGACTTAATATGACCTAGTGAAAGTAATATGGCCTATTTTTGGTTTTGTAATAATCGATAGAGATAACTTATAAATAAAATGCTTATTGTGATACAAATATATTTATCATGTTTACATGTAAACTCACTTCAATATTAATAGCATTCGGCAAAAAGAAAAAGTTACATTTGTAATTAACATTTATGTTAATAATGTGTAAGTTTATAGAGCAGAGAAAACAACATTTTCACTTAAGCTTTCAAAAAATAATTTTATAATAAAAGTCTACTATAGACGATTGTCTCTATTCATCTAGCTCTAAAAAAAATCCATTGCTTTTTTTTAACAACGCTCATAAAAGGAATCTCAAGCTAGCACTGAAAATCAGGGTTAAGTTTGTCATTCACAAAAAGGATATACAAATTCATTAGACTTACAGCTATAAGACCTACACATTCTTCATGGAAATGTGTGTCGCACTGCTTAAATTTCCATTGGCTGCAATTTAAGCAAGGACCCATCACCTGAAGCACATAACAAACCACACAAATCAATGCACAGCATAAAACATACGTATAGTATGAACGTTACTGATATGGCATACACAGGCCATAATGAGATCCCTCACACTACTTTGTGTCTGCTGCTACTACAGTGAATGAAATTAAATAATATGGGAAAATTGAATGCACCAATTAAAAGTGCATACAATTCTACAAAATAAATGACGTGGCTCCTAAAAAAGAAAGCTCACATGTAAGGAATTGCAAGACTTTGCACCACAACGGAAAATAAGATGGCTTCTTTCTGTAACGTCCCGAAACAAAATGAAGTGTTTGTGCGACAAACGCTTGCCACCCTAGCACTATCTCTTGGTGTCAATACAAACGTTTCGGTTGTACTAACAGTACTGCATGTGACATATAGTGAAATTTCCAGAAATACCCCGAATAATGACAATAGGTCATATTAGGAAGATGGGCCATTATCGGTGCAGGCACCTTACTTTGCTTTTACCCAGATAGTAAATATTTACGTTTCAATTAAAGTGTTAACTTTTAAGATATTAATCGTAATTATTTTGGATCCACCCTGTATAAATAATATTATTTTATATTGATGTGCGTTGCCAGTTTTAAAAATATTCTTTAATATTATTTCTAATAAAATAAAATGTGTAAATTAAGCTCATATGTGAAACGGGATCTTAACGGGCAGTTATAGCACGTAGCTTTTTATTTTACGTTTAACACTAATACTATCAACGGTTTAATCCAAGGGGAAGGTTCGTGGTGAAAAATTTAGAAGAACGGCACCTACACAGGCGTTTAATACGACACAATAGACTATAGCACTTTTGCTGATGGTAAAGCAGAACTTACAAACTAACTTAACTTAGAACAGTTTGTTTAATACAACACACCCGGCCCTAGCCCTTTGATATATCATAATTGAAGAGCAGGACTTACAAACTAACTCAATCTAGAACTTTTTTTAATAATACACATGCAACCCTATAATCCCTAGATATATAAGCTTGCTGATTGTATAGCAGGACTTACAAACTAACTTAATCTAGAACCGTATGTATAATAGATCGCTACTAACCCAGCTCGAGCACCTATAAAATTATTTTCTAATTTAATAGAAAAACTTACAAACCAACTTAATCTAAAACGGTAACTTTAATGCTATACACCCAGTTCTAGCACCTAAATATTTACTTGTAAAGGAATCTAACAAACCTGTCTCATCTTCTTATCACCACATATGTGATATTTTAGGAAATAATACATATCATGACGGAATAAACAATAATCAAATGTACTGTACACAATATTAACACTTAAAAATAAGAATATATATATATATATATTGCTACTAATTAAATATGTTATTACGCTCTCTGCTCAGTTGTAACTTTCAATAAACACTATTGTTAAGTGTAATCAATTAATGTTCATTTTATCTGTGAAAGCAATTAAAACCACTCAATCAAGAAACAATGAACTTGTTTTAACCACTGTAAAGCCTAAGCTCGAATAGTTAATGGATATCTCAATAAACTAACGAGAAAATTAGCTTAGTAGTGTATTTTTTTAAGTGGCTCTTTTTTTTACTACCACAATGAACCAGATAGCGCGATTACATGAACATTCATTCACATAATCATTCAGAGCATAGTACTTTCTTTTTGTACCTTATCTTACTCCACGTTCGGTCTATCCGCATTTTGTTTTAGTAGCGCGTCTTACTACCCGTTCGAGTTAAACGCTTATGTACTAACTACGCTAATGTGTCAGGGATGAGGAAGGTTGAATTTTGAGAAATAGTACCTGTATTTGCGTGAAGGGAGACTGTTATAAAACCACTCTCAGTACACATGATTACTATTTGAACGCCGATCTCTCCATCATCGGCAGTCTGGCCTATTACGAGAGAAGAATCTTAGACCATGCGGCCACCGAAGAAGGCTTTACACATTTAATTAAACTACTAGGGCGTGGGATGAAGAAGATTGAATTTAAAGGAAATCCACTCGGAATTTTTATAGAAGGAATAAAAGAAACCGTTTAGGCAAAAATAGCCTCAGTATATTCGTATTGTTGACCTCAGTGGTCTTGGGAAAACGTGCTCGCCTCAGGATACGATGTTCGTGGGTTCAAACTCAAATGGGGTGTACGGATTTTTCTTGAGTGATAAAATCCATAGCACAACTTCCTTCGGAGGGGAAGTCAAGCCATTGGTTCTATGCCAATCGTGGCATGTAAAATAACTCTGGATGGTATGTGAAAATATCTTTCCAGGAAAAATTGGCAGGCCATTTCTCTCTCGCTCATAGAAATTCTGGTGTGCTTATTATAATCATCGGTTCAGAAAGTACCCGTTAAACACTTCAAATAAATAAATAATACATTCGTCTTGGATTAAAACCATAGCCTCCCCTTCATCATCAAATCAGACCGGACGAGGTTGACACTTAAGTCTCCGTGACCACCGGTGTGGATAGCTAAATTGAAAAAATAAATAGAAAGTAACCTTGTCTCTCTTTTTCTATTTACGTTCCCGGCGGTAGGCCGAATATGTTCGCGCGCGCAGTTGGATAAAAAAAATACTAATTATTGTGTACACCTTACACAGACGACAAAAAAAACTGCACTGTACATACACATACCTCTCGCAGGTTACTTAGTTGTAATTAGTTAAGACTGACAACCATAATAATTGTTCGCGTCAATATGTGCTCTGTTTGTTTGTGTTACTGTTCGTTGTTTGGTAGACACGCTGTCCACTCCACCACAAGGACCAGGAGGTGGAGGGGGTGTTTCGAGTATTGTAACAATCGTCTACACACTCGACTGCACGGCGTCTGAAAGCTTGCTCGGCGGAGCACGTGTAACATGTGTGGGTTCCCTTTTATATGTCACGGAAATTACCCCAGTATTTGGTCAGTAATCATCATATTAGTTTGTCTCAATTAAATGACAGAAAAACTTGCACCGGTGGACACGCGCTTTAATTGTCAAGCTCACTTAGTCTGGTTCACCATTGATGGGGAAATCTGGACTCAAATCTCGATGGATTGTAATGAGGGTAATATTCCCTAAAATTTTTCATACTATCTCCCCACGTGAATGCGGGTAAATTTTATATAAATTTTATGTTCCTCATTTTTAATCAATTAATGTAGATACATGCGTATAGCCTGAATAGCTACATTACAATTTTATGTAGGAAGAACCTAATTTGACGGCTGGAAAAGCTACTGTATAGTATATACATTAGGAGAGGTGTTTTACTGACAGCTAGGAAAAGTTATCCTGTATCATTTGCCAAACCATATGAGCTGCATGATCATATGTTGAGGTGTTGTTACTTTAGGCAGACGAACATTTCACAGCAAACAAACGGTTTTTAATTTTTTTTTTATATTTTTTACATCATTTAAACCCAAACTTATGAAAATAACCATTTGAACGTTTAGTTGTTGTTGTTGAAACGGCGCCTGTAGTTCACTTATAAATGCTTTTCAAACGAGAGTTTCTAAAATGTTGCGTTATTTTCAAAAATTGGGATGGAGAACCAGCAGAAACAAGGACGGGTGATGACGTCATAAAAACCGTCTTCGGCTGTGTTCATGCGTTGTTTGCAAAATAAAACGTTTCATTTTAAAACTTATATTTTTTATGGCTCTTTCTCTAAGCTACAAGAAATAGTTATATAGTTTGGTAGCTAGCTATACAAGTGTGAAAATCGTGCTTTATAATTTATTATTTCATATACTATAATATCTAGTGTTGTTACAGCAAACAAAAGAAATAATAATTTTATTAATATGCCTATTTTTTGTTCTTTCAATGAAATGATTTACAAAAAAATCTAATCATACAGTAATCCTTAGGCAAATATTATTAGAATCGTTTGATAACACTTTTTATTGATAATATAGTATAAGTCAACAAATAAAGCTTATTTCCGAATAGGTTCACATTAGTGACTTTCAGCCAGTGTTTGCAATAAGAGTCTTCTGCTAGCTGTCATTTACCTACACACTCCTACCGTAGATGCCCTACAGATGTATGTACTTCCAAGTATTTATATTTTAGGTAATGTAAACTTCAGCTGTCACTTTTTATATACATTATTAATAACTATAAATTGACACAAAAAGAATAGTAGAATATAAAAAAATATGTTTGCATTTTTTAAAAGTTTCTCCTAGATATGGCAAAAAATGATTAAAAAATAATTATTACAAACGGCGTGAATTATAAACAGAGTGATATACTAAAACTAACTTATTCTAGGACAGCAACACTAAAATCTAGCACTAGTACTAGAAACTGTAATATCTGGGTAACAGAGCGAACAACTACGTACAGTATATAGGGATATAGACTCACAAACAAGTTAGATCAAGACAGAACCAGTATAATTCACTCTACACGTGCTACCACTAAATATGAATATAGTTGAGGTTACCTATATAACCTGATTTTGGTAGGAAGAAAAGTATATTGATAATTACTAAAGTTATTGAAACAATTTTAATATATCCATACCTCAAGTGATGTTATCTTCAGCTGTCACATTTGATAAATATATTATCAATAACTATAAAATAATACAAATAATTTAATAAAACGTTATCATTATTGGCCACAAATATGTTTGAATTTTTTAAACTGTTCTTCCAGCCTAAATCGGGGTATATGTATTCATTTTACACTCCTAGATGTTAATAAACAATTTTTTTTAATAAATGCATATACAAACTGTTTCTATTTTAATTCTTACCCCAGCCACTCCCACAAGTAAGCTATTTTGGTCAAGCCAATTTACCACAGTCCAAACTAGTGGCCCAGAAACCAACGATCCCTTCGGCGGATATAGACCGTTCCTGGCCGTAAGAGCCACATGTCATCGTTTAATTGGAGTGGTTATGGTGTGTAGGAGGGCAGTTGGGAGGAGAGGGGAGTGTGAGTTGGGTGCCAGGGTGGGTGCAACCCCCACCCCACTAGTCGCTAGCGATACACACCCTCGTACTTAGCGGTTTGTGCACTTTCATTCAATTATTCAGAAGGACAAATTCCGCCCCTCCCCCCTTTCACTCGCTTAAGCCACCCTCGGGAAGAAAGAGTGCCAGATGGTTGGCAGGTGTTTAAAGTGGCCGAGGATACAAGTGCGCTTCTTTCGCGTCCTCATACCCTTATGTCGTATATCGCAGGTTTTATTATTAAATCCCTTCTATTCACAGAAGTGTGCGCTGTCAATCAATTTCGAGAAACCGCCCTTGTTTTTACACTGCACGCTTGTCTGATGCCTTCATCCCCCACCTCGACCCTCACCCCATCCCTAGCTCTTGTACAGTCGTGGACGAAAAATTTCCCTCGCTTCTCTCCTTTTTTGAATAATCAGACAGCAATTAGCGCTTTGGATATCCAAACTACAACTTCAAAACTAACTTAACCTAGAACCACACCAACTACGATATACAATGGGGGCCGAGAGTTCTGGGCCGTTACAATTGTATTACAATTTGTCTCTCTCTGATCGGGGTTGTCGGGGATCGATTCCTGGCGGGTGTGGTAAGAAGATTTTCTACATATCTTTTTAATTGCTGTTTACCTACACCAATGGCTGAGTTTGCAAGTGATGGGAAACGGTTGGGTTTCAAATTCTGGCCGTGTGAACTCGGATGCTGTTTTTATAAATGGTTTCCCGGTCTCCCTCTCCCCTCTACTAAAATGTGGGTAAATTTCCTCTAAGCTCCATCTTTATACGCCATGTTTTCTTAGTGAACATATGAGGCCGTGGAACATGGAAACAAGCCTGTTATTTTTCCATCCTTATCACACGCAAATGAGGATACATTTATTCCTAAGCCCTATGTCGTCATTAACGCTTGTAATAAACTCACTAATAATAAAACAATAAAGTTCCAGCGCTTCCTCTTAAACCCAAACCGGTTTCCTTGACTAAAAGGTCGGTTCTTAGATACACATTGAAAAAATAATTTCATACATTAAAATAAAAACACATTTAACGCAAAAATTGTTTTTATATTTCAAAATACCAATTATTGGCATCTTTTATCATTACTGGCGCTAGAGATGTGAGATGGAAAAAGCTCTACATATTTAAATGGAATAACTGCACTAGATAGATCCCAAGTTCTACAGTTTTTCCTTCAGTTTTAAATTTTCTAAGAACGCTAAAAGCATACACTTTTAAACGAGCTACAATAAATAAATAACATTGATTACAATTCTCTTTCTCGCACTCATTCTACTACAGCGCTTGGTGGTTGAACCTGTCACTAACGTCGGTGCTTCACTCTCCTCTATACAAGATATATTACTACTTCATTATTATAATTAAATCCCTTACTGATATATATTCTGCCCCCGGAATCCAATCATCTGAAATTGTACGATTTAAAATTTTATCGGAAATTTTTATCTTTAACTGGTTCGCCGAATAAGGAATTTTTATAACTTTCCACATTTCGGATAGACTATAATAATGAACACTAAAGGACTTGCAAGGATGATTATTAAAATTTGAAACCGGTAACAGGAATAATAAAACGAGAACTAGGTAAGGTTTTAATACATTGGCGGTTATATGCTTGTGCATTGGCGTCATTAGAGTGGCAGATTTAATGTAAAAAGGGGGTGCGGGCCACGGAGGTCTTAAGAGAAGCATTTAGTAAATAAGATTATCTTAAAATAAAGTTATCATCTTTATCACAAACATCTTTTTATCGTAACAAACCCATTATGATAACGTAGCTTAACAGTCTATGAATACTTCAATTTTCTACAACAAATTACCTTTGTTCTTCAGTATTGGCAATTTACTGTACGTACAACCAATACATATTTTTAGAAATGCTTCTTACTACCCATTCGGTTTATAGTCTACGCTTATGGTAGTAACTACGCAAATGGGCTAGGGATGAGGAGGATTTAATTTTTATGAAGTGTACCCGCATTAGATTGGAGAGAAAGTGAGAAGCCATTTAGGGAAAACCACCCTCAGTACACTCAACGGGGATCGAACCATGTTTTCCCCATCATCCACAGTATACTCTATTGCAAAAGTGACGCCTCTGACCAAGCGGCCACCAAAGCGGGTACTTTGTTTTTTAAAGTTCATTCGATTACTGAGAGAAAGATTGAAATATCAACAAGCCGTTAATCAAACGCATAGGTTTCTACAAAGAAAAAAAACGAAGGTTGTCTGGTTTTTAAAACCTTATGGTGGAAGGGGTGCTCCGAAAGGTTTTTGGTGGTATCGGGGGAGGGGGGGGGGGACTCAATTGAAAGTAAGAACTGGGGAAACAGCCTCAGGAAAATTTTAAGCCCAGGATATATCTATTAGAAAAAGGATTTATTCAATATATGTAGCACTTATTTTATGCCTTTCTTTGGCATATTATACAGGCCCTATTAATAAAACGATAGAAAGGGCAATTAATAAAATGAAAACTTATGTTTTTTCGTTAACATTCAAGTTTTTAAAACTATACTACCGTTATTATGTGTGACATATTCATATCACATGCCCCGTCGTATGGGTATATGAGAAGAACTTTAGTAAATTTTGTGTCTGTTATATACCACGTTTCCTATCGTGTTCTTACTATTGAAGAACGGTTAATCTAGCTGTTTTTTTTAGTTTCATCACAATAGTGGAAAATTATGGTAGACATATTATAAAAGACTTAATCTTTTAAAAAATCTAAAATAAGTACAGCATTGGGATAAAATTAATATTAACCTGTGTTTTGATTATGAACGGGAAACATTGGTGTTGCGGGTGGAATGCCTTAAGATAGTCCCAGCCCCATAGGTAAAAACAATCAGGGCTCAAGCACCTCCAGCCTCCATGGTTTTAAAGTCCTTGCAGAAATTTGTGGGGGAAAATGTTTACATAGAACAAAAATTTAGAAATTTTGGTTAGAAATTAGTAAAACTTTTTGCATTGCGATGTAGTTTGTTCCACATCAAACAGGCAATTTAAAATATTATATTGTCAATTTATGCATTATATTAAATACGAATTTAAAATATTTAACAATATTAGACCTTACGGAAAAGAACTTTACACAATATGAAACTAAGATAAAATATAAATGAACATTTTAAAACTTATCATTAAAATAAAAACAGTGAAACATCTATTTCTGAATAGTTACTCTTACTACAAAATGTTGTGAGTGGGGCTATACATTTAAAAATGAGTAAGGCAAGTTGAAATGAATTATAATTTTAAGAAATTAAGACATTTAATATTGATGAGATGTGATTAATTTCTTATCTGAAAAAAAAATATAGTGCTTGATGTAGAACAAATTATATTTCAATGCAACAAACTATACTAATTTATTTTGAAAATTATTAAAAATTAAGCTTTATTTACAAAATTCTAATATATTTTCAAACATATTACTATACGCCTCACTTATAACTTCTTTGGAAGGGTTTAATTTTACTCGGGGGAAGAGATGTGAGGGAGGTTGACTTCAACTAAGCGACATTAAAGCCGGTGGACACGTGAACTAAACATCCAGCTAGTCTAATCAGGTTTAGCTGGGGATAAGGAGGTCGGGGCTCGAGTACCAGTTGTACTAAAATTGGTTGTCTATCAATTGTTTCCTGCTCTTGTGCCAAGCGAATTTGGATCCACTTTTCCTAAATTTTACTTTCATCCTCATTATTGTAATTAAATGCGTATCGCCCTGACGGGTGATAAAGCACAGTGTCAAAAATTACCAGCGATGCCACCACTGTATTTCCGGCTAGTCAGATTTCTTACGTTGATAATATTAGTACAAGTAACGCGGGGTTATTACGAATTAAATAAAGGTTATGGAGACCTACCGTGCTGCGAGAACTACCGGCACGTACAACGGCTCATAAGTTGATCTTCCATTCTACCTCACTCCTGTATTGCCGGGGATAGCAGCCCCGCGGGAGAATATTGCCCCCCATACTCGTAGCACCTACCCCTCCATTCATGATCAAACATTGGCAAAACCAGGCTCTTGTGCGCTCAAACAAAAGAAAAACGCTCTCGATTCTGTCTGCATTAGAGTCTCAGTAGTGAGACAGGAATACAGTACCTACAGTCCAGCTACCGTAGGAGTGGTGGTAGTTGACAGCAGAAGATATGTATTGCATACATTGGGTAAAGTAACTAATGTTAACCTATGTGGAAATCATTTTTTATTTTCTTAGTAATACTATATTATCACTAAAGAGTGTTTTAAAACCAGTCTGAGCATTAATGTATAATTGGCTTTTTTACAACTTATTGAAAGAAAAAAAATACTAATAAAACTAGTCTTTGTTTTTTCCCGGTTGTGGTAACAAGAGATAATACAGTACATACAATAAAAAAGTATTATTAGCTCACTCTTATCTTTTTATAACTGGCCATTAAAAATAAACAAATGTATTTTTATAACAGAGCCATTAAGAATAAAACTATTCTATTTTGTAAACACATGTACATTAAGACAAATTAAAACTTTTTGTATGACGTCCTCAACAACCATTATTTCACCTAGTATAGATTGGTTCACCATCTTAATTTATGAAGAGAGCCTTTTCGAAGCTCTCATTTATAAATAATATTTAAGTTAACAACAGGCGCTACTTTCACAAAAAGAAAAGTCAAATCGGTAATTTTCATAAGCTTATGCTTCAATAATGTAAAAACGCTTACAAGAAAGAGATAGTTAACAAATTGTTTATTATGAAGGTTTTGACCGCAGCTCAACGCACAGTCCTGCATATCATATGATTTGCCGAATGGATACATGAGAGTAGATCTGGTAATTTACCTACACTCCTACTGTAGATTTGGTTTACAACCACTGTGTTGTCCACACTGGCTTGCAAAACTCTACTTAGAGACCTCCTGATCCTAGTGGAGAGTGAACCACTGGTATATTGGCTTGCAACACTTTACTTAGAGACCTCCTGATCCTAGTGGAGAGTGAACCACTGGTATCTTGGCTTGCAACACTCTACTTAGAGACCTCCTAATCCTAGTGGAGAGTGAACCACTGGTATCTTGGATTACTACACTCTACCTAGAGAACACCTGATCGTAGTGAAGTGTGAACCACTGGTATCTTGGACTGTAAAATTCCACATAGAAATCACTTGAGCTCAAGGAAGTGTGAACCACTAGTATCTTGGCTTGTAAAAGTCCACACAGAGACCACCTTTTCCTAGTGGAGTGTGAATCATTGATACCCTGACTTGTAACACTAAACCTATAGACACTCATTGCTCTATATTAACAACACCTGATGTGAATATACTGACATTACCCTGGTGGTAGACTATACAAGGGTTACTAGCTCCTAGGTGCAAGTAGAGACATAAGAGGAATATATCAATAAAGAGTCAACAAAATAATCAAGATAGTTTAAAAACTGTAGCATTCCCCTGTAAATTTAGATAATATCAATAACAGAAAAATAATGCCAACCTTACCTATTTTAAGTATCGTGTGTAATTCGGAATTCGCCTAGAACCAAACACAATTAAAAATCAATTCAGACAAAACTCTCTCAGAAGGAGATTATAAAAAGGGTTTCTCATATTAAATAAAGTTCTGAATACTGTATGCTTGTTACATTTAGTTTGTGTGGTCGTGAACTGAGCTAATTAACACCTAATAAGTATTTAATGATTTATCTGAGGTTCATACAGTGTTTTAACTCACCTAATATTTAGTCATCGTGAGTCCATCGTCCACTTGTTTGAATAAAAGTTTAAATAAATGCCTGTAGCCGGTTCCTTGTAATAAAACATTTTTTGAATGGTATTTTAATACCTATCTAGGCTGCCCACATTTCTAATAGGTTAATATAATAGGGATGATAAGGCTGATCTAAGAAGGAATGTACCCACATTCAAGTGAACGGAGACTGGAAAGCCCTACAGGAAATCCCACCCTCAATACACTCGGCCAGGATTCGGTTCCTGACCTCCCATTTACCAGAAAGGCGGACCCAGATGAGCTTGATGCTTATAGTCTGCGTGCCCGCCGATGTGTGTGGTAATCTTTTAGAATACATACAAAGTTAATGTAGATCAGTAAACCTTGGCTGGGTGGTCACTAGTTCTAGTTTTCGACTCAAAAGTAACAGCTGCATAACGCATGGTTTGGCATATAAATCAACAACTTTGTCTGTCTGTCGGACAAGGTATGTTATGCCGCTCAAACTAAGTATCGCATCACGATGCCATTTTATGTATTCTAATTATTTAAGAACAATGGAAGTGAGATTAGTGAAAGCATTTTACCTTATTTTAAATAAATGGAATGGTGTAACGCAAATACTTTCATACTCTTTTGCCTGGAAATGAATACATTTATTAAAAACTCGTAATATATATAATTGTCAAAACTAAATAATATACATTGTTGCAGAAATATAATAGAAAAAAGAGCCCCATATTTCACCAAATAGCTTATTGATATAATATACACTTATACAGAAACATATTGTGGAAAAACACCACCACTGTTAACCAACCAGCATAACAACAATAAACGCCCCATTTCTCAAACCTCCATTTGAAAACTACTTTTTTATAGCTTTGAAACAACTTTATGAAAATATATTTTAAATTGAAAGTTTTTAATTTTCAATAGTACTACAACTTTGCAATGGTAAGTTATTTCGTATCTCAAAGAGTTTCAGAGATATTAAGATCAAACTAGGATATTCCAATTGTTATTGTAAAAACATGTAATAATTGTTATATCTCTTTGTTGGTAAATGTACTTTTATATTGGTATCACTGAGAATGTTTCGGTTTATAGATATTATTTGATAGGCCTATTTTTAAGTTGGCTTTCATAAGTTCAACAA
Organism: Timema californicum; assembly: GCA_902141385.1. Taxonomy (NCBI): domain Eukaryota; kingdom Metazoa; phylum Arthropoda; class Insecta; order Phasmatodea; family Timematidae; genus Timema; species Timema californicum. The sequence goes on from CABFOW010000688.1 coordinate 118,985, forward strand.
TGACAATTTTGTTAGTAATTTATTATTATTATCACCGCGTCTTACTATCCGTTCGGGTTATACACACTTACGCTAATGTGTAATGGTAGGGTGATTGTGAGATGAAATGGAGGAAAGATGAAATGGAGGACCTACAGTTTAACGTGGGATCTGAACCACGGTGGAGGCCTGGCATTCCTCACATTCACAAGTTGTGAATAATACACGACTAGTCAGAGGTGAAGGAAGTGTTTGGTAATCAGATAAATATTTGCCGAGACCGGGGATTGAACCCCGGACACCCAGCACAGAAGTCCGACACCTTACCCCTAGACCACCAAGTCACCTGTTAATAGTTGTTTTCCATTTCATATCTGAATAAGTAAATGATTATCATATTTCGTACACCACTGTAACTCAATACAAATGATGTAATGTACTCTCCAAGTAATTTTCCCGGAAAAATAAGACACGCCAATTTGTTTGTAATGTTAAACAGTGCTTGGATATCATTTTTTTAATCAATATATTTAAAGCGGATTTCAATAAAATCGATTTTTTTCTCTTTTTGCAATTCAATGACCTACTCTTAATTTTATGGTTATATATCTAATTCCAAAAACCTCTCAGAAAAACCTAATAAAATCCATCCAGACTAAGTTTTAACCTGATTGGTAAAATGGTTTCAGCGTTCGGCTAAGATACAAGAAGATGGGATCGTGAAAATAACTTTTTCAGTTTCAGCGGCTCACGAAACGTCGACATTTATAAAAATCTCAAATTGGTTTTTTTTACGATCACACAAATTATCTCTCCGAGGTGTCGAAAGGCAGTAAAACTACCACAAAATTAAAAAATAACTGTTTTAAAATCACGAAACCATTAAATTGTTTTCAAATTCGATCTGGTAAAATGAAAAATGCAGAAAACCACACTTAGATTCGATTATTGGTTCGAGTATAATTATGTTACTAAGATACCGGTTAATCGGCAGTGAAATGGGCTTCTAAGATAACATCCCTGTAATGAAACGTCTCTATGTCCAGGTGCTACAAGATAAGTAAACCCTTGGGGCGATTGTTCATTTGATGACACGATAACAATGATTTCGCCCTGATACTGAAGTACTAGCCGACACGACGCCGATAAAATAATTTTATGCGTTTTCATTCAAAGACCTACATCAATATCAGTGGCGACAAAATGTTAATTTAGCCGTCAGTCACTGTTTTGAGTTTGGTCAAAATACTTCGTCATGGCTGCTGCCAATAGAATGTACTAATTATATCCTCTCTCGTCTTGATTTCGTATGTATCATTAATACATTGACAAATTTCAACCCGGTTTTTCTCTCGCAGTATTCTGTTCTTGTATTCCTTGAACTTGTTATTACAAAGACAAGATATTTCTTCAGTAAGTTCAAACAACGTAATCAAATGATATCTGAAGTTAGCCATAGCATCCACTATAGCCCAACTCTGGTACACAACACACGCAACACACTAGATACTGCATGGACGTATATATTAATATGGTGTATTCCATGCCAACCGTGTATATTAGACAATACCGCCCAAAATGTCAGTCCGATACAACAGGGGTCCACCGTGTCGTCGTTGAAAAACGATATCACCATATCAGTGCCGATAAATCGGAATCATATCGCCAAGTGAAAAAGCATTCCATATACTTCGAGACATTTGAGGTGCCCCGATATCGTTATAACGGTATCGGCGACGACATATCGGTAACGTGTCGGCCAGTGAAAAAACACCCTTATTAGAAATTTCAATAATAGCACTTCTTTCTGATTGAGGAAACACTACACTCATTTTTTTAAAATCAAAAACAAGATTATTGTTTTCTTTCCTTGTGGATTTAAAAATATATTTTCACATTTCTCGTGTTACCTCTTGGCCACCACACTCTTTTTGAGAACCACTAATCTAGAACTGGCCACCCAAACGACTCAAAAACGGCTACGGGTATTTTCAGAAATGAAAAAGCAATTAATCATAAGGGAGGGGTGTCTCTCCCCTATGTATTTCCGAAACGTGACTTCCAGGGGATGTTTCCACGGTGATAATCTCCGCCTATATTTAAAATAAATTAAATCTAATGTTTTATGTAGGACCTAATATTGTCCTGGAATAGGGGGTTCCCCGGTGATAAAGCAAACCATTGTGGAGTTGTTCCTTGTTTGTTTTCCTAAATGAAAAAAAAAAAAACTCCCACTGGTTGGCAACATGGATAAAGGTCCCGTCCGTCTTGACTGGGTCGTTTAGGAGACTGGGAGTTCGGGATTCAGATCTGGGTGTCCTGAAATATGTTTTACCTAATTGGTTTCCCACTTTTCCTTCACGAAAATGTGGGTATATTCCTTCTTAACTTAACAATTTTCATACCTAATTTATTAGTGTAAATATTTTGACCATCCGGACTGTAAGTAATACGTGCAGCACGGAGCAGGGCAGAATCAAGCGTTCTAACCTTTCACTCCTTGCTGCCGCTGTTCTCTTGTTAACAGATGACAAACGCGGCGCAGATTGTAAGCGGTATATTACCATAAGCTCCTCTGAAAAGCGGTCTATGGGGGGTGTGGGTCAGAGATCCTCGCAACAAATCACGGAGAGGAGGGGATGTCGTTTAGCACATAGTAACAGGATTACAATCACAGGAAGGGGTTTGTTTCCCGGCTGATATAAAGCCTGCAAGAAATATAAGGGCCCCTCCTTCTCAGATCTTACCCCTCCCGCGAGATTATTGAGAACTATTGGGGTGGAGGATTGAGACCAGATTCCCCCCCTCGGGGGCCCACTCTCGCGTGGGACTTTATTACTGGATTACTTTGCCCTTTGAGCACATGTATGGCTCAAATTAGGACAGAGGGAACACAGTCCGTATCTTTCACGAGGCTCATTATTGATGGGGTGGGTGTATGTGTGGGG